>CM038607.1:8219600-8317777 GCA_021533255.1 Ceriops tagal
GGGGGGGGGGTGGAGTTAGAAATGGAAGCGAAGAGAGACGATTACAAGTTCCTGGAGATAAGAGACGCAATTGCTTGCATCAACCAGAAAGTCAGCCTCTTCGCCGTCGTTCTCGAGTTCGGCCTTCCCAAGAAGTCCAAAGGCACTGGTACCGTTACTCTTTCCTTTTCTTCTTCTTTGTTTTTTAAAAGGATTTTCAAGAACTCACTGTAATTTCTTTTCTGTTTAAGCAGATTGGTATTGCACGCTGAAAATAATCGATGAATCGTGTCCGCAGCCTGGACTTTCCGTCAATTTTTTCGCAGAATCTCCGGACTTGCTTCCTCGTATTGCCTCCGCCGGAGACATAATTCAGCTTTCTAGCGTGATGGTGCTCCTTTCTTTTTTGTGCTTCTAATTTTCTTTCTTTCTTTCTTTGGGTCTATTAATTTAAAGGCTTTTCTTGATGGCATTTAAAATTTGTGTTATTAATCTACACCAGTGCTTTTTGTGGGAGAAGAAAAGGATTTAACTTTTCCATGAGTTTGGAGGATATAACTGTGATTTTTCTTTTTCTTTTTTTTTAATTTTATTTTTTGGAACGGAGTTATGAAATTTGAAAATTTTTCTGATTTTGCACACGATAATCCGTTTTAAAGATTGTTGAAATCCTGATGCTTGGTGCTGAGTGGTAATGGTTTACCAATTTTTACTAACTGTGGTGGTGGGGGGGGGATGCCTTTATGCAGATGAGATGCTACCATGGGGAAGTAAATGCAGTTTTCGATAAGAGGTTCTCATCTTTTGCCTTATATGAAGGGAAAGACGGTAATGACTTATGTCCTTATCGATCATCTTCAAGATTCCGCTCAAGAGATTTGGACTCGAACTTTGTAGCAGAACTAAGAAAATGGCTAGCTCATTTTCAGCTCAATGAAGGTAATCTCCATGGTTCACCAAATTGATAAGCAAAGTTCATCTTTGATATGCTCACATTTTCTGCCTTAAAGTCTAGTTCATGGGCCAGTAAATGTTGTTTATTAGTTACTTAAAATTGTAACTAATATAGATACTAAAATGTCCATAACAATAACATTTTGGGTTAAGTTGGTGTGAGGAACAAGACAAGCAACTAGATGCCTAGATGTCTTTGGAAATTAACTGCCTCTCCAACTTTAGGCATCTTTTTGCTATGGAAGAAGATTTCAAATTTGGCATTCTTTCTGAGAAAATGACTTGCCTGACAAAAATAATTGGCATCAGCAACTTGTTTTGGTGAAATGAATTCCCTGAGGATTATTTGTATTCTTTGGATGTGACACAAAATATCTTCTTTGTTTAGGTTCATAAAATGATCAAGTAGATGGTTGATGTTGTTGGTGGTGACTGGATTTTTGTAGTAAGTGGCTGATAGCTTTCTGAGCACTGGCTGGTGATTTTTCAGCAACTCAATGATAATAGTTGAGGCAGACAAGAATTTATTAATTGATGGTATGATAGTTGCTACTGGCTGGCTGGTCATCTGCAGTACAAGATAGCCAACTGATATACTGGCAGTGGCCCACTGACTGCCAAATTAGTGAATTACTATTGGCTGGCCAGCCCATTTTTGGCCAGGTGGCTATAGCCACGATGGTCTGTGAAAGTTAAATGTAGTTAATGATTTCTCTAGGTGATAAGTCATAATGTGTGGAATTTAGCTTTTGTATGGTAGTAGAACTGTAGCTGCTCTAGAACATGATTTCCATTCTTGAAATTAGGAATTTATTTTCCATCAAAATGGCTTGATTTTCCTTTCAACTAAGAAACTGTTTTCTATCAACCAATTTTCCAATGTGCTCTAAATGTTTTAAAATGACAAAAATGTTTCATGGGAAAATTTCTACTTATCAAGTGGAGATTTACTTTCCTTTCCCTTTTATTTTTGGTGATGAGTGACCATTTTGTATTTGTTGAAAAGGCACTTTTGCATATTCTTATTGTGGGTCAGAATGTAGCTATGCCCAACTGCTCAAGTGAAATAATGTGAATACTCCATGTTTTGATGCTCAATATGTTTCTGGCAGTAATTTTTAGTTTACTTAATCCTGTGGTTTTCAGATTTATTTTTGTTGTATCTAGCCTTACCATAGTTTATGTTTTGAATGTATCTTTTGACCTTGTAAAAAGCTGTCTTTTTATGTAAATTCTAGGTTCAAGTAGCTTCTTGTTCTTGAGAGATATCAAGGAAGAACAGGTTGATTTAGTTTGCCAGGTATATCAAGACCATTTTTATGCCCATGTTGTGCATGTGTATTAGATAGACTAAAACTCTAATTGATTTTGAAAATTTTAAGCACTAATTTTATCATTATTCCTTTTAACTGTGTTGTTCAATTAATAGATCCTGATGTTTGATTTTGTGGGAATGTTAAGATTCTACATGTTTATGAGGTTGCCGAGAATGAGTGGATGGCCCTTGTTTGGGATGGAACTGATACTGCACCAATTGTCATTAAACAAAGGTCAGTTGTCTTAAGTTTGGTATTTTAGCATTTGGTATTCTGATTTTGCTCTCAGTATGCTGTTAAAGGCCAAAAAATGTTTTAAAAAAATGATAAAGGAGAACTGGTGATTAAATATATAGTGATTCATAAGGGAAAAAATCTAAATATTTTTAGGAGTCATTTACTTGTCCTTATGTTTATATGGTGTTTTAGACCTCCAATTTTACTTCTAATTTCCAATTACAATTAACAAGCTAGGGGGCTTCTAATGAGTCATACCAAGCTGAGCTTTGACCTGTACTGGCTTGGGTCAATTACAAAATGAGCTCTAAAATTAGGCTTGGTATCAAGAGGATCTAGTACTTAATTTAAAATCAGTCTTTAGAGATTGTTGACAAGCTTGCTAAGGATCTACTCACAAGCTGAGTTCATGGTTCTTCAAAAGCTTGACTTGTTCGCTAAACAGCTTCAGAATTGTGCTCATTTACAAAAATGAACAACTCAAACAATTCATTAACAAGCCAGCTCAGAGCAATAAGTGAGTGACTCAGGTCATTTGCAACCTTTCAAGCTGGTAATATGTCACATGTGAGGCTGCTTTTTATATTTATGCTGTCACCTGACACTTGTTTCAACTTTGACCTTCGATTAATTGGATCACTTGAGTGGGAGCATTGCCTATGCAGTCCATCATTGGCTAGATCGTTGTTTAGACTGATGAGTTCTGGCTTCAGGTATATGCATACATCTCCAGTTTTAATGAGAGGTAATATGGCTGGAAGTGCAGTGTATTGGTCTAGTCTTCAGAGATCCAAATGTTGGAAAAATTGGGGGTGTCAGAAATCAAGTTGGGATTGATAAGACAATGTATTTTTACGCAGAGTTTTGAAATGAAAAGGAAAAAAGAATTTTCTCCAAAATTTGGTTGACTGATAACCTGACTTGGGAGGTCTTGGGGACCAAAATAATATGAACTCCAGGCCTTTTTGTTAATTTTTTTCTTTTTTAGTTTATATTGATAACTTGAACTAGGCTTTATAATTTTGCTTGCAACCATGTGTTACAATTGCTAGTATCCAAACTGCTGTTGCTGAGGCAATTTGAGGAAAAGGAGTGGCAGTTTAAGTTGACAAAAAGAAAAAAAAGAGCTTATCACAGTAATATTTGTGTATATGGTATATATATGGTATAAAATAACAGAAATTGGCGGAACACAATCCTAGGGCATAAAAAGTAGTTTTTCAGCTGCCTTGTTTTTTAACTTATTGTGCTTAGCCAATTTAGGGAAAGAGGGGAAAAATTAACTGAGTTGACTGGGGCACTCACCTCTGGGGCCTCTTGCAAGCATGACGCAACTTCCTAGGTGAGGTGTGAGTACCCCACCGAAGTCACCTTTGCAACAGACCTTCAGAGGCAATAAGGGGTTTTCTTGCCTGGCCTGGTTGCCTAGGCAAGGGAGGCAAGTGCTCTTGGCAACAGTGGGTAGCAAATATTAAGTTCTCATTATTTGAAAGAATGATGGCCACCATCATTGTTAAGTCCCCATTTACCCCCTTGCTTTGAACTGCAGGCTGGAAGATGAAATGGATAATCCACTTCCTTTACGATTGGAACCCTTGCCTTTGTCAAGGGATTTATTATGTACATTTCCTCCTGTTGGAACTATTCTGCGGGTGATTATTGAAAAAGGCAATGAGAAACATGTTCTTCACTTGCTAAATCCTGGCAAGTGGATGAAATTTGTCAACATAAGGTGTGAAGTGCATTCAGGACTGTGGCGTGGTGTAATTACACCCTTCACAAAGCTACGTTATACACCAAAGGAGGACTGTCTTGTGTTAGCCCGCAAGAAGTAGGTATATATGTTTGTATATGCCCAAGTAATCACACTGGCAACTTCCTTCTACATGTTCTTAGGAGTATGATATACTTTGCACTGTACTTTTTCAGGGCTTATGATCAGCGTTTGTCATTGCAATTGGGGCGCATCCCACATTGGTGCTTCCCTTGGTGTTCACGAATTACAGGTTGCATGTCTTTGCTCATGCTATTGTCTGATTTGGCCTTCAAAAATTATCATCTCCATGTCTACAATCGGCCATATGGTGAAGCTAACATTTCCTTTCCTCTTTCAGAGGTTGATTATGATCACATGCCATTTGTTACCTTAATGGATGTTCTCACCTATCCAGATGTATGATAAGTATATATACACTTTACATTTTGGTTGTTTGTGTTGTCAGAGCTTATTCTATTTGTTTCACTTGTAGCCAACAACCTTTTTCAATTTCTTCATTTTTTCAGAAAAAAAAAACAATCCATACCTGTTTTATTAGCAATGTTTTTGAGATACTATTCTTCTTTCTAAGTGGGTTGCCATGCACCTCCTTTTCCACTATTATATGTGTCCTCTTCTTTTACTACTTCTTTGCATTAGAGGGTCTGTCTCCAAGAAAGAAAATAATATAATTGGCAGTAATGCAGTGAGGTTTCTAGTTATTTCAGTGTAAGGGCCATTGCCTTGTGATATTGTAAAAGTCTTTGACTGAGTATTGAGTGGAGCTTTGTTCTGCAAAATCATTGAGGATTGGCATATCTCCAAGTCTTCCATTGCAACACTCTTAAAGAAGACAGTTATTTTGATTCATCGCCTGCTTGTGCTTGAAAGTCTTGTTAATGGATACTTTTATTTAGTCAGAGCTCTTTTTTCCTTGCATTAAATCATACCACCTTTATTTTTTTCGGATTTCATAAAAGGTTCCCAGTATTTGGGTGGATATTACATAAAAACTGGCCTACAAAACAGATGCTTGAATAATATGACATGCAAGAGTGTGATATTATGTCTTACTTGATGACTTTCAAACCTTGCAGGTATTATCTAAATTCAAGTGTGTGGTTCGTGTAGTGGCTGTGTTTCCATATCAAGTCCAAGACTTCTCTTATAACCAGATTTACAGGATTAGACTAACTATAGAGGATCCAACTGCTAGGATACATGCTTTTTTGTATGGTGAAGATGGGGTATACACTTTTCCTTCAAGTTGCATTCTACTGTCTGATATTTGCCAATTTATGCCTGCATATTGCTTTATGGTTTTTAGTTAGATTACTTCACCTTAGAAGACTGCATAGTTGGGAGGTTAACTTAGCTTGATTCTGATATTTCCCTAACTGCAGTTGGTGTTATTGAGATCTATTACACAGAATCCTTATCTCCATTCTGCTTAGGCCAAATGTTGTAATGCCGAGCCAGTGCTCTGTAGTCATTCCTTTTACCACATCTTATGCTATCCTTTCCTATTTCATTCCACTGAAATTTAGTTAAATTTTCCCACCAGTGCATTCATAGGCTCTCACACTGTGAGTCTAGGGAAAAATTAGATGTATGCAACCTTATCCCTGATTTTGCAGAGACGTTTCTGTTATGCAAACCTGTGAGTGTCAGGCGATATTCAGTTTAAATGCACTTGTAGCTATCACTTGTGTGAATGGGTTGTTAATATTCTGCCACCTCTTCATCAAGCGAAACTGTCGTTCTTTCAAAGACGCTAAAACATATCTTAAGTTTTTGTATCTCATTGTAACTACCATATATGTTAAATTTTCTTGAGTAAAACTTTTAGTAGTCGAATATGTTGAATTAACCCATCTTACCTCTATCCACAATTGATTCTGGCTTTGCTCTTTGAACGGTTGAATTTTCTCTTAACTCTTGGCAGTTGTGTTCATCATAGGAGAAATTTTTTGGTGGTCATCCTGCAGTTGATGAATTAACAAGGAAGCGAAACAAATTGCTGGGGGTGACAATAAATGCTGATGGTGAGGAAGTGGATACCCATAGAAACCCGCCATGGGTTCAGTGTTGCATAAAGTCATATTTCCTTGACGGAAACGATATTTGGGGAAGCAGACATTATCGGATTTTTGGCACCAAGCTTGCTGGATAAGGGAGCTGGAAGACGAGTTGCATCAGTTGAAGGTTTTTGTACACCTGCAGAAAGTGTAAATAGTTTGAAGCAACAGGTGCCTGAGCTAAAGATCTTATGTGCTGTTTTTGATGTATTTGGTAACTGTAAACCATTTGATGGCCGTCCTACTATTTGCCGCGGCTATCTACTGGATCGAGATGGTAAAAAACTCAATATTTTTGCAGATATTTGTTGGGACTGATTCCACTGGAAGCATTGAACTTTCAAATTCTTTTCTATTCCAGTCTTAGAGCTGGCATTTAGTACATGGAACAAGATGATAGTATAGGATAAGCTAATTTTTATTCCAGTTTTTTTTTTTTTTTTTGCCACGTAAACACAATCTTGTAGATATAGTATAATTTATACATAAGATAATATTTAGTGTCAAATGGATAATATTTAGTTTTATATAAATTTTACATGAAAATTTATTTGCTTGATATAATTCTGTGAGTCCATTGAGGGCGATTATCAGTGCATGAATTGGCGGTATTCCATGAAGGCCATGGATTCAAGCAATTCCAGCATCTTCTTGTTGGCGGCAAAAGGGATGGAATGGTCCCAATAGATGACAATGAAGTTTACTAGTTTCTGGTTTGCCCTACCTCCTAATGGTTATTCGTCATACACTACTAATTGAAGGAGGGATGAATCTGCCCTACGTTCTGATTTCCATTTCATCAGGACGAAACATGAGCCGTGGAAAACCCGAACAAATTCAAAGAGAGGAGATTAAGAAGCACTCAGATAATCTTCTTTCCGTATTCTTGTCGTGGTCCCACATGCAGTTTTGTCATCAGGCAGGGGCTTCACTGTTATATAGGTATCCATTGGGCGTCATATTTGTAAATATAAGCAAGGGAAACTTAACTGTGGCCCGGCGACGCCATGCACCCCACGACACTTGATCCTGGCCAGAGTAGCTGCTCTGCTCTGCTCTAGAGGACACGGTAGTCTCGAGAAGGCACGTTGACAACACGCTATCACGAAGAATTGGAAGCTTGTTCGTGAGGACATAGCTCGAGCCTTGGATGGGCATGCGAACAATGTAAGGAGGTGGAGGGTGTTAAGAACTTTTCCAGAATTTCTCTTTATGAAATTCTTATTTTTATAATGCAGGATCTTTCTTTATGCAAATACTAGTAATAAAAGAAAAAAAAACTGTAAGGAAATCAACATACCGTTATCCATTATGCTGTTGTTCCGTAACGGAAATGAAAATCCTCTTTTCGTTTCGTTCCTGAACGCTTCTCTCTTTTCTCCTACTCTTCCTTTTCTTTTCTTTACATTTTCTCTCTGATGGTTAAGAGTCCAGGAAAAGTCCGTAATAACATATATATATACACATTATTCCTTTCCTGTAACCGTTATCCTTTCAGGAAAATCTTCTTTTTCTGTAACGGTTATTTTCTCTTCCGGTAACGGGAGAGTGGAGGGATTTTAAACCCGATGACCCAAATTGTCATTATGTCTAACCGACCATCATATTAGGCCTTTTATTTTGGGTCATACTTTAAATAATATAGGTCACTCATGTTAATTAATTTAACAATCTCCCACTTGGCCCATATTATGACTTGATGAATCAATAACAGATAAGTGCGCACAATCCTTAAAGATCATCAAATCACAACACTATTACATAATTATCATAATTCACAATAACCTTACTGAGGAATATTGAAACTTTAAATTGTTATTCCCATATATGCTATTAGTTATCTCACAAACTATAATTGTATACAACTGAACAGAGATAACAAAGTACAAGCAAAACTATAACCTTAATTGAATTCACGAGTGTCACAATAATATGAGCATCCTAAAATATTGGCTTTCAAGAGAATAAGGACCTATCCATAATGCCTATCCGATCAACATGTCTAGTAAATGTTTTCGATGGCAAACCTTTAGTTAACAGGTCCGCTATTATCAATTCAGTACCAATATGCTCAATAGACACTATGGTTTTGCACTTCTTCCTTAACAGATAGGTATTTTAAATCCATATGTTTCGCACCTTTAGAATACCTATCATTCTTAGAGAAGGAAACTGTTGCGGAATATCACAATAAATTCTTAACGGCTTTTTTATAATGTCGACCAAACAAAGCCTTAAGATAAAATTTCGCAACCATAATGCATGAATAGTAGCCTCAAAGCATGCTACAAATTCAGCCTCCATAATGGAAGTAGTAATGACAGACTGCTTCCCACTTTTCCATGAAACTGCTCCTCCATTCAGCAGAAACATGTAACCAAATGTAGATTTCCTCAAGTCTACACATCCATTATAATCTGAATCCAAATAGCCTACTACTTCAAGATGACTTGATCTTTTATAAGTAAGCATATAATCTTTGGTGCCTTGTAAGTACTTAAGTACTTTCTTTCCGGCTTTCCAATAATTTATTCTAGGATTACTTTGATATCGACCTAACATTCCTTCAGCGAAACTAATGTCTGGCTGAGTACATGTTTGCGCATACATCAGGCTTCCAACCAGTGATGCATAGGGAATTGATTCCATCGCTTTCCGTTCCAAATCATTCTTTGGACATTGCAATTCACTGAACTTGTTCCCTTTCTGAATTGGAACTATTCCTGTTGAGCAATTTTCCATTCTAAATCTCTCTAATACTTTATCGATATAGCCTTTCTGAGACAATCCTAACAATCCTTGTGATCTATCATGGAATATCTCTATTCCTATCACATAGGATGCCTCATTCATATCTTTCATTTCAAAAGTTTCAGAGAAAAATTTCTTTACATCATGTAACAAACCTATGTCATTAGCAACCAAAAGAATGTCATCGATATATAGGACTAATATAATGAACTTGCTCCCACTAACCTTCATATAGATACACCGATCAACGGTGTTCTCTACAAAACCGCATGACGTAATGGTATTGTTAAACTTAATATACCATTGTCGGGAGGCTTGTTTCAGTCCATATATCGATTTCTTTAATTTACATACCAAATTTTATTGCCTGGTGGTGATGAAACCTTCAGGTTGGTCCATATACACTTCCTCTTCTAAGTCACTATTCAGAAAGGCAGTCTTTACATCCATTTGGTGAAGCTCTAGATCATTATGAGCCACCAAAGCCATAATAATTCTTAAGGAGTCTTTCTTAGAGACCGGAGAGAAAGTCTCCTTATAGTCAATACCATCCCTTTGAGTGAAACCTTTGACAACAAGTCTGGCCTTATACCTTTCGATGTTACCTTTCAAGTTTCGCTTGGTCTTGAAGACCCACTTACAGCCAACTCGTTTTGATCCTTCAAGTAACTCTACTAGTTCCCAGACTTGGTTTACATCCATCGATTTCATCTCTTCCTTTATGGCATTGAACCATCTTTCAGAATCATTATATTCCATGGCTTGTTTAAATGAGACTGGATCTTTATCAATGCTTAATTCCGATTCATGCTCAAGTGAGTAAACCACATAATCATTCGAAACAGCTGGCCTTTTCTGTCTTGTAGACCTCCGTAATGTCATTTCTTGTGGTATCACTTGTTCATTTGTAAATTAAACATTGTCACTTAGTTCATCTCTTATGTGTTCACTTTGCATGTTTCGAGTATCAATTTGTTGTCCTTGCATGTCACATGACTGTGATGCAACATAAGGAACAACAATTTGAGTAGAAACACTGGGTGTGGGGATACCAACCTGAGTAGGAGTACTCACTGTGGATCTTTCATTTTGTAATTCTTTAATATCCACCTTTCGTGATTCTCCACTCCCACTAAACTGGCCACTGTCAATGAACCGAACATTACCAGACTCAACTATTCTAGTACTATGGTTAGGACAATAGAACCTGTACCCTTTCAACTTTTCAGGATAGCCAATGAAATAACCATTTATGGTTCTTGCATTAAGCTTTCCTTCATGTGGATTATATATCCTTACTTCTGCTAAACAACCCCAAACATGGAGGTGTCTCAAACTGGGTTTCCTTCTTGTCCATAACTCGTAAGGAGTTTTGGGACAGCCTTACTAGGAACCCTGTTCAGCAGATATGCAGTAGTCCTTAATGCATGCATCCACAAAGATAAATGTACAGTACTATAATTCAACATGCTCCTAACCATATCCATAAGTGTGCAATTCCGCTTTTCCGCTATACCATTCTGTTGCAGTGTACCAGGCATTGTATACTGTGCACATATGCCTTGACTTTCAAGAAGTTTTACAAATGGACCATGACATTGTCCATTTTCATTAAACTTTCCATAATATTCACCACCCTTTTCTGACTTAATCACTTTTACTTTTCTATCTAACTGCCTTTCCACTTCATCAATAAACACCTCTAGGATGTTTACTAACTGAGACCTTTCATGCAGTAGATATAAGTAACAATGCCGTGAGTAGTCATCTATAATTGTGATGAAATATTTCTCACTACCCCATATTGGGATATAAAATGGGTCACAAATATCAGTGTGTATCAATTCTAAAGGCTCACTGCTTCTTATGGCTGGGTTTTTTGATGTATGTCTTGTTTGTTTTCTTTTATACAATCAACACATACATCCCAATCAGTAAAATCCAATTGAGGCAGGACATCACCTTTCACCAACCTCAATATCCTTTCTTTGGATATATGACCCAATCTTTGATGCCATAAGAAAGCAGAACTTTCATCATGCACATTACGTTTGTTACCTATACTATGCTCAACAAGAAATATGGAATCAGCATACATAGCATCAAGATTAAAACGGTACAAATCATCAATCAAAGTACCAAATCCATAATAGTACGAATGTCTATACAATGAAAATGCACCGTTTCCAATCTTGAGGTTAAATCCCATTTCATCCAACTTTGCAACAGAAACTAAATTTCTAGCACATTCAGGAACATAGAGACACTTTTCTAGATCCAGACGACACTTAGTGTCCAAGATCAATCTGTACGTCTCAATTCCTTCTATTCGTGTCTTCATTTTGTTTCCCATATAGAGGAACTTCTCAGTTCCTGTTATGGGCTGGATTAAAAGGAATCCCTACATAATATGTGACACATAAATAGTAATTCTAGAGTCTAACCACCAAGTATTATTGGGCACCTTTTTGAAGTGACCAATCTTTTCGCAGAAGAAGCATTTCTGATTCTTTTGGATTTGACCTCTAGTGACTTTTATAGAGGCTTTATCCTTCTTCTTATTTTCCTTATATGGTTTAGACTTGCTACCACTAGCATCATTATGAACGATGAGGTGAATGGAGTGATTCTTCATCTTCTTTAATTTCCCTTCCTCCTGAACTAACATGACCTTAATTTCTTGAAAGTTCCATTTTTCTTTAATAGTGTTATAATTCACTTGGAACTGGCCAAATTCATGAGGTAGTGAGTTTATGATGAGTTGAACCAAAAATGATTCACTCACATCCATGCCCATTGTTTTCAACCTTGCTGCTAGATTAGCCATACTAGTCACATGATAATGAATGGGCTGTGACCAATTAAATTTCTTGGTCATCAACTCATTCATTAGGGTTCCTATGATGGATTTATCAGTTATATCTGATTGAGAGTATTCCTTAATTTTCATCAGAAATTCCCTCGCATTTTCTGTCTTAGGCATCGATGACTTTACATTTTCAGCTATCGTCATCCGCATCAAATTCAAACTCAGCCTATTGGACCGTACCCAAGCCTCATAATAAGACTTATCAGATTCTGTACTGGTCCCTGTAATAGCTGTAGGCTTTTCATCTGAAATGACTGCTAAGTCCAAGCCCAATATACCTAAATGAAACTGAATATGCTCAAACCATTCTGCATAGTTTAACCCATTGAATTTGATCATCGAATTACCTAAGGCGAATACATTACTGGAAGCTGCAAACATAATCCAAATTTATACCTTAATGCTTTGAGAAATTCTAATGGATTCAGATACACTACAAACTTTAATCATATATTTAAGTTCACCTTTGGGTGATACTTAAATACATAGCTTTAATCAATAATGATGCTAATTTAAATATACTTTAATAGATCAATCAATCATATTAGAGTTAACATGAATGTTATCTTTGGATATATAATCATGTTTACCCAATATATCAATTAATCCCCTTTAATGTCATTAATTACAAGCAATGATTCATCTTTGGATGATCTCCTAGCTTCATAATTAATAACCACAATTGTTCATTTCAAAATATTTTATTAGCATCCAAAAAATGAATAATTAAAATTCACAATTAACTATTCAAATCCTTTCAAAGTCAGGCCACTTTGGTAACTAACAAGCTTTCAATATTTAACTCATATTGATGTGAATTCAATAAACTTTAAAAAAATCTTTATTACGAAGATTTAACTTTTCTGTGGGAGTTAACACCTTTCAGTAGGTGTAATGTTCTAGTAATCGGTTCCTTTACGTAGCGGATCCATTCTAAAATTTCTTTTTCACCGCTGCTCGAAGACCCGCAGTAACACCATACTACACCCACATACATAGGACCCACAATGGCAATGCCCGCAGCACGCTCCGGCCGAGTGACGCACAGTGGCAGCACCACCGTACTGCTGCCTCCGGCCGATCGACCCACGATGGCAGCACCACCGTTCTGCTGCCTCCGTTCGAGCGACCCTCGGTGGCAGCACCACCGTTCTGTGGGCGTCGCCCGCGTGCTGCCTCCGGGTTGTCTCTTACGGGTCGACGAAGCCCCTTTCTGCCGAGCCAACCTATGCTCGACCCGCTGGCGTAGAGTCCAACGACCGGCGCACACCTCTCACCGGTAAGCGACCAGCGCACAATCCAGCGACCGGCGCACACCTTATACCGGCAAACCTGGCGTCGCAGTCCCAGACCCACGCCCGACCCGGATCACTGGCCATACCCGAGGCGATCTTTCCGTTCTGCCGTACCCACCAGACCAGACCGATCTGGGTCCGCGGCGTCACCGGAATCGCGATCTCCTCGTTCCGCCGTACCCAGTAGATCCGATCGGGTTCTGCCACACCTGGAGCCACGGCCCTTACCGGAAGACCGTCCCTTCATACCCGATCGATTCGGGTCTCCCACCAACAACGAAAACACAGCCTTCATCGGAGCCGATCCGCCATACCCAGATCCGTTCGGGTTCGGCGGCGTACAGTCCTCGTGCCGTTTCGGCGGTGCCGACTTTCCATGGCCAGCGTTTCCCCTTTCAACACCGGTCGTTGTTCGTTAAGCGCAGTAAGAGAAAAAAAAACATAACGTACGGCGAAAAAATAAAAGGAAAACAGTTCGACACAAATCAATAAGAGTAAAACGAATTGCAGTATTCGCTAACCGATAACAATTGTTAGAACTTTTTCAAAATTTCTCTTTATGAAATTCTTATTTTTATAATGCAGGATCTTTCTTTATGCGAATACAATAAAAAGAAATTATAAGAAAATCAACATATCGTTATCCATTATGCTGATGTTCCGTAGCATAGATAAAAATCCTATTTTCGTTTCGTTCTTGAACGCTTCTCTCTTTTCTCCTACTCTTTTCTTTTTTTTCTTTACGTTTTCTCTCTGATGGTTAAGAGTCCAAGAAAAGTCCGTAATAGCATATATATATATATATATACACATTATTCATTTTCTGTAACCGTTACCCTTTCAGGAAAATTCCCTTCTTCTGTAACGGTTATCTTAAATAGGAAGATATTTATCCTTAATAGAGAGTGAAGGGATTTTAAACCCGATGACCTAAATTGTCATTATGCCTAATTGACCATTATATTAGATCTTTTATTTTGATCATATTTTAAATAATATTATAAGTACTTATGTTAATTAATTTAACATAGGGCGGTCGCGGCCTCCTATATATCAGGGAGGTTTCAGCAAGGTGGGCCAGGTGGTGGACGAATTACGTAAGGGAAATCTTTTACAGGCATATCTTTGATAGAATGGTTCGTGTTCTTTTTATAGGTAAATCAAATCACTCAAAAGTAAAAGTGTGTGAGTAGATTCCATTGGCTGTGTAAAACAGAGATAGATTTATGGGGTCAATTCAGAGATGGCTTGTTAGGGCGTTTTGGATATCATCTCACAAATGATTCGGATTCATGTTTTGCACCAGTGGTGTACATCGGTTTGATGTACACTTCTTGAGTTTCCTGGATTCAAGGCATATAAAACCCTTTAATTTAATTAGGACTGTGTAGAATCTCTCTCTGCACCAGTGGTGCAGCCGGTTGTCTGACGTATTTTTGGGATTAGGACAGTTACCACGCATTTGGTTTGCTAGATATCCCAACAGAATTGTGAATAAATTAAGAGTAAAATTGGAAGCAAGAGTGCTTATCATCTCAGAACCTAACGTACGAGGCCTTATGAGCTCTAATGGCGAAGCCCGTCACAAGCAGTCAAAAGCGTATCCTTTGCTAGAGCCAATGTTAAATTGAACATACCAGCAAATTTCAGACACAAATGCCGCATACTTTGCTATGCACCAGTATCATGAATGCATTTAATATGACATTATTCCATTGGATGCAAAAGTTCTTAATATAATTTGCTAAATTTTGTCAGCCATTGTGTGTGGCGCATCAATACTAATGTAAGAAATATATATACTACATAGATTTAGCATATAATATTTTAGATTAAGGTCAAGTTTCACGTATCCGGGCTCAATTTTCTGCCAGAACCACAGGTGAGAGACACCATATCGCGGCTTTTGTCAATAAAACCCAACGAACAGTGAGATACATGGATTCAAATCTGCAGAACACTTGAGCAACAGCAACTTAGAAATGCTTCACATTTGAAATGGGAGAACACAACCGAAAAGGAAAACAGAGGGGCAAGGACTAAACCTTGGAAATTGGTTATGGGGCCACATTTTCAGATGATTCCACTATCTTGCCAAGATAGGAACACCACAAGCATCGGGGGCATGCTTTCCCTCTTTGTAGACAAGGTTCCCTCGGACAAAAGTGGCCAATACTTTTCCAGAAAGTCTGGTTCCCATGTAGGCTGAGATACTCTGTATACAAAATGAAGATGGCTGTGATTTCAGGACACTTGCCAACTACGAGAAGTTCAACGGATCCATGTTGGTTATATGCAAATGACAACAGCGATTAATGATTAGTATGTTAAAGCAAATTGAATAATACACTATGTCACACTATTTTGGAGGACTACACAGAAAAGGAAAATAAAGAAGATAGGCCTGACAAGCAGAAGTTCAGCAAATAGAAAAAATGTGTAGATAAGTTAAAAACCTAACCGGATGTTTCAGGTACACAGGAAGATCATCATTGAGGTCGAATTCCACATTTGGATCCCATACAACAAAATCCGCATGTTTCCCAGCCATAAGTGCCCCCTGCGATAATCAGGTCAGAGTAACCTAATTGATCATTAGACAATCACCTCCTGTTTACTGTCTTATTTTCCCAGCCACACACATCTCAATTAAGTCCAAAAGAAGGCAAATGAATGAAATTCACTCCACCTTCAAATCTTGTCTAGCGAGCTTGGCAGGCCCCTCACTCCACCACAAAGTCAATTGTTCGAAAGTTGCTCCATATTTGCGCCCATGAGACCATGTCACAGGAAGAACAAACTGTGGGTGCTATAACAGTGAGCCCTCAAAACAAACATCTGGAAATAGCAAACTGGAGCAAACTTTTGATTGTTTAACCAATATGAAACAAAGAAATGTACGTGCTTTTTATGTTGGAGTTCCCCAACCATAAATATAAAATTATCATAGGATAAAATGTACTTGTGTATGGCTGAAGACCGCTTAAACATAGACCTCACTCAATAACATAGTCAATGCAGATGACATAATTATGAATGGTTATTTATCCAGAAAACATTTCACACAATAAGCAGATAGCAACTAGAGAATCTTAATTGCTAAAACCTATTTATGTTGGAGAAATCAGAGTTCTATATGGGTTGCCACTAAATGAATAAATAGTAACCTGTAAAGATGATATGCCACCCCAAGCCTTCAAAAAATTACCCTCATCAAGGAGTTTCAGCTCAGGCAGCGTTGGTGAATGATCAGAGCTTAACATGTCAATATCTCCACCCTGAAATACAGATTTCAGCATCCAGGAGAAACAATGAAGTGCGAAATGAATATTGGAAGTGGGTGTATTCTAAAATTCATGTTACCAGAAGAGCCTTCCACAAAGTTTCTTTATTAGCTGCATCACGGATGGGTGGAGCACATTTAAAACGAGTGTCTCCATCCTGAATCTCTTCTGCTGAAAAGGCTAGGTAATGAGGGCATGTCTCAACTGTGACACTATCACCATTACTTTTTGCTTGCTGTGCAAAACATGAAAAAGGCAACATAATTAAAAATTTATTCATTGAAAGAAATTTCCAGAAATCAATGAAAGGAGAATTTAAGACTTTAAAGATCTAGTCAATGCGATTATCTTTGCTTCAGTGCTAGTTTAACCAATTTGTAATTTTGTATGGTCAGCGCTTATCACAATAAGTAAAACAGGATATCAGTATGAGTGAAAGTGGGTTAATGTAAAAGTCGATAAAAAAGAAGGTTAATAAAGGAGGACTATATTTGTCATAGTTCCAAGCAACAGATCAATTGTGGAGGCCACATGCATTAAAGCAAAAAAGAAAAAGCACTTAAATTTGCTGTACCTTTAAAAGCTGTAAGGACAGACCTGCATCTGACAAATGAACAATATGAAGATGAGCACCATCTGCAGGACCACCACTTCTTGTGTCCCTTGACACTGTCAAGAGCTCCCTAATGGCGGCCTCCTCCCTGGTTGAGAAACAGAAGCATCTATAGTTCTTTAAGTGTAATGGATCATACATCAAGCTGATTGACACATATGACAATCTCACATGAAGATGCCCCAGCAACTCTGGTATTTGTTAAGACATAATTGGATCACCGATTGCCAGTGCAATAAGGATGGACTATGCTAGCATGGTATACAGGAAATAGTTAACATTAGGATTCCTCATATTTACAGTGGTTGAGTTAGAATATATCTTTCTATTTTAGCAATGTTTTTGCACCATGACAGATGACAGCATGCATCAAGCACAAGACTGGGTGAACCCTCATCAAGAATACTCAACTGTATGCTATCTTTTAAATCTGATCTGATGAAATTTAGGTTTTTTAGCCCCAAAGGGAGTGGGTAGATCAAAAAATATAGTGCGGTAGTAACTTACTTCTGCTAATGATCATAATCAATATCTTACCATAATGCTGGCCTTGTTTTAAGGTATGTAGAATAAGATTGAGGATCATCCGCATTATTTTCAGAATAGATTACAGAATCTTGTTGAATCTCTGCATGTACGAGCAACGGTCTCCTATATTTTGCCAGCACTGACAGTCCCTCCTGCAGAAGCACAGGTAAAGAACCTTAAGCAAACAGGAAACTCCTGTCAACATGGCAGAATGAAAAACATATGCCATGATCAAGGATGCTGACCTTCAGAAATGCAAATTTCGACAACCATATAAAGCAAAAGACAAGAATAATTATGCAGTGTCACTTTAATCAGAAAGCTACAAACTAAATTACAGTTTTGTTTTAACAGCATAGAATATGTAGGCAGTTATAAAACTAGACCTTGATGTGACTGACATTAGTCATAGGAAAGTCGTTTATCCCTGAAGGACACATAAAAGACTGCAAAACGAGAACAGTGAGAGTTAGAAAGAAACATTTGGGAAACAGAAATGAAAGACAAACTCACAATTCTATTTCATCTGTATGTATCTCCCTCTCTTTTTGCACACGCATACACAGATATACAAAAACATACTATCTGTAGAACAATGGCTACCATGAGGGGCCAAGCATAATACAATCTCAAGAAGGAAAGTGTCAGGGGTCACAGTTATCCGTACAAGTAACTTGAGGAGAAATTTTTGACACACATCCAAGAATAATTACCTTTAAACCCAGAGCACCTGCGCTTAGTATAGCTTCGAGAGAGCTTGCATTGAATGCATTCTCAGGAACTAAGCCTCCCCAAAATCCTAATCATGGTAAAGTTCAGACATAGGCAGTAGGTCCTTTAAAAATTGACAAACCAAGTTATCGTTTCAAGTACAGACATTTTAAGAACGTACCAACATCAACATAGATTTTCTTTTCTGCTGCCTCAATCTATTACATGCATGTCAGAAAAAGAATGCCAACACCCTGTAGTTAGTCAAATAATCTGAAATTGCAAACACTAAGAAAATTTTGCATTTATTCTTTAGAAAACATTGATGAAGTGCATGGAAAATAGAAGAGCATTAAGAAGACAAGGGTTTCACCTTTGCAAGACCATCAAACTGAAACTACAGATATTCCTCAGGGATTTTAATAAAATAATAAAATTCAACTCAGCTATCATACCTTAAGTCTTAGAGCTTCTGCAGAAACAGTTGAGGGAAAACTATTTAAAGGCATATCGATCAATGTTGTTATTCCGCCTGAGATATATAAATGCAGCTGATAAGATTTGAGAAAACAATATAAAGATTTTATTGTAGCACAAGTGTTGATACTGCACGAAGACAAGGCCTTCGGAAGGAAAAGAAAATATGAAAATTCAAAAACCCAAGTCTATGAGCATCCCACATGACAAATATATAACAGTATTTTGCATATTGTGCAGAAATGTAATGAAAAGACTACACTCAACAGGAAAACTTTTGAATTCTTCTCAAAACAGAGATAAAATAAGGATTCCTACTTCCATATGTCTAGGACATATCCACAAGTTATTGCGAAAATGTGGCAGGGTGTACCAGCAGCTGCCGCTTTAGTGCCAGAAGCAAATCCTTCCCATTCAGCTCTTCCAGGATCATCAAGATGAGCATGTCTGCCATTGTAACATGAATTTGAGTTACTCCTTCAAAATTCACTGACAAGTAAATAACCAACTAGTTTCAGAAGTTTTCTTTTATCCAGAGGAGCAGCATCTTACACATCAATTAAGCCGGGCATGATCACAGCTTCTCCATAATCAACTATATGCTCCGTCTTAGTTTTGGCCTTCCAATCCTCTTCATTAACTATGGATATGATATAATTGTCCTCCACCTCAACTGCTCAATCCCGCAATTCAAATAAGAAATTTAATTGGTTAGGAAGTAAATTTTCTTCATGGGGAAACACTGGAAAACACGAAAGCAACCACAACTTCAAACGGGGCTATACCAAGAGGACTAAGTAGCTCGCTATCATGCAATTATTTAGAAGAAGAAGAAGAAGAGAAAAAAAAAAAAAAAAAACTTAACACGAGTTCAGTGACCATCAAAATCACGTTAAGCAATAAAAAGAGAAAAACTCGATACAAACTGAATTGCTAAATAATGAATTGCGTGCTTACCCAATCTAAATTCATCCCAAGTCAATATTAATACTTGTATGAAAAGTGATGCAATAATAAACTCATTGTTGCCTCAAACAGACCTGCACCAGAGATGACCCCTTGTGGTGTCACAATCCTCTTGCTAGTCAAAAAGTAATGGTTGTATGAAAGGAGGCTGCACTCCCCTCCTCGAGACAGCTGCAAGAAAACCCCCACAAATATATATATATATATATATATATAAATTATAAAAAAAAAAAAAACCCAGTTTGTCTTTCCTTTCCATTTTCACAACCTCATCTAATAGAACAATGATCACATCTAAAGAACGGTACTTGAATTCAAAAACAGAAAAACATTAGTCAAAACACGTTCGGCAGGCATATTGCAAAAAATAATGACCTTGGAAGAATTCTGAAAGAAGAAGAGGTAGAAAAAGGAGATAAAAAGCACTAGCAGTGGTAAAAGCCGCCATTGCAGCAGATGGTCCATCTCTCTCTCGCTCTCTCTCTCTGTGGCAGTGTTAATTAAGCACTAATCAAGGACACTTTCCCTCTCTGTTTCTTCTTGTACCCAGCATGAACAGTAATTCATAAGCCAAAAAAAAAAAAAGGAAAAAATGTTAAAATACATATTATAAGGTAAATTAATAAAAATTAGATTGGATTGGATTGACTTAATATTTTCTTAATGGTTGAACAGAATGGCTCCGGGAAAGTCAGTGGGAAGATTCGTTCCTGGAATCTTTTAAAAGCCAATCTCAGGCTTCCACGTGTACAACAAAAATAAACGAAACAGTATGTTTTGGTCGGACGGCACCATGCTTTCTTTTTCCCCTGCTTTTCTTTTTTGGCCATCACATAATCTATGTTGTAATATATATATATATATGTCATATAAATAATCCAAATATTTAATAAAAAAATCAAAAATTTCTTTTTAATATATCTAAATATATTAATTATGATACCAAAAACCAAATAAATGCATCCAAGCAATTTTTAATGCTGTCGTAGAGACCCAAAAAAAAAAAAAAAAAAGAACTGTCCGCTGATCTAATAGACAAATCTTTATAGCACGGTTGGTTTAAGATTGTAACAATCTAATAAAATCTTTTTTTTTTTCCTTTGCACAAAATTTTCTCATTATTTTTTTTAATTTATCTTTTAAAGAGGAAAAAGTAATGCTAAATATTACAAATTTTTTTTGTTATATTATGAAAATATTGTCTTTATTAAAGTGAATAATTTTTTATTAATAAAATTATTTGATAAGTTATCTCTCTCAATAAAGATACTGTTTCTTAATAAATCGATAAAATTTTAATTTTCTGTAATATTTAACATTATGTTCAATTTTTATCATAATTTTATCTTACATTGAGGTGTATATATATACATATATATACATATATATCATATTAAATTAAAAGTTTATTGCTCCTCTTGAACAACAAAATTAATAATGGGATTCATTGTTAATATCATAAGTTTAATTTTTCACTAAATCGTTCGACAAAATTAAATATACGGTAATTAAATTTAACATTTTAGTGAGACGTAATTTTATTTAATAAAATTATTGGAGATCTCTGCATTCTCATTTCTTAAACTTGAAAAAAAAAAAAAAAATTGCGGTATGGATGAAAGGAAATTTGGCAGCTCTTGGGGCTCAGCTGAGCAGAAGAGAATAGTTAAAAAATTTAGTAAGTAGTACTAAAAACGACTTGTCGTAAAATGCATCTCCTGTATTGTAAGAAAACGACATACCGTTTTTGGCCCTCTCCCCGTTCAATCGAAGTCACCGCTGCTCATCTCGTCGCTGGCAGCTCCGCGAGGTCACTCTTGTTGCCAACGTTGAGTCCACTGATTCAGTAGTTTCATTTCCAATCAAATCACCTAATGAAAACCCTAACAATCTCTATAAACCCAATTCACTGCACAAACGATCGGTTCCGTCGAATTTTCCTCTTAAACTTTCCGTCACTCTCTCGGGAAAATAGTATGAAATTCTTCCGCCTTGCCCATACAAAGCCTCCCTGCACTCCCAGGTATCCAAAATTCTCTGCCATCGAAGCCTCTGCTGCCTCTGATGCTGCCCATTACGGTGGCTGGGACGACTTGCGGCTCGCTGGTGACTGGGTCGAATCGGGTGAGTCAGCTCGGCTGCGTGATTTTCTGGTTTCCATAGGAATTGATGACAAAAGGCATGTCTTTATGTTTCTACTGGGCGTTGTCTGTGCTTTCGCGGTTTCTAGGATCAGGGTTTGGTCAATTATGTTGTTTCCAGCTACTGCGGTTGTCTTTGCTGCTGGCTTCTCGTTTGGGTTTGTTCGTGGAGGTAGCTTTAATGAGTTTGGTGTCAACGCAAGTAAGAGAAGGGAAAAAGAGGAAAGTTTAAGGGTCTATGATGAGAGATTGAGGAGTTTAATTGGGTTTTTTGATGGGCTTGATGATAAGCTTGATGATCTCAAGCATGATATACAAATAGCTATTGATACTCAGGAAATTGCACCGGGTGATTTGGAAAAGTATGTTAATGTAATTGAATCAATAAAGTTAACTGCTTTGGATGCCAGAAATGACGTCCAGGTAATTTTTGATTGTATGGGAAACAATAACAGTATGGCCGTTAATAGCCAGAAAACATCAAATAGAAAAAAGAAGGAAATTGGTGAAGCTGGGTTTGAGTTCTGGAAATTCTTTGGGAGTTTGTTTGGGCAGGAATCGGCTAATTCAAAGCTTAATAAAGCAAAAGAGAAAGCCAATATCAAGCAAGGGACTATTGAGGAGTTGGGAAATGATCGAAACAACTCAACTCCAGCAATTGAAGAAGAAGTTCTTGATGCTGTTGGTAATGATAAAAAAAATGAAAAATATGTGTCTTCTCAAGATTTATTAGATAAATCCTATTTGGATTGGGATAGAAAAAGGAGATTTGGAATAGTTTCCAAACATGCAAAAATAAATTCTAGTGGGACAGGTGGGAGTGCAAAAACATTTATTAATAATGGAGAGTATTCTTATGAAAGCAGCAAGTTACAATCTGTGAATGGTGACCGTATCCCTTGGAACATGGATCAAAATCATGCAACTGAGAGAGGGAAATCCCATGATAATGTGATTGATTCTGCTGATTGTGGTGCCAGCTTGAAAAATATGGAAACAGAAGCTTCCTTCATACAGCAGCAAATGTTTGAGAGCAAAACATACAGGTCTTCTTACAGCAGGAAGATGAATGGAGATGAAATTTACACATCTCAATTTATGAAAGAGATGGAAAATGATCGTTTGTCTTTGGCTGATTATCAGTCTGTATTGGAAGGTGAAGTTGGTTCACCTTCTTCAGCAGTTTCAGATGATGTGGTGTTTGATAGATATCTTACAAAAGCTAACAACCTCCTGAAACTAGCCAAGGAGTGCATAAGGGGCAGGCACGATGAAGACCATGCAGAGACCATATTATGCAAGTCTACCAAGTTACTGTGTAGAGCTGTAGCCATGAAACCCATGAGTTTATTGGCAGTTGGCCAACTGGGAAATGCATATCTTCTGCATGGAGAACTGAAGCTGAAGATTAGTCGTGAGTTGAGAAATATTCTGTCAAGGAGGGATCCCTTGCCTGTAAAAAGTCAGGGTAGGGTTCTCAAAGATCTAGATTACAGAGTGATGAGTAGGGATAGAGTTGCATCTATCCTTGTGAATGCGTGTGAAGAATGTGAAGAACTTCTGGTGGAGGCAGGCAGAAAATATAGGCTGGCTTTATCAATTGATGGGAGTGACATGAGAGCCTTGTATAACTGGGGTCTTGCTCTCTCCTTTCGTGCACAATTGCTTGCGGATATTGGACCAGTAAGCTTTCACCTTGACATATAGCATATTGTTGTTGGTTTCTTGCTTGGTACTAGCATAATGTTGCTAGTGAGTTCCTTGGTTGGGATGATCACCTCACCTGAATAACTGAGGACTAATGTTTCGGTAGCTTGAGACTTAGTAGGACATTTGTTCCCAAATCTGGTAACTGTAATCTCTTTGAATTTCAGGAAGCTTCTTTTGATGCTGACAAAGTGTTCTTGGCTGCAATTGATAAATTTGATGCCATGTTGTCCAAGGGCAATGTTTATGCACCAGATGGTAAGTTTCCTTGCTGGAGGAATGAGTATGTGGGTTGTAACTAATGCTACTGGGAATTAAGAATTGACATTATAATTTTGGTTTCACAGAATAATGTCATGGATTCTATGGCTATAAATCCTTAAATTGCACTAAATAACCACAAGAAGGACATCTTTATTGACTAGTATGTTAATTGCAATCCACTTACAATTAATGTGGAAGTTTCCCAGGAAAATGTAAATGATATGCGGGGTACATAATTGGAAGTAGTGATAGAGTGGTTCAGGAAAGTCTAAGTTGCTGATTTGTTTAGCATTTGTGGATTGCAGCCTTGTTCAGATGGGGTGTGGCATTGCAGCAGAGATCTTATCTACGGCGATCTAATAGCAAAGAGAAGGTGAAACTGTTGCAACAAGCACAGAGGCTCTATGAAGATGCACTCAAAATGGACTCTGACAATCTCCAAGTTAGGGAAGCCCTGTCAACGTGTGTGTCTGAGCTTAATCAGATATTTTTCTAGTGTCATCGATAAAGGGATAATCAATTTCACCTCCCTTGCATGACCCTTTTGGTCCTGGTTGAAATTTTGTATGCTACCCAGTGTATACAATATAGAATGATATTGAGAGCGTAGATTAGTGGAATATAGTTTACTGTTTTGCCTGACGATGATCAAATTCAAGGAACCATCTGTCAGTTTCCTTCCCAATCCCAGACAATGCCATGTCTCCGATGCATGCTCAAGGACTCGATTGCCAGGAGATGGCATAATTGTACGATAAAGGAATATAGTGTTTTTCCCCCTTGTGTTAATCGAAGTCTATTAGTCTTTTTGTAGCTCAACTTTTTAGGAGGAGAATTTTTCCAGACAGTCAGCCTGACCCAAGATGTATAGCACACAAGGTATTGTTGAACTCATTGCTATCTTAATGGCTTGGCTCTATTCTTGTCCGAACTGCATATTTCGCACTCTATGCCAGTGTGCCTGTCATATTAAATCACATGAACCATTACTAGTAATGTCGTCAAGAATTTCAATTGCTCAATCAATATGATTGGGAAAAAATATGAGCCTCAAAAGAGCTGTAAGAAAAGGCACCAAATAGCATCGTTTTTTTAACTCTCCAACTGCTCTTGAGGTTTTCAGCAAAATTTGGGTCCTGATATTACTCATACATTAAAATGGTTGAGAACTCGTGTCCCCTTCCAGCATCCCTTGAATTTTAACAATGCCACCGTATGCATGTAACATGGTTTAAAATGCCCCAGTTATAAACCAGTACCAGGTCCACACCATCCCAGTTCATAAACGTATTACATTAGATTACAAAAGGATATGGCTGCAACGCACAAAAGTGGGGGGGGAGAGAGAGAAAGAACAGAAAACAGAGGAAAAAAAATATAAAAAGAAAATGGTGCTGGCATTGTTCAACTTCACGCAGTCAAGTGCCTTACATCATACACTTCAAGCGTTCCCGGAAGACTTTCATTATTCCTGCAAAGGTTACAATTCCAGCCAGAGAGTCATCGTCCTTAACAACCCACATGTAAGTCAGGCGATGTGAAAGTGCCTGAATCATCACAGCGACCAGCGAGCTGGATGGATAGCACACAATTGGCTCGGTAGGACTCCTAAAAACTCTCATAGAATGCCCATTCAACTTCCCTTTGGTCATCCTTTCCAGACCAAACTCCTCATCTGATGAAGACCGTGAAGAGCATGTTGATGAGGATGATGACAAAATCCCTGACTCATCTTCCATCAAATCTACAGCTGACCCTAAGTTCCTCTCTTCCAGTCTTTTCTTAACCAGCCTTACCAAATCCTCTGGTGGGCTGTCACAATCCATATAAGCCATCAAATCCCCAGCTGTGAGTGTTGCTATTGCAGCAGCTGCTGACTTGTCGCAAGAGTTCAATGTGACTGGAGAGATTTCCCCTATAAATCTGCTTTCCTTGTCAAGAACAGCAATGGATGCTTGTTTCAAAAGTGATAAGGAGATCAAGGGCAATGCTGAAGAAGCGGGGTCATCAAAGTGCACAGCCAAGACAGATTCTGTATCAATGATGTTGAGGGCTTCAATGGTGTAGTTGGAAGTTGGAGAGAAGAGGCCAATGGCATTCAGGAGAAAGCGGATTATGTCCTCTTGTGTAAGCCAGCAGTACTCGTGATTGTTGTTGTGGAGAATGGCGTTGGACGATGGTTTGTGAATCGGCTTTTTTCTCCAGTAGGGGCTGTGGATTGGTATCACAAGGTTCTGTGCCCCATCAAGGATGGCATCTATAGCCTCCAATAAGCTGAAAATCATTACCCCAATAGTGAATATACGCTCAAAACACTAGTTATATTAACGAAAGTTAAACCAGAACCAAGAATTCCTACTCAAATGAAATGGGCATCAGAGTTACTTGATGGTCTTTTCATTCATGTAAAGTGGGATGCAAATATCAATTAAGCAATCTAAATAACGTTCAAGTCTGCTATACAAAGGACTGCACCTTGTAATGAACAGCAAGCTCTTTCAGGAAGTAGGAGGGAAAAGTACAGAAGCTACTCAGACTCCCTGTCAAGTTGAGCATATCGCTAACGTGCTTAACAAAATGGAATCTTAACCAGCAAGAGTAGCTTCAGTTATAAAATCACTATCGATCATTTCTACTTAAATTGTCTCTAATTAGCAAATGATCTTTCAAAAGGTTCTCTGAATTACCAGCTTTTCAGGCAAAACACACACACACACACACACACACACACACACACACAAAAACGATACATCAATGTAATTGCTTAACCAAGAGGGATTCGAGTCTAAAAGCTTGGAATGCATGCCAAATAATGAATTAGGATAGATTCCAAAATTCCAAAAAAAAAAATCTTAATTTGGTAATTTTAACCAAAATAATAAAGAACAATTCGATTATAAAAACAAATCAATTTATGATATGTATAACGAAAATTTAAATTCAATGGATGATATATATAAAAGCAAAGATAATGATATTACCTGGCGTGAGGTTCGAGGTGCCTAACAAGGCCCGGAACGGCATTGGGGACCAGAACGGAGACCGGTTCTTGAAGCGCTCTTGATGGCCTCTTCAAGTTCTCTTCTTTAGCCAAGAAGCATATAACATCCGCCAGACAGACCTTACCGACGCAACGGCATTCAGCTACATCACCTCCGACGACGACCGCAGAACTCGGCGGATTACGGCGATGCTGGTGATGGTGGTGGTCACAGCTCCAGACGCTCAAAAAAGGCTCGGCGTATCGCTTGAGACAGGAGAGGGCATCACCGACGGTTGCGGAGACGGAGAGAGAACTCAGCGCTGGCTTACCGAGGCAGAGGTCAGATACATCATGTGCCAATAGACTCACTGCCATGCACATATGACAATTACCCCAGACGGTGTCTTCTTTTCCACCTTTTCAAAAAAGAAACACGAGAGAGAGAGAGAGAGAGAGAGAGAGAGAGAGAGAGGAGATGGAGATGTAATAGTATTAGAAGAAGGCGTTTGTTGTTGTGCGCTGGATATATACAGAGAGAGAGAGAGACGGAGGGCGGTGGGGAAGGGAGCTGCGGTGGCGGAACCGACGGAGGAGACGTAGACAATTAGGCTAAGGCTGATTTTTTTCCTTTTTTTTTTTTTTAAAAAAAAAAAAGTTTTTGCAACGATTCTGACTATTTCTAGGCGTTAGGTCTTTTTTTTTTTTTTTTAATTTTGACGTTAACTTAATTATCTACACAATGAGATTTCAAATTTAATTTTTAATGTTAAATATTACGAAAAAAAGTTTAATTTATTCCAAAATTATTATTTTTATTAATAAAATTATTTAATAAGGTATAAAAATTTATCAAAATTAACAAAAATAATATTTCATGATAGAATTTTTTTTTTAATATTTAGAATAGCATTTCTTTTTTATTTTTTTTGTTAACTTATTTTTCTATATTATTATAATAATATTTGTATTATTTTCTTTTGTTGATTATATCTAATTGCATCGATCCCCCCCCCACCTTTTCTTTTTTTTTGTCTATTATGTGTTTCTTAGTATTAAGGCCATTAGGGTATTCAAAATGTGGGTTTGACCATGTCGTGGAAACTTTTTCTTCTTTTCTTTTTCCTCTAATGTCAGCCTGCCTATATTTCAAATGAATGAGCCAATTCACAAATAAATCCTGCCGGACTGATGGGATAACATTAAATATGGTGTACACATTTATACAACAAGGAATTAGAACTTGTGCAATTGAATAAAAGGAAAAAAAAATATATGACATTGAAAATCAGATCGAGTTTAAATCTGTTGCTGTGAGTTTCGTTTGGTAAAGAGGAGAGTACATGACAGTTGTGGGACGATGGAGCAGCCATCATCAATTCAAAGCCTATTGAGTGCAATTTAAAGTACAAATCTTAATTGAATTTGGTGTGGAATTGTTATTTCATGTCATTCAAAAACAAAATAAATAAATAAATAAATAAAGCCTAATTTCTCACACCAATAAATAAGGAAATGAATAAATATTTAAGTAGGTTTGGGTTAAAAACCCTAATCATAATTTTCTTTGAAAAGTACATATAGAATGGGTGAAAAAGTCGAATATAAACAGTAACTAATTTGTGTTACCATTCAAGAGAAAGCAGAGGACCAAAATTGTCCCCACTTGGCTTTGGATTAGGAGGAGCTAGAAACTATAACTATGTACTTTTCAAATTGTCCCACTTCACGTACTTCTAGATTCTCTGTGATCATAACAATATCTTGTCCTTTTGTCCTTCAATGTTCAAGTTGTGAAACATGTGCAACGAATATTTAAAAAATGGCATAATCCTTTTGTAGCACACGGCCATGCACATGCAAATGCTTCGTGGCGAGCTTTGGCCTTTGGCCACAAAACACATTCAGTGACCATACGTCAAAAAAGACCAAAAAAAAAGAAATAAAAAAAGAAAAGAGAGGGTCCACCATCATTGCAGTTGGTTGGCTGGATCGTCATCAATATCTGTTGGCCCTAACAGGGAGGAAAAAAAAAAAAGAAAAAGAAAAAAAACAAACCTCGACTGGTCTCATGGTCCCAACTCGGGTTACCAGTGGCCTAGATATTTCAATAACGTTTTTAGATACTACCGCGAGAACCTGTGGCTGGTGATGAACACATTAGATGTCGTGTAGTTGTGAGCAATAAAACAGAAAATGATTGTAAGTGAAGATATTTTTTTAATGTGCCTCTAAGGGGGACCATTAATCTATCGAGAAATAAGTAAAATATTATATGAATTGCGTTTTAATCAATTTCATCGAATATATATCATAAAGGCACCCTGCATCATTTGAAATTCTTCCATAAACCACTAATGAAAGTTAATTCAAAAGCAAAGCATTGGGAATCTCTCTTCTCCGTCATAGTTGGGGTAGGTCATCACTTCCCTCTCTTAACAACGACAACGGGAATCTCATGCATTTCTTTTACAAAAGATGTCGACAGGTGTCATGACCCACCAAATTTGTGGACAAGCATCGCAGACTGAGGGTTGGATACCTCAAAGGAAAAGCAAAGGTTGGTTAGGGTTGGTAGATTAAAACTTAACGTTATGCCCTGCAGGCTCCTGCTGGTGTGTACGTATTCTGCGGGGAGGTCCGGCCACATAGGGGCTGGACCCCGACAAAATAATGTTTTTATTACTTGCTCTCCAAAAAATTCTGATTACATTCTGAAGGTAAATGCTATCTGTCTATCTCGTATTTTGTTATCAGTCTGAAAAGCTTTGAAATGTTTACTCTCTTTTCCCTTGTTGGTAAATGATTTTCAGTCCTTGCACCCCCTTTATGATTATTATTATTATTATTATTCGATCAGACATTATTTCAATTCCCAAAAGTTCTTCTATTTATAGGGCTGTGGTGATGTCTCATTCCCATCTCTTAGAAGTCAAGTAAAATTTAAGAGTCTTTCCTCTCTTTTACCTCTTCTAAATCCTCCAAAGCAAAATATAGAAAATCAAAGAACAGTAAAATAAAGAATCGAATGGTTCCGGGACATGAACAAGAAGGGAAGGTATTGAAATTTTTTGGGTTCCAAATTATAGAAGAGTAAAGAGATGGATGATAAGGATTTGAGGCCGTCCATTGGCATCAGACTTCGGTTTTTAGGCTTGCAATTATAGGCTTAGGTTTGTATCACTGGCTCTGGTTTACAATTAATTGGGTTTGGGTTTGGGTTTGTTAATGTTAGGCATTCGTATAAATGAGAAAAGGCAAGAAGAAAAATTGGCGATTAGAATTTCAAACGGAAGAGATAATGCCCAGTTAAAAAAAGCAATTGTAACAGTTTCAAAAATCTCTTTTTCCTTTCAATGAGTTAGTTTGTTTTTGTAATTTTAGATTTAACGAAAGGATAATTATGTTTGTTTTCTTTGTTTGTTCTTAATGGTTATTGTTGGCAGACAAGAACTAATAAACTAATTTTGCATGTAAGAACTCATTGTTCTTTTACAGGATTTACAGTTAAGTTCTATGTGTGTCTTCTATTGTAAAATCATTGAGAAACCCAAAATAAAAAAGGCCATAGATTTTTGATCAACTAACCAGATGTTTTCTCTTCAAACAGGTTTTGTGAATATGATTAATACGTCTAATAGAATGTTATTACAATTGACGAGGTTATATCATACATGTTGATTGATGCTTAAACTCAGTTCATAGACATTGAAACTAAATATTCTTAAATGTCATCTAAGAAAATACATTTTACTATTTTATTACAATAAATATCATTTAAATTTGCTTTTTTAGTGCGCGTGTGTGTATACATGTATATATACTTTGACCAGTCGAAGAGCTAGTTTATTTATAATTCCAGTCAAAAAAGGAAAAAAAAAAAAAAAGGCAATTAACTTTCACTACGTACTAGGATTTCATAAATCAGGGCAAAATAGGTTCAGTATTTTTCCAACAATTGCAAATTAAAGAGTAGAAAAGCTCAAATCCTGCAACACCTGAGTATTGCTTTGCTTTGCTTTCCGACTGAACCCAAAGCTCACCTTGGGAACAGGAATTTGTCTTTGCTGCCTTCACGGTAATGACAAAAAGTTACAGCAGCAAGCAATCTATAACTCGGAGAATGGTAGAAGATCCATCAGGATACTTGGATCCGGGCATCTTTTTTTTTTTTTTGACAAGCCATTGTCGCTCCTACGACAACCCTTCACTTTCGCTGACGAATCAGACGTCAGCTGGATCTGTTTAAGTCAAACGGACCAATCCTAGCATATCAATCAATCGGCTTCCACAAATATCTGCAATACGTGAGGCCTAATCAGAACACAAGGTAACTGCTAAAACTTTCCTGTCCACCATATATCCCAGAGAGGATGCTTCAGCCAAAAGAGGTGACATGGTAAAACTAGTATTGCCACAAGCTCCTTATGGATAATCACTTCCCCCCCCCCACCTCCACCCAAAAGACTGAATGATGAATAAAAGCTACAAAATTCAATTGTTAAAGAATACATTTTTATGCATTGAAATCATTCTAAATTATGAATTGCAATGGTACCAAAGACAAATATAAAATTACAACATTGATATGTTCATTCAAGTATTAATAAAAAACTTACCCTTTTAAAACTTCAAATTTGAAAAAAAAAAAATCTAGAGAAAAAGCCTTTTCATTTTTCTAAATTATTGCTATTACCATTACCCTGTGTAATTTAATACGATTTAAATAGCTTTGACATATGGAGATGTCAATTGAACACAAGTAAATGTAATGACTTTAATTGGATAAAACATATTCTCAAGTGAATGAATTTTACAACTTTTTACTTAATAAAATGACACCTTCAAGTTGAGTAATTTAATTGTAATAAATAAAAATTGGATAGAAATAAAAACAAATGATCAATTCAATGATGAAATATGCAATTTTTCCATAAATTAATGAAATAAAACTCTTAAGATTATACATGCTAAAATATACCGTTTTAATGGAAAGGGCATTGCTGTGGATACCGTCAGTCCAGTCTGCAACTATTAAGCAATCAAATAGCTAAAATTTTGCATTTGCCAATTTTTAGCTCTATGAGAAAACATTTATCGGGGGATTCAAGTTAGACCCATCACCCAAATGATTAGCAAATTATGAAAGGCATTGACGACAATAACTGTCTCTAAAAACATTTACAAAGCGGTGTAGATAACCAACCTCAAAATCAGGCAATGGATCATAAGTTTTCTTCTCTGTTTTGTTGAACAGCGTGATGCCTGTTATTCTTTGAACCCCAAGTTTTGTAGCAATCAAGTTCTGCAGCAGTAAAACCCGAATAGATTTACCCAATACAGCCCCATATGGAAAATGTTTTTATTCAGCATGACAATGTGACAACAACAACAAAGTTTTAATTCCCAAAATTTTCAAATTAATTGAGACTAGTTGCATGAATTTTTGCTCACTATTCTGTTCTTTTATGGACAATCTAAAAATTTTAAAAACTAATTCTTATTATCTGACCAGCTAAATTTTTGGCCAATGTAAAATTTATTTCTTTCATGAGCAGTATCATTCTACAAATATAGCATCATATCGAATTAAAAGGATTTCATTAACTCAAAAACCCCAAGCCTAAGCGGTTGGAAAAGGCAGATGCCAGCATGTCTTCATACCAAGTGGAAATCTGTTGTTCCAAATGCATCCAACTTCAGCAATTCCTAGGAACAGGCGTCAATTCCATATATCAGTGACACAAAAAATCAAAACTCTAGCTCTTGCAAAGATCAATTTATTGAATCTAAAAGATCCTTCAAAACTTAACCAGGGTCAAAAGTTCAACAGGCAGACCAAGGGTCTCCCTAGCTGTAAAGAGTGAAGAAAAATTATGGCATAAAAAAGTGCTCAACTATTTAGAAATTAGGACGGGAAATTCCTATGTGAATGAAGGTCGGTATGTCTCACCAGAGTAGAATGCCAACTTGTCATGTATACTAGAGATGAGTAAAAGGTGAAACTTATATCAAGTATAATTATGCCGAACAGTTCTTCCAGAAATACATGACAATAGAAGTGTAAATAACAACAGGCCAAGCAAAGGAAATGCTTGAAGCCATATTAGTGTGTTACCACTGTCTGAAGACCATTGATCATAACAGCCTTATCATCAAGTGAGTCATTTTGCGATAACCAAACCTCAAAAGGACCCAATTCCCTTTCTGTCTGGTTTGTGAGATTCAATTGCACCTGCCAAAAACTGACTGCTTCAGTTTCCAATTCACTAAACTATTTTTGAAATGTACATTGCAGCACCGTACATAATGATTCAAGAATGAAGAATGAAAGGCAGCAGAGAAGCAAATATGATGGACCCAAAAGCAGAAAATAGCAGGGATGCCACTGAATATCTCAGAAGAAATACATGTTTATCAACATAATTACCAAAAATGGCCTGTTCAAGTTAATGACGGAAGGGACCTCCGCAAAACGCAACTCAATCTCCTTATGCATGATGGGCTGCTGAAGGAAAATAAAAGATGCTAAATATGAATAAATTTGAAGATATGAAGAAGCAGACAGAAGGACAAATAGACAAGTGCATGGTAAATTTGCATATGCATAGACAGCCCCATAATAGAAGCAACTTGGCTGCAAAAATGGGTGTTCTAGTGCTCGAGACTTTCACACTATGAGGACTGGGGAAAAGTCAAATGCATGCAGCCTTACCCTGATTGGTTGCAAGTAACTTGATAAATCACAACCACAATCTACTCATCCTTCCCACCTAGATCATTTATACTGGTCATGTAATAACATCAAATTTTGCATTCACAGACACTAATGATAACTTATAAAAATCTTTTACATGGTCATTATGCTGTGTACTCATCCCAGCATAATTTATTGCTCACTAAATTCAGTTCACGTATTTAATATCTATGGATTACACAACCAACAAAGGAAAGCTAAAATTCCACCAGAAGCCTAATTCTACACCTCCCATCTGACATCCATGTCATCAGCTCAAAGTAGTTATAACGCTGGATGCAAAAGAGACAAGATCTTGGAAGAATGGCATAATATACAAAAACATTGTCTAAGAATGAAGTTTTTCTAAGTAACTACACATAGAAAAAAGCATTGCTTTTCCCATAATTAAAGGAATACACTTACTGTGCTGAGAATTTGTTGGGTCTGAAGGCGACCAGGTTCACCTAAATTGGTATGCCATGTTATTTGAAGCTTGCCCAGAATATTACTCTGTGCAGAATCATGAGAAGACAACTGCAATTGATAAAGATAATTATGAATCCCTCCGCCCGATCTTATGAGGGCTGGTTGCTTGAATGTCTCCCTGCAGTTATATATTAAAGGTAGAGAATTATAACAAATAATATGAGAGGCACAGAAAACATAATATATTAGTTGGAAGCATATGATTCAAATGATACATCTGCTGCACATTTTTATCAGATTTGTGCCCATCAGCTTTTATTGACTTTACACTCCAGTGCTGAGTTGGCTCAAACTCTACTTGATCCATGTAAAGGTTTGTTTTTGTATGATTCTCAATACATGCCTCCAGGTATGTAGTTTCCTGAGACAGTAGACACAGCAATTATAAGGAGAACAATAGACACGGACACATAACCAGGCTAAGAAATTAGCACTTATAATATAACAGTCAAATTATTTTCAGAGTTTCATCAATTGAAGTCATCAAATCATATCAGTAAAGATGACCAAAGCAACCAATACCAGGGAATATACATCTGGCAGCATTTTCTCAACAATTAGACACAGAGATGGCAAATTGGCCAGAGGTTGGGAGTAGGATAGTGTTTCCATTTCAACCATAAGCATATCAACATCTAAATGGGGTACAGTGAAGCCAACTTAGCTGCACTTATCCAGGATCAACAATCTTAAGTTGTGACAGTTAACATTATGAAAATCTGCAGCCCAAACCAGTATAACCGAAACACACGTCATCCACAACAGTTCCTAACTACTGGAAGCACAACAGTTTGTTACGATGCTCACAACAAAGAGAAGAAATACAAACTAAAAATAAAGAAATAAAAGTAAAAAAAAAAAAATGATGTGACAAGCTAACATAAAGCTACCGTTAACAAGTTGGTCCTAATTCTGTTCATTCCATCATCAATAGACTCTAGAGACATCAGCAAACTTGTCTAGAGAGAATCTTAAACTTACAGTAGAAGTGAAGCTGAACATACCTTGACAACGCGGACCTGTAGCACATCAGAAAGGCCACAAAACTTAATTTGAGATTTAGGAAAGAAGAAAGAAGACAAAAGGCCAGAAAAGCAGACAAATTGTTTCCAGTTTACATCGTGTACAATCAATTTGATACCTTTGTCCTAACAGAAAGTGGATTGGAAACAATAAACTTGAAAAATTGTGGCAGATACTTCCGCTTGCTATTGCCATCATTATACAGTGCAGTGCAAGCCAACCTGACCACCAGATCAAACATCATCAAATTAACAAATGCGAAATCATAAACAATAAGAAAGGATAAAATGATTGCACAAATTCACACAAAAAGACTCACGTGTGAGCTCCAAGTTCCTTGACATCGTGTTCCACAATGAAATCATAACGTCCTCCGGCACGTATAGATTCTACGGGAGTTTTTGATGTGTCCAAGAGAAGGATCCTCTGCCTCTCCGTTTGTATTTCCGCCTAAGCATTTTTTTTTTTTTGGCAAAACATAGAGTTTCCTAAAGATCATCTTCTTGTATTATTATACAACAACAAACCACACACGTTCACTAGCACATTTTGAAAGTCGCAAAGAAGCTGAAACTGAAGATTTGCTCAATCTTACCTTGATAATAACATCGCGAACTTCAAAATTAGAACTGTTATTGATGCTTATATAACTACAAAACGTCTCCCCCAAGTATATCGCCCTACATAAGAGCAATGGAATTTCAAATTTTTTTTCCTTTATCAGGAATTTTTTTAACAGCAAAAAAAACAACAAAAATAAATAAGATTTTAGCGAGAGAGAGAGAGAGAGAGAAAAATTTTAGTTACCCGAAGGCTTGGGGGAGGACGAGGAGGCCGGAGAGGCCGAAGGAGTCGGAGGGATGGTGGAGGAGAAATCTGGAGCGGTAGCTGAGATCGGAGGAGTCGTCGTCGGCGGGGGACTTGGTGACGCGGCTGTGGATGAGAGTAGGGAGATGCGAAGCGGCGACTTCATCGTCGAAGATGTCCTCCCCGACGATGAGATCCAAGGGGTCCACGCGAAGCGGAGTGTCCACGTGGAGCGACGGCCTGCACAGCCTCATCACCCTGAAGGCCAGCGAATGCGTTCCCGGCGTTGTGCTCATTATTACTCTCTCTCTCTTTCTCTTTCTCTCTCTCTCTGTCTGAGTTCTGCTAACTTCGTTCGAGTTTTAAGCTTTAAGTGGAAAATTTATTTGTTAAAATCAAGATCGACCTCCAAATTTTTATTGTGGTAAATTACGGTTTTTTTTTCCAAACTTTTATTCAATTTTATTTTAGTTTTAAATGTGAAATTTATTTTATATCAATTGATATTTTCCATCCAGAGAAAATTACTTGTCAAGCCCTTGAAAAAAAAAATTTTTAAAAAAAAATATATATATATATATATATATATATATATAGAAAAAAAATGATGATATTTATTTTCTTGGATTTGCGTTATGAATTTTTCTCTAAAATTATTTCTTTAAAACTTAATTACTATGCATACAATAGATGCACTCTAGGAACAAAGTTTAGGAACTTTTTTAAATATAATTCAACTCCAATAGTAAAATAACCAGAAAATTTAGAGTCAACATAACACAATGCTTGGACTCAACAATTTTTACCTTAAGAGAATTTAAAAAATATATATAGTATTTAAACTATAAATTTTATGTAAAAAAAAACTTTAAATATTTTAATTATAAGTCTTCTTATAAATATCATTTAAAGTTTCTTTTTATTTTTTATCAATTATTTTTTTATATACACAATACTTTCTTTTTATATAATACACATAATATATATTTGATTATTTAATATAATTTTTTATTTAACATTTTATATAATTATCTATTTTTTATCTTTTATATTGATAATATTTTATAAATTTTATAAAATAATAATTTAAACTCAAAATAACCTGATTCAAAATTATTAAACTCAACTCATTTAAAAGCAACAAATATTTAGGGAGCATTTGTCACAAAGACAAATATAATACAAGAGATCTCGTGATAAGATTTGTTTCCGAGAGAGGATTACAAAGTCGATTTGTGTCGTTTCTCTGTAGAAGCAACCACGTTGTTTCAGTGCCTTCAAAAGCAAGAACTCAAAATCGGCTGGCTTTATTATTGAAGCAAGAGGGCTCCAAGGATCCCAATCTTAGTGTCGATGGTTTAGAGTAATCCATTTTAATTTTTAACTGAATTCAAAATCAATCATTTCATTTCTTTTTTTTTTTTTTTTCTCGATACCCAAAGGCAAAAGGTCGAACCCTCTACACCTCCTTGTCATTTACTATTTGTAATGTACAAATGGACTTCTCATATTTCGTTCTCCATGAGAATAAAAGAAAACTCGGTCAAGTTATAATTGGACTCCATCACCAACTCAAGTAATCATAGAGAAAGAAAACGGACTGTGTTGGCGACTCCCTCAACGTGTATCCTGGGACTAAGTACAGATAAGCTGTCCATTTCCAGAGAGTTGGAAACAAAATTTCAGGTCATGTTGCGAGACGGTGAATTCCACCCAGCAACGCAAACTGTCGTATCCACGAGCAGCCTCCACCTCGTTTGGCGAGAGGGCGAGTAGAGCACAAGCAGAAAACATCATCAGAATATACTCATTCATATTACTCGGACCCATGCTCCACCACACATGGGACAGCCATATGCCCAACGGCTGATCCACCAAGTCTCCCGTTCATTTTGATTTTGTGGGTATGCAGTAGCTGGCGATGCAAAAGCTGAAGTCTGCCTCAAGCATCTTATGCACTACATAAGTATAAAAAAGAGGGTCGATTAATCCACCGGGAGATAACCCAAATTACTATTGCCTTAGCAGATAAACTGTAATGAAATCTTAAAGGCTAGTGATGGCCAACCTTATACCAAGCCCCTTCAAGACCAGTCTTCCACGTAGCAGTAACAACATCTCTTCGAGATCCCATAATCCCAAGATATGCTCCCAAGCCAACAGAAGTATTTAAGCCAAAAGCTGCATCTCTTTCAGACATTCTTCGCTTCCTTGGCCACAAGCCATGAGCTCCGTAATGAACATCACAATTTTCCAGTGAACTAAAGTCAATGGTATCTGCAAAGCTACCTAGCTTTGGAGTGTCATCAGCAGAATCCAGATACTCTGGATCGGACCAGGGCCCTCCAAACATGTTTCGCCTATGCCACTCTTCAGATGGGGGGTGGAGTTCCAACTCACGGAGTAACAATCCAGCAGCATCAGCGCCTCTTGGCCGGGGCATAATCTATGTTGACCATTAAAAACATGAAGATACCATAAGCTCAAAGGCTTGGTGAGGCCCGCAACACACTAGTGCAGAAAAGAAAGCAAATTTACAAACAAGATACATTCTTAACAAATTAAATATCAAGATAAGAGGAAAATATAAAGCATCCTGGTGAACAAAGCTCTCACATTATAGGGTCTAGGAAAGAGGATGTGAGTAGCCTTGCCTCTAGTTTTAGAGAGAGTTTCCACAACTAAAATCCATGACTCCAACTCATAATGGAGTAATCTTATTGTTACACCAATGCTTACTCTTCAAATTATGTACTGGGATAAAGTTGAAAATTTGTAACACACAGATGCTCAATTTAGCTCTAAAAACATGCAAGTGCAAAAGAAAGATAGCCTTCAAACCCAGCCATGATCTGCAATATTATGTTTGAAGAGTGGGAAAATGGTAATTCCACTCCACCCAATATTACTTATTGACCATAGTCTACAACATAAAACTTGTGTAGAGAACATGATCTTCATACAAATAGATTCATCGCATGTATATCTACTTGTTCTGACTAAGACTAAAATGTAATAATGCATAAACCAGTGGCTGGGAAAAAAAGGTAAATTAAATTAGCTCCAAGCTCCAGAAAAATCAATATTGGCTCATGCGAGGGCATCTCACTAACATTAGAAAGAAGAAGCCCATATCAACCTTGAGTTATTCTGCCTAAATTATATTGTTTACCTGAAATATGAATAACCAAATGAGGGCAAGTCTCATTTCACTACTTGACAATCAGAGGTCTCTCACAAAATTGTATCAAAGTGGATACCTGCATATGCGGGCCAAGGGATGCTTCAACAACCTCTGGCAAAACTGTGTAATTCCCATCAATATAATGCAGCCGCACCTGGATGTTGCTGCTTCCCACCTGAGAAACTGGCAATGGATGTGCGAGGCCGGCTGTTCTCCTACAAAGATCCATGAGGATAAGGAAAAGGACCTTCACCTGGATGATGGTGGGACAAGGAGATTTACAAAAACGTTGTTAGCACAATCATTGAAATTTTTAAAATGTATATTAAACCAGAAGAACTGAAAGGTTAATGTAGATTCTATTCAGTGTGCCAAGCGAGAAAAAGCTAATACAGATTCCTTTTAAAGAGAGTATCAAAGAGAGTAAAGTTGTACCTCCTCAAATGTGTATCCTTGACCAGCATTGCCATAACCTAATCTCGAGCGGCTGGCAGGTCCATCTTCCACTCCTTTGGTTCCAGGAACAAGCTGACCACCTCGAGGTGCCTGACCTTCATCTGACCTGGTCACAGCTGGGGCAGGTTTTGAAGAAACAGAATTGAACTCCTCTGCCTTGCCAGGAGCACCAGATTGAGGTTTTTGCATGTTTGTCTCAGCATTTCTCTGTGCACTCCCAACAAAGCGTGGTAATTGTGATCGCCGAAAGAAAAAACAGAAAAGCAGAAGTTGGCATAATCTATGAAGGAAATGGCAATCTCCAATAAGCCTAACAGCTGGTGTTCCAGGAAATGTTCCAGTATTGATGCTGATTGGCATGAAAGAAGATGGACCACTTATAGGGTTTGGAGTTGAATTTGATACTCCATCAGTAGTACTACTAATCTTAGCAATTGCACCTTGGACCCAAGCTTGCATCTGAGTGCTTCCTGTAGAACTTGTAGGACCATTTTGACTACCTGGGAAAAAATATAAAACTAGTTAGAAGTTGGGCTCTTTCCAGCAACTTTTTGGTGACCTTTTAATCAGTAAGAACTTATTGCAGTGACCATTGCCAACTTTTGAAAGTGACCATTACCTTTCTAAACATGACTTTTAAAAGTAAAGGTGAATTTGGTTTCCTTCTTCTCAACCTTATGATATTAAAACACGTACAGTTAGTGCATACTAACCCTGAGTTGCTGCTGGTGCCACCGAACTTTGGGTTGGACTTGTCACCATATTGCGATTACTACCTGTGCCTGCAGGAAAAGCATGATGGGCTAATGTGCGACAGAAACTTGCATAACGTCGCAAGCGTGTGATGAAATGTGAAGCTAAATCAAGAACCGCATCAACATAGGCCTGCATGACATATGAAAATTGAGAACCTTAAGAAATCTGCAAACATATCAGACAGATGCAAAGCAATTAGAACACAAAACAGACAGAAGTTGAGCAGAATGGTGAAGAGGCATGGACCTTCAATGGCTCAAAAAGTGCTTATGATCAGAAGCCCACACAACCAAACAAATATTGATCAGTTAGTAGATTATTTGCAAATATAAAAGGCAGGACAAGGCCAAATCCTCATGACCATGATTAGGCTGCAATCTTTAATATTCATTAAGCTAGAAAATAGGGTGTCAAGCTCAGTTGCTAGTCGTAAGGTATTGCTCAACCAAAGATTGGTTATCAATTCTTCTGTAGAGTAAAGGCCAAATCCACACAACAGATATTACAATTCCTCTGTAAGGCACTGCCCTTGAAAGGTTTGATCGCAGAATAGATAACTAATTTCTCCGACATGGAGAGGCCAAGGCACAAACTTGTTACACATCATCTAGACAGTCACCATATTGTAAGCACTAAAATATCCAAATTGGTGGCCAAAATGGATTTCAATAGGTGGCAGTCCCAATCTAAACTTTCAACATGACCTATATATTAGCTAAGAGAAAACAAAATAATAAAGAGCCAAAAGCACACCTGAATACTTGGAACAAGATTTGTTTCAACAGCCATTGCTTCAGGATCAATACTGGATAATGTTTCACCAGAAGCCTGCCATGGTTCAGGTACTAGTGCTGAAGGATTTATCAAAGCTGATTCAATGCCTTTGCCCAGCATATCAAGCAGCAATCTCGCTTGCATATCCAGGACCATTGCCCTGACCTCCTGAGCATTTGTTCCTTCCAGTAGTCTGCATTTTATCCTGTCGAGACTCTACATCAAAACAAACCAAGTTTAACTGCTCAAAAAAGTGCCATCTCAGATATCAAGCTGGTAGCTGATAATGCTTCAAGCCATCAGCCATTGTAACAGAGATAAACAAAATCTAGGAAAAACACAATTTGGAGGCTTAAGTCATGCACAAAATTTGAAAGGTGATTGCTAGCAAGGTGGAGTATCCACAGAACAGCCCAAGATCACCCATAAAAACCACACCCAATGACTCTCAACAGACAAATCACATGATATATAAAGCAACTACACTATTAGTGTATTTCTATCTACATGTTCTCAGTGTGTGTTTAAGAACCATCAAACTGATTGTTTAAGAGATAATAACAAGGTGGCAATAGCCCAGAGAAACATACAGGACCATACTGTTGCCTGTGCTGTGCAGAAGGAAGAGAATGAAAATCTGCATCCAAGACTGCAATGACACTGTTCAGTGAAACTGAAACACAAAAAAGAAATCAGCGGGTGTCCCATCAGTTCATCTTTCCTAAGAAATGGCTATGGATACCACATCTAAATAGAAGAACTGCTTAAAATTTATCTTCTAGCCCAATTATTGTTGATCACAGGGATACTAGATCTCAATATGCAACTTACCAATCCCATCCTCAGCAGCACTCTGTGTACAGCCTACAGCATCCCACCAATCAACTCCAACCAAAAGGCTCCACCAAAACCTGCTCCAAGAAAACACAGAATTAGCAGCACCATGTAAAATTGAGGTACTTGCTATCAGCCCTTCATCTAAAGTAACTAGTGAGGTAACATCTACAGTCATTGGTATCTAGAACACTATATCATTAACTGAGATGCATACAGAAACTGCTTTACAAAGTACCTCTCAGCAATTGCACGTTCCCAGGTTGATGAGTTAGCCTTTGTCTGAGCACTTGCAACAGCAGAAGGTAAAACACGAATTATCTTCAACATGGTACGGTCAGTGCTTGTGTCATGCCAAACAGAAGCTGAGCAGCAGCTTGTAGAAGAGAAGGCAGGAGCAGCAATGGCAGATCCAACATTAATCTGGTAGTTGTCAACTGGTGCAAAGTTTGGACCAGAGAAAATGTGTACTCCACCCAGCAAAAATGCAATAGCAATTTCACCCCCATGAGCAGAATAAATAATTCGAGCAAGTGTTCTAATGTCACTCGGTAAATCACACGGATCAAAACAGAGCCTTTTTGCCTTCTCAACACCATAATCAGAAATCTTTCTCCCATCAGATGGTCCAGCTGCAGTAGCTTGATGAAATTTAAAATCATTGGTTGGTGCTATGCTTCTATCCACTTTGGATACCCAAACAGTCTGCATTGGGGCCTGCCCATTGAAACTGGAAGTAGGATTTCCAAATATTTGATGAAGGACAACAGGCTGAAGTGAAGTTTCCCAACGCTGCACTCTCCAACCTGTGATTGAAGGACCTTCATCTGGATCATAGGGGGACATGTACTGCCCTGCAAGGGTTAACTCAGTTATTAACAAACAAATGCAACTATCTGCAGGCACATGAAGGATCTTCAGCCATCATAAAATATAATAGATAGGGTTGTCCAAAAGGTAGAAAAAATGACAACTCCCCAATCCTCATGGCACCAATCAAATGCAGCAACCATTTTAGCTTCTGCACATAGGTAGGCTTTTAAGAAAGGACCCCAGTTGTTGAATAAAATGAAAAACAATTCAAAGATTAAACTCAAGTCAAGATGTTGTTTAGTACCCTCAACTATTACAACTGCAATAACAGAACCACCCTGAGTCGGATCAAAAGCAACAGCAGTGACTCCAGATCCCCAAGTGGTGGTTGCTGCTGACTGGGATGCAGCCTCTGGACTAACATATGCTGAAAAATTTGACACTGGTGAACAATGAAGTGGTACACAATCTGCATCCATATGCCTTTTCCCTTGCTTTGTTTCAGATATTAGATATTCTTGCCAGCTGAACAAATAAGCTGCCAAAGGAGCAAAACCTGCCCAAGTTGGTGGATTAAGCGAAGGCGGAACCCCATTACTTACACTTGTCTTTGGAGTTGCTTGAAAAGCAGTTCCAGGACCAGGAGTAACAACCCAAACAACTACAGTAGATGGGTTTACAATTGGAACACCTGCAACATGTAAGGCACCACTGTCTGTTACAATAGCATCCGCAGCCATAATCCCACTGGGTCCAGCACCCAAAAGTCCTTTGCTTGAGGAAAACCACTTTGGTGCTGTGTTATTCTGACTAGGAGGCCATTGGGACCAATGTAGTTGTACAGAGCCGGACGAGAAAACAGAACAAACACAGAGGAAATTCGGCCACCTTGCTGAAATAAAACCAGATGGCATATCAGTGACAGTATGCTTGGCACCACAAAAGGTGGAACTACCATATGAGAAAGATGTCGTAAGTACAAAATTAAAAAAAAAAAGAAAAAAAGAAAAAAAAGACAAATAATAAAGCCATCATCATCACTATATAACCTAATGATGTTAGCAAAAAGACAGTAAAGCTTCCAAATATTCCCACGTGAATCTTGGGGGGGGGGGGGGAGGCAGGTAGGGAAGTCAGCATCTGATCTCAACTGCATGATTGTTTAATGTTGTCAAAAATCTGTAACTTTAAAATTTGCTTTATGTACGCTGCACACAACCGGCTCAAAATCCAACTGATCTTTACTGTTTCATGCAATCGTGAATACAAAACTCTGCCACAGGACAACTAGGATACCACTCCAACAAAAATTCTCAATTTACTCTTTCAAAAAAATATGGTCCAATTGGGAGTCACAAAGTAATAAAAAAATACGACCTAAAATCACATAAACCCAAAGCAGCTGGTCAGCCATGCATAAGCACAGTGTTACACTCATCACATCAATAACAAAGAACCAAGCCCAAAGGTACACAATGAGCTTTATACAAAAAGATGCAAACAGAAGTCAACAACAAACCTGAAGTTTGGGACTGCTGTGAAAGGAATTTTTCCTCAAAAATAGACTTTGAATTTGCAGGAGTAATTGATTTTGATGAAAGCCACCTATACTGATTTTTGAAAAGAAGTCAAACAATGACCAGATAGCATATAAAGTTGCCAAGATAACCGCAAAACAAAGAAATGTAAATCACAAACAATAGGCTTAGAAAAGGAAGAAGCTTAAGAATTACAGAATGTGAATGAAATGAAGCTTGCAAATAGTCCATGAACATGGGAAAAGCTAAAAAATAGAGCAAATTTATCATAGCTCAAGACAATTGAAAACAAAATGAAATTACCCATCTCCAGCATTAATATGGATAGATGACAACTGCTAAGGTATCATATAATAAGGCTGGAATAGCACAAAAATACAAAGATTGAGCAAGGATACACAGAAGAAAACTGACATTGAGCTCCAAAGTGCCCAAGTTTTCAAAATGGAGCTTCATCAAGCACTCTAAATATGGAGGTTGATCAAATAAAAAAAAAATGGTACTTGAAGGTGTTTTAAGGAGAAGACAAGAAATGATAAGATGCAAGAGTAAAACTGTGCAACACAAAATGAAAAGGTGAAAGTAATATCACAACAATTGTTTCGGACGAAACTTGTAGAGTCCCTAATTTTTTAACACAGAATCACTGCTTCTTCATTTAAACCAGAATAATCACCACAAGAACTATTTAACCTACGACCAAGCCAAAGAAGAAAATGAAAACAAAGAAGAAACAAAGAGTGAGATTGCATAAAGATACTTACAACATCAATAAGGTAACTGCGTGAAGCTAATAACCATGGAGGCCATGGTGGCAAACATTTTAGATTGATAAGAAAAGCAAGAATTGCAACATCAGAAAAGGAACTATCTATTGTACAAATAAAAAATCCTTGGCCACCAGTTTCTGCCAAATTTTAAGTTATGTCCCATTTAAAAAACAATTAGAATGTTCACGCTTCACATACACAACAAATAGAATGGAAATAACATGCATACAGGTTTTCAAAATCACACAACCAGAGAAGAAACACCAAGAGCATACCGGAGACACCCCTGTTAACCATTTTGTAATAACAGCAATCTCCTGCCGCCACTCATGCTCTCGCTGCCAGCAGCTAGCATCACGTACTAAATTAGCTGGACCCTGCATAAAATTATATAGGATAATCCGCAAAAGAATTTGAGCAATTAAAAGCATTCTCTATGGCCATGCCGTATGGCCAGTAAGAAATAAAAAGGAAAAGCCCATAGAAAGGCGACCAAATATTACTAGAGTTAAGCACAGATTATTATCAGGTTATCTTCAAGAACCAGGGGTAAAGAAGCCATCTACTACACAGTTAGCAAAAAAACAAATCTAAGAAGTAAGCTTACTTGAGAAGGTTGAGTCCATATAGTTATCCTTCCATGGAAATTAGCAACGAGTAAGGCACGAGGGCACGAGGTAGGGGCCCATTCAATGAATTGAACAGAATCACGAGGAGAATCTGCATAGGAAATTAAAGTACGAATAATAAAAAATTCAGAAAACCTAAAAACAGTTAAAAAAGATATTTATGATCATTAATGCTTTAGCAAGCACTTTCCATATGTACTGAAGTTATGAAGAAAATTAAACAAATCTACAAAGATATACTGTCAAAATGCAAAAGAAGCCCACTTGCGTATAATGAAAACAACATATCCATCTGGTCACATGGTGCTTTCTTGAAAACATTTGCTAGAACACAAAATGATTAAACGACAGATGATGTGGTAAATGCTGCAAGGTGAATAAATGTACCTGCTTTCACATTGAAAACTGCACATTCAGTTGGTCGCTCAGGGATAATGATATGTATGGGGATCCAAAATGGTGGGTTTGCATTGGAGCTGCAACAGAAAAGAAAGTGTAAGAAAACGTGATTAGTGGCTTATATTGTACATAGTTAGCTATTTTTAGAATATATCTTTAGAAATAAATTAATTTATGTAGGTTTTTTTAAGGTCCCCATAAGTTATGGAATTTGATGTATTTTTTACTTTTTTATTAATTTCCTTTTTTTACTAGGTTTAGCATCTATAAAGCTATTGTCTAATATATTATTAAGAATAAGAAGAATTGTTACTCTTTCAATCTCTAACATGGTATCAGGGCTATTGTCCTTCGTAGTCTTCTTTTATTTTTTCTGCCATCAAAACAGAGTATTTTTACTAGCCTTTATTGCTGGTGATTTCTACTTCACGTGAAAGGCCTTAATTGCCTAAAATTGTTATTTTTCCATAAAAGATGTCTGAGGTTGCAGAGACAATTTCTACAGCCTAATCAGAGGGGGTTCGATCTCAACAAATTGGAGAACTACAAAGTATTCAAGCTACATATAGGTTGGATGGAAAAAATTATCTTAAATGGTCCCAACTTGTTCGGACAGTGCTGAAAGGAAGAGGGAAGATCAATCATCTTATGGGTACAGGACCTAAGCCAGGAGATCTTGGTTTTGAGGCATGGGATGAAGAAGACTCCATGATTATGGCATGACTATGGAGTTCTATGATCCCTGAATTAGTGACACATGCATGTTCTTAACCACTGCCAAGGATATTTGGGATGCAATTCAACAAACCTATTCTAAAGCTAGAGATGCAACTCAAGTATATGATGTCAAAGTAAAGACAATGATTGCAAAACAAGGAAATAAAACAGTCATTGAATATGTCAATCAATTAAAATCCTTGTGGTAAGAGCTTGATCATTATAGGGTGATAAAAACCAAATGTTCAAATGATGCAACGGTTCTAAAGGCATTTATTGAGCAAGACAGGGTCTATGAGTTCCTCGTTGGTCTTAACCCTAAATTTGATCAAATAAGGGTCCAAATTCTTGGCAAGTCAGAAGTTCCATGTTTTAATGAGGTGGTGGCAATAATCTGAAGCAAGGAAAGTAGAAGAGGCCTGATGCTAGAATCACAAATGATGGATAACTCAATCATGATAGCTAGGAGTGACAACAAATTAGTCACAAATATGGAAAGAGCACCATATTTTGGAAGTGAACAGCTTAATCAACCAAAAGCTCAAAACCGTGATAGCTTGTGGTGCACCTATTATAATAAGGCACGTCATACTCGTAAAAGGTGTTGGAAGCTTCATGGAAAGCCTCCCAATCAAGAATGGGGACAAAAAGGAGAACAACCAAGGAACTATAGGCAGGCTCACGTTGCTGCAATACAACTAAGTGAATTAACACCAAAGGAGATAGGCAGTCCTAACCAAGAAGTGATTGAGAGGACAGGATCACTTATCAACAACCTTGAAAAACTCTCAGGTACCTGTTCTTTGGCATATTCAGGTGAGTTTCCATTCTCTATTGGGTTAAATGTTTCGGGTACAACCTTTGCCAACTCTTGAGTCATGGACTCAGGAGCTACTGACCATATGACTCACTTACCAAATATTTTTTCCACGTATTCCCTATGTCCAAGCAGTAGGAAAATAGCCACAGCAGACAATTCTATGACCACTGTAGCAAGTGTAGGGAATGTTAAAATAGGTCCATCACTGATCCTTAAAAACGTCCTCCATGTCCCTAAATTGTCCACAAATTTGATTTCTATACAACTTATTTAAGATTTACATTGCAATGTGGTTTTTCATCACAACTATTGTGAATTTCAGGACAAGGATTTGGGGAAGATGATTGGACATGTTAAAAAACTGTATGGTCTCTACTACCTTGAAGCACCAAGTCAGTTAAACATTACTAAGGGCAGATTATCCCATTCTTTTATGTCAGAAAATCTTTCATCCAATAAAGAGAGAGTTTGGCTTCATCATTGCCGACTTGGACATTCATCTTTTAGGGTTATTGAAATTCTGTTTCCTTCTTTGTTTAAAAATCTAGATGTTGAAAACTTTCATTGTGAGGTATGTGAACTTGCCAAACACAAGTGTATACTAATTCCAGCCAGTAACAAAAGGAGTTCTATTCCTTTCTATCTCATTCACAGCAATATTTGAAGTCCTACGTCTATTCCTAATATTTCTAAGGCAAGATGGTTTGTTTCATTTATTGATGATTGTACTCATGTTACCTAGATTTTTTTACTCAAGCATAAATCAGATGTTATTATCGTTCTCCCAAATTTTTGCTCCATGGTTAAAAATCAATTTGGAGTCAATATCAAAAAGTTTAGGTCAGATAATGCTAGGGAATATTTCAATCAAACCCTAACTCCATATTTTCAAAAGGAAGGGATAGTACATGAATCATCTTGTGTCAATACCTCACAACAAAATGGAGTAGCCAAAAGGAAAAATGGTCACCTTCTTGAAAAAACTCAAGCCTTTATGTTCCAAAACAATGTGCCTAAAAATTTTTGGGGGGAAGTAGTTCTTACTACTGCCCATCTCATAAATTGTTTGCCGTCTAGAGTTTTGGGATTCAAAAGTCCTATGAAAATACTCTCCACATTCTACCCTGACCTACAAATTACAAATAACCTTGTTCCAGGATATTTGAGTGTGTATCATTTGTTCATGTTCACTGTCCAACTAAAGGGAAATTAGATCCAAGGGCAATAAGATGTGTCTTTGTGGGGTATTCCTCAACTCAAAAAGGGTATAAGTGCTAACATCCTCCATCAAGGAAGTTCTATGTCTTAATAGATGTCACTTTCAATGAACATGAGTCTTACTTCACCCATCCTTATTTTCAGGGGGAGAATTTAACAATAGAAAATAAAGATGAGGATGTTTTACTTGATCTATCGCCACTGTCCGTGTGTAAACCATCCAGTTCATTTTGTCCCATTATACCAAACCGTGTGCCTGAAAATCTTCCTAAACATATAGTTGAAAATGAACCAAACTATATGTCAGAAAATTCTCTTAAATCCATGTCTAAACCTGAACTTATGTCGGAAAATCCTCAAGAAAAAACAGATTCTGCACTTGAGAATGTGAGATTTGGCAAAGGCAAGGTGTTCACAAGGAAGAAGATAACCATTCCTGAATTTATGCAGGTCCAAGAGTCCAACCCAAGTCCTGAGAATGAGGTAATAATATCTAATCCTACATTGCAAAATGAAATTGAATTTCATATGAGTAAGGATGACTAGGATCTTCCCATTGCCATTAGGAAAGCAACAAGAGAGTGCACAAAACGACCTTTACCTGTAGGAATTTTCTGGAATTTTAAGAAATTCCTAGCTTCCTTTATATCCTCTTGCACACTTTATGTCTTTTAAGAAATTTTCACCATCTCATCGATCCTTCCTTGTTAGCTTAAACACCATTACCATTCCTACCACCTTATCCGAGGCATTGTCCAATGAGAAATGGAAACAAGCTATGAATGTGGAAATGGAGGCATTGGAGAAAAATAGAACTTGAGAGTTGGTAAAGTTACTAGTGAGAAAGAAACCTATAGGGTGTAAATGGGTGTCTACAATGAAGTATAAAGCAGATGGATCGATAGAAAGAGACAAAGCAAGGTTAGTAGCTAAAGGATATACTCAAAGCTATGGAATTGATTATCTGGAAACTTTTACTCCAGTTGCAAAAATGAATACTGTTATAGTTTTGTTGTTGTTGGTAGCTAACTATGGTTGAGAATTACAGCAGTTTGATGTAAAAAATGCATTCTTGCATGGAGAACTAGAGGAAGAAATATATATGGAGGTCCCACCAAGTTATGGGAAGAACTTGGATTCTCAAACTGTGTGTAAATTGAAGAAAGCCTTGTATGGTCTAAAACAATCACCACAAGCGTGGTTTGGACAATTTGCTAGAGTTATGATAGCTATGGGATATAAACAAAGCCGAGGGGATCATTAAACACTCAAGTTCAGGGGGAGTCACAACTCTCTTGGTTTATGTCGATGACATAATAGTGATAGGAGATGATGACAAAGAAAAACAAATCCTGAGTCATTGTTTGGACAATGAATTTGAGATCAAGGCGTTAGGAAGGCTGAAATATTTTCTTGGGATTGAGGTTGCTCACCCTAAGCAGGGCATTTTTATCTCCCAACAAAAGTATGTCACTGATCTCCTCAAGGAAACAGGCATAACAGCATACAAACCAGCAAGTACTCCAATAGATCAAAATGTCAAACTTGGAAAAGCAGAGGAGGATGTTGCGGTAGACAGGGCAACATATCAACGCCTTGTAGGAAGACTCCTTTATTTGTCTCACACACGACCAGATATAACATATGCAATTAGTGTGATTAGCCAATTCATGCATAACCCAAAGAAAGTTCATCTACAAGCAGCTCACTGAGTATTACAATACCTTAAGGGAGTACTAGGAAACGGTATTTTTTTCAAAAGGAACAAAGGTTTAGTACTTGAGACATACACAAATGCTAATTATGCAGGGTCAATTGTTGATAGAAAGTCAACCACTGAATATTGCACCTTTCTTGGTGGAAACCTTGTGACATGGAGGAGTAAAAAACAGAATGTAGTAGCCAAGTTTCGTGCAGAAGCAGAATTTCAAGTAATGGCTCAAGGTGTGTGTGAAGTACTTTGGTTAAAGATCATTCTAGAAGACTTGAAGATTAAGTGGGATGGCTTAATAAGCTCTATTGTGACAACAAGTCTGCAATTAGCATAGCTCACAACCTAGTACAACATGATCGAACGAAGCACATCGAAGTCGACAAACACTTTATCAAAGAACACTTGAAGAGCGGGTTGATTTGTACCCTTACATGCCTACACACAGCCAGCTTGCTGATGTACTTACCAAAGGGTTAAACAATTCAGTGTTTCAAAATATAATATCCAAGCTGGGAATGGAGAATGCCTATTCACCAGCTTGAGGGGGACTGTAGGAAAACATGATTAGTGGCTTATATTGTGTATAGTTAGCTATTTTTAGAATATATCTTTAGAAATAAACTAATTTAAGTAGGTTTTTTTAAGGTCCCCATAAGTAATGGAATTTGATGTATTTTTTACTTTTTTATTAATTTCCTTTTTTTACTAGGTCTAGCATCTATAAAGCTATTGTCTAATGTATTATTAAGAATAAGAAGAATTATTACTCTTTCAATCTCTAACAGAAAGAAATAAAGAGGAATGAGAACTCTTAAGCGTGACTAGCAATTATATAAGGTCCACTGTCAATTGCTGATGGGCACATTGCATGGAATGATATTTAGTTAGCATATTGATGGGAGTACCAGTTCTCAAATAAAGTCTATCAAATGTTGTATCAAGACTACACCTACCTTGGAATTCCAGCATAATTTGGTTTCAAAAGAATTAAAAATTTACAGAAGGAAATATGCATAAACTACACTGACCTTGGAATTCTAGCACATGTTTCTGATGCACAAGCTATAGCATTCAACTTCCCACACCAAGAAACAGCACTGGAGAAATAAACATAAATACAGCAAATTAATCTTCTGTAGATCAATAGACTAACTACCACTAATCATAAGGCTTTGATCTGATGCACACCTCAGGCCCTTTAAGACAGCACTTATCCAAAAATAATCCAGCTACTCTGCCTACTCAGTGAAACTCAAACATCATTACAAAGAGTGATGGAATAACAATAAAAAGAAAAAAAGAAAAATTGAAGCAGTAAACATAGATAGCTAGAAGCCTATGATGGACACAACAATATCATCAGGTTCAGCGCCAGTTTAGATTAGAATGACTTCTACAGAATTAGCAAGGACACATGATGAAGTAATAATGTTAAGCCCCGATATTCCCTAGAGCTGCATCTGGCTTTACTTTTGTATCTTAAGGGCATACTTCAAGTACACCGACTTTGATGGCCAAGCAAACCACTTGAACTAAATTGGTTTATAAAACCATAAGAGAGTTACGTTATATAGGTAATCACACGAGAGTAGGTACAAATACAGATGCTTTGCAAAATAGAATGTTTTAGTACCATGAAACACAAGAGTACGGTCATTTTCAACACTTCATCAAAAGTCAAAATAGGGCCACATTATACTCCATGGATCAAAGAAATCTAAATTAAATTTCCATGAAAATTAACAATTCCATGACATATAAGCCGTTATTCTTCTTGACTGCCAGCAACTCAGTTCTGTTTTATCTCTTACTAGGTTATGAGTCACTTTGACTTCATTCACTAACAATGAATCTTGTGACTTTCTCACCATAGAATCACAGTACATCGAGCATAAAAAGGATGATAATCAAAGCCAGGGCCCCGAAGTTCAAAATTTGAGAACCAAAGTGCACTAAAGATAAACAAAAAGGAATAAATATATATATTATCCTTAAAGCCAAGACGAACCTAAAAATCTTGAGCTAAAGCCACAGAAAAAGCTCAATTTACTAAAAACTTCAGTCAGGGAACTTGATTTCCGTTAAAAAAAAAATCTTGCCTAATTTAAGACCCGAACAAAAACAGAAATGTTACCGGAAAGAGACTTGCCTATTTGATCAAGAAATTACCTAAAATTGCGACAAAGCTCAGGGACGCTCATTTTATACTGCAAATTGGACCGAGGCTGCTTGAGCCGAATACAGAACACTGTGGCCGGACTCACAGCTTCGGCCGCCGTACCCGCCGTCATAGTAGCGGACGGGTCCTCCTCCACCATAGGATTGTCAGGCTTCTCCGAAATCACTTCCTCAGTACTCACAGGCTCGGGCTTCTCGGAGCCCGCTGCCACTGCCACTGCCACCGCCGCCTCCTTCGCCGGCACTACCTCCGCTGACGGGGCCGCAGAATCTTCCTCGCCGGCGTCGTTCTTACCAGCCTCGGATCCCAATTGGTGCTGCGGAGGTTGATTTTGCTGATTGTTCATTTGTCCAAAAAAGAACCCTAATCTATATTTATATATTATGATATACACGATATATTTGCGAAGAGAGAGAGAGAGAGAGAGAAAGAGGCGAAAATGGATGTGAGTGGTGCAAAAGTCTCGATTGAGGGCGACAGGTATCACTGTAGAGAGAGATAGGCAGCAAACAAGCCAAATAAAAAATAAAAAATAAAAAATAAAAAATAAAAGATAAAAGAGAAATAAAAAATTTGCTTTTGGGTTTTCTATTGGCGACCTTTAGGGTTTTTGTTGCAAGGGGAAGATTCCAAGCGTTTGCGATGCTGCCTCTCTCTCTCTCTCCATACAGTCAAACGCACCAGAGCTTGCTCATTGAATTTGTATTCATAAATTCTTTTTAAAGAATTAAAAATTAAATTTAAAATTTAAAATCAAGAATTAAATCTTATAATCGATGGCACTACATTTGTATTCATCAATTTATTTAATTTTTTAAAATATTTATTTAAATATTTTAACCTGCTCAACTCAACCAATCAAAAATGAAACTAAATTAAATTAAATGGCTAAAATTAAGGGGAGAAGAAAATTAATTATTAAAGAACTCAAGTGGGCAGAATCCCTCAAAAACAATTTACATTTCACTAATTATTAATTGGGGATATAATTATGTAACACTTTGTTCAGATTTAAGAGACCACGACATTTAGTCTCCCCCGCTCAGTTCACAGGTTCTGGCCTCTGCACGATTCTATGTCAGGTTGATAAATTTATATTCAAAAATATAAAACACATTTTATAAAATTGTGTACTTGGTATGTTACATCGAGACACTTTCAAGCAGAAAAAGGAAGAATCATGAACAATAAATTAATGAATCAAGATTAAGAGTTAATAGAATACTTTTTAAAATTTAAAATTCATAATATTAAGATAATACTCGTAATAAAAAGAATTTTTACATAAAATTGAAAAAAGAAGAGGAAAAAAAAAGGTGAATATCGTGATTCGTACTTTATATTGGATAAGTGATGTCTCTCTGGAGGACACAATGATCTATAAAGTTGAGGAATTTGTCCAGTCATAGAGAAAGTTGTCGACATATCTCAGCCACTTTTTCATCTTTAACAGTGATACTCCTTTTAACAATACGAATATTGTCAAGATCAACCTTAAATTTGTATACCCTAAATAGGAAAAGAAAAAAAAAACATTTTATTTCACTTACTATCGTTAAGGTGAACTGAGAATCAAGATGAAAAGAAGAACTAGAAAGACCTATTTTTGACAAAATGGCATGATTCCAAGCATATGATAATATGAACTATGAACTAATAAACCAAGCAAAAATGGAGATGGCAAGCAAAACTAAGTCACAGACAAAGAAAGAAGAACACAATATGAAGTAGAACTCTGTTCTTATTAAATAGCATAGATTTTGCTTAGTTACTAATTATCCCAAATCCCGAAAATAAGATTAAAAAATTTAGGAATGTGGGGTTACATATATATATATATATATATATATAGACAAAGTTACGTTGAAATGACATGGGAAGTAACATTATTACAAGTGATGCCTCCCTAAACACAGTAATTAAAAGTTAAGGAATTTGTCTAGTCATATAGAACAACGTTGTTCACATTTCTAAACCACTTCTTTATCTTTAATGGGAGATGCTCCCTTAACAACACAAATATCTTCAATATCAACCTTAAATTTACACACCACAAAATAAGGAAAAAATAAATAAATAAATTGAAAAAATTATTAATATATATTGTTAATTTTAATGAATTGTATGATCTCTTTATAATTTTATTATAGTTGAGATAAATCTTTTACTCTCAATATTTTTATTAATTCTGCACCTTATTATTTAGAAACTAAAGAAAATTTGAAATCTAATCTAATCTACACATTATAACCATTAAACGAGGATATTCGTTGTCATTTTATGACCATTAATTTTTTAATCTTTCTACTTTCTCACAACGCATAAACAAAAAGTTTACTATTTTATTCATTTGTTTATCTACTTCTAATTTATTCAAACAATGAACTAAAAAAAAAAATCATTTTCTTTCCTTCATTTTTTTTCTTTTTTCATTCAATCTCAAATCTAAACAAAACATTAGTAAGTACAGCGTGCATTGTTGCTCTTTTCAAGAAATTATTGACCAACTCTATTGTTTGTTTAATGTCTGTTGACTTGATCAAATAGGAAAAAAAAGAAAAAAAAAAAAACTGTGTGAACTTTAAAAATGGACGCAAACCAGTGACATCAATGAGATTGTCTGCGTAGAAATTAAGAATGGAGCCGCTGTTTCTGATCATTTCCAACGTTGAACTTTTCCTCTTTATTTTTCTTTTCCTGCCATCCCTCAATTTTTTTTTTTTTTTGCCTATGAATGTTGCGATTGACTTAAAAAACAGCCGGAATGTGTTTTCTTTTTAATTGTTTATAAAAAATAAAAAATTCATAATAAAGATGTTAGTCATTACATTTATAAATTTAATTTTTTTATAAAAAAATTATTATTAAACTGAGATGGTGCTCGAATGTTTTCGTAGGTTGAATGAAAAAGAAAAAAAAAAATACTGATAATCAACGTGGGAAACTGGAAAATAGTAGGGGGAGAATACGGGGCAGGGGGGAGACCAGACCGAAACATGAGGAAACGGTGGAAATGCAGAAAACAAACGTCATGGCATGGGTGGCGAGAGGTCCTGCAATTTCGTTTTTTGGTTCGATGCTTCCTTGGGAAATTGACCATTCCTTCAATTTCTACTCTTTTGGTTCATGGAAACGGAGGGTTACCTTCTTCTTCACTTCCTTTTTATTTATTTATTTATTTTTTAAAAAAAGAGCAATTAGATATTTTATTTGTGAAAATTTAATTCTCCACTCTTTCATATAAAAAAAAATATTTATATGGGGCATATATATTATTAAATCATAAATTAATTTATAAATGGCAGCATAATTGTATAAATGTCATTTTTATAAAATCAATTTGTTTTCTCCACTTTCTCGCATCATCCAAACCCCCCAAAAGGAAAAAGTTTTACTCTTTTTTTTTTTTTCTTTTTTACTTATTTGTAAATTATTCAAAAATATTAATAAAAAATTATATTTTTCTTCTCTCTTTTTTTTTTTTTCAAACACAAACAAATCAATCCCAAGTTTTTTTTTAAAAAATAAATAAAAGTTGACTCTTATTAAATTCGTCGTTCATTCTTTGGCTCTACACGAAAAAAATCACTGACCAACTTGTTTTTTATTTTTTTGGTCGACTAAAAAAAAGAAAACTCTCAAGTGCGAACAGAAAAATTGGATTCAACCAAGTCAGAGTGGGGTGGGAAATGAGCGATGAGAAAGAATGCCTTACATTAGAAACGCGTCAGTCCTATTTCTCCGCGAGTGTTGGAAAACAGCTGTAAGAACCTTAGGTCGTCGCAAAAACGACGATGACAACCAACACGAGAGACTGGAAAAATCATAAAACAAAACAAAACAAAAAAAAAAAAGAAAACCGAAAATAATACAAATCTAAACAAACACAAAAAAAGGCCCAAACCCAAGATTTTTTCTAACAACATTATTTAAAATAAAATAATAATAATAATAATAATATACATTTTTAGATTTCATATTTTCTTTATAAAGAAAATTAATTTTACGTGATATGCGTATATCAAAAAAATATAAATAAAATCGTACGAAACAAATTGGAGGATAACGGCGGAATATAATAAAAAATGATAAGTCATCTTATTGGACTCTTCGTATTTAGTACACATGACCGGGGGGGGGGGACGGTCGCAGGCTGTCAGTAGACTTGACCGAACATGGTAACTTAGAAGGGCAGATGGAACAAAAACGAAACATGCGGGCAGCGGCTTATTGGCTCTTGTGATATGACTCTGGCAGTCAATTTCCCACACGGCGCCCGACCAACGCCATCACTACCCATCAAATCAAATCCACGCCTCAAGAAAGTGAGCACGGCGACCAAGAGACGGAAACTAGGAAGCAAAGTACTAGGAAACTGGAATTCTTCTTCTTCTTCTTTTCCATTTTCTTCTTCGATTTAAAAATTGTTATGTACACAAAAATTCCGGAAATTTTTGTTTTTGGGGGCATTTCGATTGTGGTGGTGGACTGAATTCCAGTTGGATTTTCGACTAAAATTCAGGTATTTTTACTTGGAATTTGCTGCTCCAAATCCAAATATGATGTAAATGATACGATTTTCTTTTTGTGGTAATTTTGATTTTGATTTTTTTTTTTTTTGACAATTGTGCGGCATCTTTGTTTCCCAAAGGTTTTAAGTAAGTATGAGGTGAATAGGAAGACAGACAGGCCGACAGACTGACAGATATGAAGTGTAGCTGCTTCAAGGCAACTGTTGATAGAAAGCGGCGCGATGCCCAAACTCGTCATGGCATAGATTGTAAGATATTCTGCAAATTCTTTTTCGTTCCCCGTTTATCTATTGTACAGTTGGTTTTTTTTTTTTTAATTCAAGCGTGATCGTAATTTGTGTTTACACTTCGAAGTTATATCCTGTTGTTCTTGGTAAGACAATCTGTTTTGCAATGTTCAGTAGCTGATCTCTTTTTTGGACGGTCCAGGTTTCATAAAGTGACTACAGATTTAGCTCTCATCTGCTTTTAGCAGTACTGTCTTGCACTTGAATTGGGAACAGTTGGTTGCATTCTATTTGTCCAGAATTGATAGTAAACATCATGACATGTTTGCGAGTCATTGTCAATGTATTTGTTCTTCTTGTGTGATCCAAAGGTCGAGTTGCTGTAAAGAATATTTAGTATCTTTTTGGTCAGTGGATATCGGATAACTGGATATAGTGTTTTTCTCCCTTTTTTTCATTCTTTTGCTTATGGTTCATTGTATTCTGGCCTTCTACTTTCTTTGTTTTGACTCTCGTTGTTTACATTGCAAGCAAATTTGCTTCGGGATGTCAATCATATCTCCTACAATGATTTGAGATTAGCGACAGACAACTTTCATTTACATAATAAGATTGGCCGAGGAGGTTTTGGAACCGTCTACAAGGTAACCTGGATTTATGGTTTTTTTCTTTATCTTTAAGTGTCTTCAGCCTTGTTAAATTAATTAGTATGTAAGCGATGCAGAAAGTGTCATGTGATACTGTAAACTCATTAATGAACCGGAAAAGCTTTGTGAATACTGCCTTTTCTTCAAAACCCTTCCTTCTGTAAATTCCATGGCTGAAAAACTTTGTGAATAATGTGGCCAAACTGAAACACATTATCAAAGCCCGGATAAGAAGTAATAAGGAGACTAATAAGCAAGACAAAACTGAAACACGCATACCTCAGATGTACTAAAAACTTCAAATGTAAGCTTTATGAATGGTGTACCACTGAGCAATACCATTATCGAGCGCAAAACTGTTACTGCAAACCTGAAAATGTTGGTGTCTATACTGTTTAACTTTTGACTTACCTTTCTGAGTTCATATGTGTGTTTCTTTTTCTCAACTCTCAAGTTAATATGAATTGGATGGACTTGGAAATCCTCATATCGTTTTTATTTGTTTCCACTTAAGCCCTTGTGCTTAACTTTTGTAGAAGATGATGGGTGAACACCCAAGGCTTTTAGCATCTTTGATTAAGCAATAAGCTCAGCTTACTTTCCATCTTTTTGGGATAGAGCATGTTTTATTAGGGACAGCCTTTACCTGCATTTTGATATCTTTGTTGGAGGCTTTAACCATTGTTTTTGTTGGTCCTATGTTCATTTAGCTTTTTACTTATTTACTGCCGGGCTATGTTGCTAGGGAACCCTTAAAAATGGACTAAAAGTGGCCGTGAAGACACTTGCTACTCATTCGAGACAAGGTGTGCGTGAATTTTTGAATGAGATCAATAGCATATCCAAAGTTAGGCATCCAAACCTTGTTGAATTAATTGGGTGCTGTGTGGAAGGATCTAACCAGGTTCTAGTGTATGAATTCATTGAAAATAACAGCCTTGATCATGCATTGCTGAGTAAGTTTAACAAGATCTCTCTAAACCTCCTCATATGCCGAAATTCATGTGGCAAAAATATTGTGTAATTAGCTCTTTGATTTTTGCTTTTCTTTGCAGGTACAAAGAATACAAGTATTCAGCTGAACTGGGCAAAAAGATCTTCTATTTGCTTGGGTGTTGCTAGGGGACTTGCTTTCCTTCATGAGGAACTTGTGCCACATATTGTGCACAGAGACATCAAAGCCAGTAATATACTCCTTGACAGGGACTTTAACCCAAAAATTGGAGACTTTGGGTTAGCTAAACTCTTCCCTGATGATATTACTCACATCAGCACAAGAATAGCAGGAACAACGTATGTTACCCTTAAAAGTATCTAACTGATTTGCCGTTATGCATTCTTAGTCTTCTGATTTTATGTTGCTCTATGTATCTGGCTCTAGACCAACTGTTTTTTTTTTTGTTTTTTTGTTTTTTTTGTTTTCTGGGCCAGTGTGCTATCTAAATAATCAATAAGTATGCTTTTGGTCCTTAAGCTGCTGGACTTGGATCAACCAATGCTTTGGTCCTTTGAATTTGGCATTTGTTTTCTTGACCATCTTTCTTTATTTCTTGCAATGTGGATTAAATGTTTTCTCTTAAGCTTTAATCTAACTTCAAAATCATGTTCCAAATAAATTGCATATAGTTAGTGGAATTAAAAGAATGTAAATTAATTTTTTTTTTCTCTGTTTAGTGGATATTTGGCACCAGAATATGCACTAGGTGGGCAGCTGACCATGAAGGCAGATGTTTACAGTTATGGAATCCTTGTCTTTGAAATAATTAGTGGCCGAAGCAGTGCAAAGACAAACTGGGGCGGGATGCAGAAACTCCTTCTAGAATGGGTGTGTTAATCATCATTTTCTAATTTCCATCAAAATTTTGCACAGCTTCAGATATCTATTGCTGTTTTCTTCATTGGTTTGCAGGTGATCTTATCATGGAGTTTGATATTTTATTCTATTTACTAGTGATTATTCAAGGAATCTGTGTCTCTAATCACACCTTGCTTTCAGTCATCTTTTTTTGTCTACCGTTTAATTTACATTAATTCTATTCATCACTTTGCTAGAGTGCACTCACACACTCCCTTTTTTTCTTTTTTGGCACGTTGGAAAAGCCTACACACTTACTTACCGGGTAACTTATTTGACTTGTGGTGTCACAATAGTGACATGTTGCATTCATGCCTTCTATGCAACAAACTTGGAATACCAACAGAGCTAAATTTATAAATTTGGTGTCCAAAAAGTTGATACAATCTTAAATATCATCCATTTGATAGGCCTGGCAACTGTACGAAGAAGGAAGGCTGTTGGAGCTAGTGGATCCAGAGATGGGAGAATTTCCAGAGGAGGAGGTCATTAGGCATCTGAAGGTGGCACTTTTCTGTACCCAAGCAGCAGCAAACCGAAGGCCACTCATGAGCCAGGTTGTGGAAATGCTCTCAAGGGACATCAGACTCAATGAGAACATCCTAACAGCCCCGGGGTTATTCCAAGGTTCAGCTGGGGTTAGTGGGGCTCCTCCTTCAACCAAAAAGTCGTCTGCCGACTGTAGCAGCTACCATATGAGCTCCGTTCCTGTCACAATCACTGATGTGAATCCTAGATAATGGGTAAGGTTAATGTTATGGGGTTTGAAGGATTTGGAAAAGACTACTTCAAGTGGAATATGGGAGGAAATATTTTCTAGGTACAATTGTGGATTTCACTATTTATGCCATTTTAGTTTCCTTTTTTTTTTTTAACCATAATCTGTTATCTTCTTTTTCCACTATTTTTCTTGGGGGAAGGCTAGTTGAGTGGATACTCAGTTGGAGTGTTAAAATTGTTATTTTCTTGCAGATGTAATATAGCAGAAACTACGGTCACATTTGTTACAATTTTCACTTTTTCCTACACACTGAGGTATTGTGAACTACCATATTATTTATAGATAAATTCGCGGTGGTCCCCGAAGGTTTGAATCCTGCAGGTCGCAGGGAAAACTTTTCTGTTTATCGTTGAAGCATAGGTACGTTCTGCCGTCTCTTTTTAACCATTTTTTGTACTTAATTGTACTGTAAGTAAAGACACAAATTCAACAACGCATTTCACGTTGGAATGCCGGCGCTGAAAGCTGAAAATAACTCAGAATGCTAAGCATTAATATTATATGCGCTTGGACTTGTTGCTGGGTATAGGAGCTTACCTGCCCAGCTGGAATGGGAGACCATGAATTTTCTCACGGTGGGCCTACAAGAAGTGCAATTTATATTTTCTTTCGGTTTGTCCAACATTATTTTAGTATGGGCTGATTCAGACCGTTCTAAGGTCAATAATTGTACTTTATGGGCTGATTCTATTGATGACTAATTTTGGTAATAGCAATTTGCATTCCAAAAACCATATTCTTGAAGTAGTGTGTTTTTTTTTTTTTTTTTATGTTTGATGTCAAACTGGTGCAAGAACAAATTAATTCAGAAGTAAAGTCTCACCAGGGCAGCAGGCCAATGGATACAGAGGTGCAGACTTGAACCAAACAGTCTCACATCAACTCGCTGTTTTATTCCATAAATAAATTATTCCAAAGATGCCATCTCTCAAGAGCTCATAGCACGAGTTGTTTGTCCCAAAGCGCTCCCCCACAACCCCAAAAACTAAAAATAAGAGAAATAAATAAAACACTCCCATCACTCTCATTGCACGGGTCAACATCGAAGAACTTGATCGATCATGAGCTTAGAAGCTTTACCAATAGTATTTTCCAAACCTTAAAAAATAAATTTAGATGATTCAACAAATTAAATATTTAGCAATGAGTACCAATCTTTGTTTAAAAACTAACAAAACCTAAAACCACTCAACAAACATCAACAACTCACACGTCGCCCCAAACCCTAGGAATAATAATAATGCTTAAGATGCAAGATGCATACAGACAACACACGGACAAATGTGGCCCATAGCGACATATTTAGTTCTTGAAGGCCAAACGACATCGCTTAGAATAAAATCTTAATACGACGATACAAAAGATGGAGAAATCAGAAGAAAACAGTAAAAACCCACTAAAGGGGAAACAAAAAGGAAGCAAAAGCTGTAAAATGAAGGTAAACCATAACCATTATGCAGTTGGTGTGGACTCTGCTTCTGTGACGGGCTGGCCACCAGCAGCAGGAACTTCTTGCTTGGTTGGGTGTGACGAACCGTTGGAAGTAATATCTTTGGCAGCCTCACCTTTGGTTGCAGACCCTGCTGATTTGGCATCTTTTGCATCCTTCCCATCTTTGGCATCCTTTGAGGGCACAGGCGGAGGTGGGATCATGTGAGGTGGAGGTGTGTGCTTTAGTTTCACAAGGATGTGGCGCATCCTTGAAAGATCAGTGGGCTTTCCAGGCTTTGGACCCTGCATTACTGTTATTGATGGTTTCTTTGCCTGATCCTTCTTGCCTCTCCTTTTCTCGATGTTTGGAACTTCATGAGGTATAAGCTCTGCTATTGCCTTCCAGTACTGCTTGTCTGCCTCTTTATGGAATTTCTCTTGGTTGGCCAGGGATAACTGCTCCATACAGAAAACTGATGTAAAATTGTTTGGGACTTGGTAAAATAAGCTGAGAGCTCAGAGAAGCTTTAGTCAGAAGACTTTACCGTCTCCTTCTCTCTGTTAATGGTTTTGTTGGTCTCAACATTAGCCTTCCTCTTCTCATAGAATTCTTGTATATATACCTCAGCCTCTTCAATGATCTGTTTCCTCATTTCCTTCTCCCTCTTCTCTTTCTCCTCAAGTTGAATGGCATTCTGACTGACGAATGCATTCAACAATACAATTTATAAATTAGAATAGTACAAAATCTCCAACCTGTAAATGCTTGCATGGACACTTAGCATAATTACATATAAACCAAGAGGAATTCTAAAAACAAAAGTATCAAAGAGCAGAATCCCACAAGAAAAGAAGAATTACAGAAATTTGGGCGACAGTTACATCTTGGTAAACTTGTCAAAGATTCTAGCAAATGAACTTCAGGAAATTCCAGGGGAGTCCCATATAATGAGGAAGGTTCGATGACTTGAGTCTAGTGGATATCAAATACAAAAACAAGGCACATTCCTACTTCATATGATCATTGGTAACTTGACTAAAGTTATCATGCAGCAATCACAGTTCAAACCACAAAATGTTACAGGGACCCTGGAATATCCAAATGGATCCACAATCAAGATGCCAAAGCATGCCATGTGGTTTTTATTTGGGTAACTGTCTTAAGGGGGCACCAGCAAGCATTTTCACCCACAAATCCAGTTATATGATTTCAGTTAGAAGCCCCTTCATGTGTTTCAACTCTAGTTTTCACATCAATATATTATAAGACGACGTTTCATCGCTTCCATACAAGATCAAACTTTTGGAAAATAAGCTTTAGAATTCAAAACAAACATTTCCAAGTTATAAGAATCTAAAGAGAAGTGAAAACAGAAGTTCAACTTCAAAACACTCAGCTATCATCGGAAAAGAAAAAAAAAAAACACCCAATGGATTCAGGTCCCCAGCATCAGATGGGCGGTGCAATCCTCCAGTCATCCAGGCATAAGCAAAATACCAGAGTAAGGACCCTTATCTTTTTACAACCAAATTGTAAACAGATCTTGTGCATATCAAGCTAGTCTCACATACACACACACACACACACACAGAACGCATTAAAGTAGCTTTTAAGTGAAGTAATCCCCAATAATTTCCTCCTCCAAATAGATCAACCACATAAACTTAAACTCTGCAACTTACAGAGTCATCATCATTTTTTTTGTTGTTTTTTTTTTCAAGGAAAAAGATGCAAAATATCTCACCGCCGCCACTCTCGAAGAGCGAAGCCTTCCTCCGGCTCCATCTCAGCCGGCGGAGGAAGCACCGACCCGCTCGAGGAGAAAACGCCGTCATCCAATCCAGTATAACCATTGCCGTTGCCATTGTCAACGGGGATCGAGCTATAGGGACCCTGCGAGAAACTAGGGTTCGGATCGATGTCAGCAGGCGAGGATCCAAGTCCAAAGATATCGGGCGAGGAGGCAGCGGAGGTGGCCACGTGATCGACGGCGACGTCTCCACCGGGGCCGGAGGTGAAGTTGGAGTAAGAACCGAAGGTAGCGTAGCTATCTTCGTCCTCGTCGTGGAAAGATCTGTGGTTCTGCTGGTGGATCTCCTCTCCGTCGACGCCATATGCATCGAAGGAAGCCATCTCTCTCTCTCTCTCTCTCTCTGTGCTTTCAGGAAGCTTCTGAGCTCTTAGCTTTGAAGACAAGTGTTCCTGTCCGAGTAAAAATAATTGATTTTTTATACCATTTACATAATTTTTATACCATATAAAATATTTTATATTAAATATAAAAATCAATTTTATTTATATAAATTTATTATTTTTGACTTTCTCCAGAAATTTCCTTTTCACTTACCCCATGACCCGCGACCAGAAAGGAACAGATTAAAATACTCAACTTTTAATGCCTCCGGGCTGCGCAATACCGAGCAAAACGACGTCGTTTTCGTATGCTCAAATTATTTCATTACAGAAACCCCAGAAAAAAAAAAAAAAAAAAAATCCCACTTGCATTCCTTGCGCTTGTTTACCAGAGTTTTTTATTTATTGGCTAGGGGGTGCAAAGCAAGTGAGACTGGCTTTTGTGTGCAGGCGTTCTTTCAATTGCCTACATACAGGCTGATCCAGATTCATGAAAAATTTTGTGGTGAAAATTTCAACCCATCTTTCATGTGAGCATCTGTCTTACATTAACTCAGTTAAACAGTGAGCACTCAAGTTCACCGTGTAAGGTGGCCTCGCCATGAGTGGTTAATTAACATGTACATTACTCGGATTCGCAGAAACACCAGAAGCTGCTATTGACAGCAAATCGCTGCTCAGTTGAAGGTCGTTGCCTCATTGTCCTCCCCATTTTTACGGACCATCACGGCTCCTCCCACCCACTGGAAGTATCAACTGCACATAACACTTTTGAGCTCCCATAGCTCAGGCTTTTCTCCGTTGTCCGAGGCTTCTAGGAATTTTCAGAAGAAACTGATAAGCAGATGTCTTCACTGTGGGGTTCCCAAAAGGTGAGTGACAAAGTGGACTGTAACCCCCAGCCACGGAGTCACTTGGCAAAGCAACAACATCAGTCAAGCGGGAGTTCGACTCTGCTTAATTACATGTATTGTCAGACCAGAACAGCAAAATGGCAGCTGGTTGCTCAAAATAGAAACACCATTTCCTAGTCAAGGGACTGGAGGAGCATTCTTAGGATATCTGGCAGACGAAGGTATCCGCTGCAGAACTCGTGGAAACTCTGGCTTGAGACGTTTAACTGCCATCCCTTGCATCAGCCTTAATCCACATCAAAGATGTAAAATAAGAAAGGATAAAAAGAGACAAGAAGACAAGATTGAGAGCAGAAATCCAGGTCCAATAGAAGCTATGGGATCCGGACAAAAGTGAATCTCGAGAGACAGACAGAGGCAGAGAAAGATAGAGATGACATGCTGCAGAGCCATCATACAAGATCTTTTAGCAAGCTTTCAAGAAGACAAATTGAGTAGAATTGAATGGACATTAACCATCAGTGCATTCCACCAAACATGATACACAGAATTCATGAGTCTGGCTGATGGCATTAAGAGAAGGACTAGGGGAAAGATTATCTATCCAATCAGTAGGATGAGAAATATCAATTTCAAACCTGGGAGAACCCTGTCGTTTCTGGGTAAATTGACCAAACATCGTTCTTAGATTTACAAGGGCCCTTTCAGCAGCCTGAGGAAATTATGTTAATGTGCTCAGATGTTGAAGGAGATAACAGTAATTTTGTGTTTTCATTTCCAAAAAGAAGAACGTTCTGGCAAAAGAGATACCTGCATCTTCGCCTCATCCCAAGTTGACCCAATTCCCCTCCCCAAAACCTGCCCATCTATTTCAACCTAAATGCATAAGGGAAAAAAAAAACGTCAAAACCAAATTGGAAGACATATAACAAAAAAGAAATTCATAGGCAGTAATTCTGCTGACAAGCAAACAACTAGGAAAAAAAAGTAATTCTGCTTCTGTCAATGACAGGAAACATTTGGATCACCATGTCCTCCAATCACATCGAATGTTCCCCAGATGAGACCCCTCATGAAATCCATAGGCAGTATGACAGCAAGGAAAGAAGTCAGCACTCAAATATGCCACCATGGAAATCTGATCTTACATGCAAATGATTGCAAACATAACATCAATCCAAAATCTCATCTTTTCTCCTAGCCAAACCCTAACATTTTCAACAAGTAGCAACTTCGCAACTTCCAGGAAATTCACATCTAAGGACTTCAATCCATTTTCCATCCCAGAAAGAGCCAATGACCTAGTGACCAGAGAATTGATGGTAAAATCAAACCTGCAAATACAACCTAGGAAAGCTTCTAAATTTCAGATGTCCCCAAACTCAGCAGTACCCTAGTTGCTTTATATACTTTTTCCTGAATAGTAAATTTTCCACATTTTAACCATAAGTCAATTGTTTTTTAAATGTGGAATCAAGGTGGGAACCAAAATACTTTGCAACTTACACAACTACAGTGACCAGGATCAACACACAAAATAAATTTTGAACTCCATGCAACTTAGTGAAGCAAACATCATTTCTAATGCAAACCTGGGCATGTACTTCATCTTTCTGGATTGAATTAGCTGAAAGTGGAGATGGATTAAGAAAATTCACACCAAGACCCTCCGTCATGCACTAGTTACAATAAATTGTCAATCAGTGGCATGCAAAACCTTACAAAACTTAGCAGTACATGGAAGAAGTAATAAAGACAACAAAAGCACATGAGAGAGGTTTTCAAAACTTACAAATTCTTTGAGTGCTGTGACTGAACCCATTGATTTCTTAGAAGCTTCCAGTCTTGGATCCAGAGGCCTGGATGGCTCAGACATGGCTGAAAATGAGATTGGCTCATCTTTTGGCAATGGCTGGTTCCCAAAGGAATTCAAATTACCCAGAAAAACATTGTCATTTGCACTAGAATATTTACCAGCATCCCCATGCACAGGCCCAGAATCAGGTTTTGTACGTGATAGATATATGTCTGCAAAGCCAATGTCCCAGTGGTCAGTATCATAATTCACACAGCAGAAGTGCTGCAAAGAGAGAACCTTCCATTTTAGGGAAATCAAAGCATCACATCCAAGTTGAAAGCCTAGATGAAGGCATGAAGCATCATTTATTTGATAAGGATACTGACACAAACTAATGGTACAGGAAGGTAAAGGCAGTTACGATATAAGGTTGAAATTGGCCCAGCTTAATGATTTGAAGTAAATATAAGCTCAGTAACAAACATGACTGGAATGATAAAGAATATGAATTGAGTCAAACAGTGCAACTGGCAGACATAAAATGGCAACCATTTGATACGTGAAGGACAAATCATCTAGAGCTTAGTTGAGCCAATAACAGGACTGAACAGTGAAACATAAACTGTGCTAAAATGTAAGAAACATCAAAAGAAGAACTTTCACCTGCCAAGTTCTTAATAGAACTCTCAGCTGCCTGACGTTGGGCTTCCCGTCTTGTTCTGCCAATTCCTTCACCAACTTTCTCTGCCAAAAACCATGCCTGAAGCAGTAACAAATGAGTTCAGCATCCATACAAGTTCATAATGCAGGGAAAGATAATATTAATTTGCACGTACTAAACAATCATTTTTGCTCCAATTCTTTTCAATTTAAGCAAAAGAAATATCACCACCCCCCCCCCCCCCAAAAAAAAAGGAAAATCCCTGAAATACCGTACTTCAGGCATGCAGCATTAAAAGTCACCAGGACTTGACTGATTCCATCAGTCTCTAATGCATTAATTGATCCAGTTTCTACTCAATGGTTTATGTGTATGCATTTGTTCTGTCAGGGGAGTTTGTTGTCCCTATTGAATAGTACAGGAAATTTTTTTTGAAGCTAACTGATTGGTATACCAAAAAACAACACCATTGTATGTCTTCAATGTGTTCATTTTACTCAGACTAGAATGTAGCTTAGCTATATGATCTTTCTTAGTTGTGCTGTGGCAATTACATGGGCATTCCAGAGCTTTCACCAATTGTGGAATAACACAACTTCCTAACACATATAAACAGTCTAGAGCCTGAAAACTGATTTGAGCTTCTTATGCAAGTCACAAGCCATCTGGGACAGGAAATATCCAGATGTAACACATATAGACTCTTCAGCAATGTAAACATGCTTCAACTCTGCATTCTATCTGCCCAAAAAGAATCATTTATAACACAAAACTCAGGTGCAGAAAATCTTTTCTTTGGGCATGAAGGTGTTTTCATTTTTTTTTTTTTTTTGGGTGGGTGTGGTTCCTATTGGACAAGTTGACAACATATTAGTGAAGATGATACAAGACACAAAAATGCAGAGGAAAAGAGTTGGTAAGACCTCAAAGGAGAATTGTAGATCTTTCCCAGCAACCAAAGCTGACCTGAATTCCACCTGTAAGTTTGCATTCACTTCAAATCAAAAGAAAGGGGAACTGCAATAAACCAAAAGGAAGCAGCATATGTAAATTTGCTTCTCTTGAAACAAACACCTATTCCCATTACCTTGGCCCCACACTTCACTGCAATGTCCTGTAGCACACTAACTGCAGTTTCTTCACTTGAAACAGCTCGGTCAGATTCAAAGTCAAGTTCCCTGTTGCTGGAAGATGATCGACTCAATTGGATCTCCTCCCCTTCCAACCAAAAAAAAAAGTCCAAAATCTAACACCATTCTATCTAGAAAAAGTTTAGGTAGCAAAAGATACAAGCAAAAAAGTACAAACCAGAAGAAACAGTTCAAAACCCCTAACAACATCAAAGTGCTAATGAGAAGTATTTAAAAAATGAAGATACTTTTGATTCTCATCTTCATTCCAGTTCAGAGGATGTTCGGGAGACCTAAGACCAACACTTACAAAATCACATTAGGCCTTCCATGTATTGACCAACTCATGTCGCAAAATCACATTGGTAAAGAATCTTGTTTCAAACAAGGGAAGGTAGAAGGTTCAAACAAATATGCAACTTAAACTCAATCACACAGACTCTCACTCTAGTTTTGGTTTGGAATGGCATTTTATATACATCGCTAATCACCTGAGAAAGAATGGTAATTTGACAGTGTATGGTTTAACCTCAAGCGATCATCTCTATAAGGAGCCTGCAAATAGACAATTGTGCAATTTCAGCATGCTTCATCAGTCAAAAATCCTTTAGCCTCTCAATAGAATATTCAAGTCCTAATGTTGGAACAAAAGCCAAAAAAATACTACCTCTTTGGGCAATCTTTGACTCTCATGAAGCATTCTATTGGGTGGAATGGAACTCTCAACCTCAGGGAGAAAAGGTTGATGATAAGGACGATGTTTCTCAATTCTCATTGGTTCTGAATCTGGATGAAATTCTACAGTTCGGTTAAGTTGTCTTGGGCTCATCTCATCCTCCACTGAAACCCAGCTGCCACGGGATTGCACACGTGGAATTGAAACTTGTGTAGAAGGTTTTACCGGAAATGAAGATTCACTTGGTGCATGATCTCTTGTATCAATCCCGTGTTGCAATATAAGTAGTCGCCTCCTTGTGTCAGGATCTAGTTCTGATTCTGGAACCTCACCCTCTTCTCTGGCAGGAGAACCTTGCAAGGTTGGTTCTGGAGGAGCAACCTGACCCAATGGGTTAACTGATGAAGCCGCCTGAGAGAACTGCATGCTGGGAAATGCTGCCATTGATGGTTGTGGTGTTGGCAGTGCAATTGAGCTTGAAGAGGATACCATTGGGTATTGAAGAGATGGAAAAAGCCTTGGTTCCAAATTACTGACAGTTGAAGGAATTGTTGAAGAAGCTGAAATTGCTTCCTGAATCAAAGAAAAAGTAAACAAAACATACATTATTTCAATGCATATAAATGTTTAACAGCCACTGGAGATCAAACATATATTGCTTCTTTGGGCCACCGTAACTCCTTTCCAACAGAGAAAATGATGCCTTGTCAGAATTTATGAATTTCCAACATGCGCCCTAAACGAGCACATGTCAAATTGAGAAGAACGACCTTTCAACTACCTTTAGTTGCCTTTCAACCTCAGCATCTGCCATGCCATCAAAAGAAAGTGGCTCTTTGTTTCCATTTGGAGCAGAAGCATCATCCTGAATGGAACAAAACTGGATTGTAAATGTCATTTAATGAAATAGTCTGATAAAAGACCAGAAGAAAAAGAGTTGCACAATCATAGGCACATTGGAGACATGAACAGCTTGCTGACACCAGGAACATTCAAAGACCCAAAAAAAAAAAAACCATAACTAACCTCTGAAACTAGATAGTTGCCAACATCTGGTGCAGAAGGAATATTGGTAATATCATCTTCATATGAAATCTCAGGTATTTTATGTAGAAGGCCCTCATCAAACTCTCTGCCATATCATATTAAAAGAATATCATACAAATAAGTTGACCAAAAGTTGACTTCTGCTAAGCATAACTACCAATATGAGAATAGATATGTATGCCTGTGTCAATTCAAACAAACTGGTGTTGGGTTCTTTGTATTCTTACTTGAAGAAACCACCACGGACATTGCAAGCAACATTTCTTGCAACACATAGTACAGGGATAGGATTAGTTGCCTACAACATTATATAAGTCAGGTTAGTGGTTACTAATAAATGTCAAAAAAAAAAAAAAGTACATCAGGATGTGAGATGTCTGTGTGTACGCATCAATGACAGGCCTGTAATTGCAAAATAGCAGTACCTCAGCTTGTGGAGCAAAGTATGGAGCAAATGCAGGAACAACATGCACCCGTGGTTGATCTTTTTCATCCCACACTTTCAAACGATCATCGATCACCAATGCCATTTTGGGATGGCATATTCCATCTTGAAAGACGCTGAACAACGACTTCCTTGAACCTATGGATACATAATGAGGATAATAGGTCAAATAGCAAACAATGCATGTAATTACAAAACTCAATATCCAGTTCATCAAAATCAAAGTCATCCACAACCCAACAATGCCACTTACCAGACTTGACACATACAATCCGGTCCAATAATTCTTTTGAGTTTATTAAATTTGACTCTGGGTCAAGAAGCCTCCACATTTCTAAAGCATAATCTCTTTCAGCCATTGTGCAAACATAAACTTCAAATCGCTTGCGCCCTCTAGCAGTCAAGTATACTCTCAGATCCTCCCATGCAGGCCTCAACCTCACAAGGACACTTGTATCACGGATCTACAGAATATATATATATATATATATATATATAAAACCTCTTAGTACAATCCAAGTTTAGAAAAAAAGGGTCCTTGTATGATCAGACAAAATAAATAAATAGGAGCAGATGCCTGCAGCAGCAATGCCCACTGAATATGCTCATAAAAATTTTGTAAGGACTCTCCTGTATGCTAAAGATCCACCACTCAACAAGCATATACAAATCTGCCTATGTACAGTCAACATTTTTGAATGAAGCACAAATTTCTCACAACGCACATGTATACAATAGTTAAGAAACAGAGACCTAAAAGTGGTAGTAGTGTGACTAAATATGTAAAATCCTAAGGAAATCAAGAGTTGAAGGTGTTGTGTCTTTTAAATTCATGAAGCACTCACCTGTGGATTTATACGAGTCAAAATAAGGTTTTTTTCTTGTAGCCGTATCAGTGGACGAACTACAGGTTGATGATTATCAGACAATGCTGGAACCACCTCTATTTGTGTTTTGATCACCTTGCCATTTTCGACAACTTGATCATTTTCAACATATTGCTTCAATATATTCTTGTCATCATGATACCGCTTGATCTCTGCCAAGATACCAGAAATGCGTTGTGGATCCACCTCAGTGCTTATTTTCCGCTGCAAGGCCTCAATTCTGTCTTCAAAGGAGCGCATTGTATTGGCAACTATGAGGGTTTCATCAAGATCAAATACAATGCCAAGACATCTGAGGTTCAGCATCACTAAGCAGGAGTTGTACAGCCCTGCTGTAACATTGAATACCCAAAAACATGGATATGGTCTTTCATTACTCCTGGAATGCATTGCAACAAAATGAAGCTCCTCCCCTCCTAACGACATGACTGCAGTCTAAAAATACAACTATAATGATCAGCTACTGATTTCATGCTAAACTATGGGTATATCAGAAAATTCTTTCAAAAACTGACAATTATGTAAAATTCTTTCAATCACTAACAATTCATTTTCCAACTTTTCCTTTTGTGATTTCATTCCATTGACTTAATGATGACCAGGCATAAATATTGGCAGAAACAAGTTTCGGGGATACGTTTTATTCAACCTTTCATAATTGGCAAGTCCCTAATTTTGTCCAAAACAAGAAATTTCTGGCGCTGCATAGTCCTATAATGAGAGTTTTGAAACAGTTCCCAAAATCATGAATGCTGGACAGGATGAGCCAGCAAATGGGTTCAGCCAAATTGTCAAAACATGAGTTTATAATTATTGTGGATCAGATCAGGGCAGTTCACTACAGTTCCGGCAAATTTAGGGTTCACTGTAAATAGTCTAAAAATGGGTCCTTCACCATCTGTCCACGGTCCCCTGTACAATAAACTGAACTGGGTAAGTCCAGAAAATGTTTCAATTTTAACTGTAGTTATTCTTTCTTCTTCTTCTTCTTCTTTTTTATTTTCCTCCTATCCTCAAGTTTTTTCAGGTCTTAAAATTTAAGTTCATCCGTACTTTAATTGGGGATACCTTGTTTTCTTGGATACATGAAGAGTGCAAAAGATGGAGCTTGGTGGTCAGCAAGTTCTTGGACTCCATTTTGAAGCAAATCCCAGTAGATGTAATGGTATGTAGAACAGCAAGTGGCGGACACCTCTCACTCATCGGCGAGAAGTGGCTTATTCTGATTTCTTTACCCTCCACCAATATCTCATCAATTACTCTCTTCTTCCTCTTCCAGTTGTTGTTGTTGCTCTTGTTGTTCTCATCTTCCGGCGGTTGTTGTTGTTGTTGTTGTTGTTCATCATCATCTTCTTCTTCCACTTCATGTTGTTGTTGTTGAGGATATATTTCTACTTCTCCCAGTAACTCCTCTCCCTTGTACACCACCGATTTGTACATCTTATTACACCCACAACCACAACAATCCCCCTCCCTCCAAAACAACAAAATTTCAAAAAAAAAAAAAATCCTTTCAATATCTCTCTCCCTCTCTTTCTCTCACACAGATTTAGCTTCACCAATTTTGAGTAATTGAATCCTGATTAAGATGTGAATCCGTCCAATTCTTTAGCACCAAAAAACAAAAACGGGGAAAAATTTTACAGAGCAACCGAAATTAGGGGTTCCAATTTCAACCGAATTTTAACAAGACCGATCGATCGATCGATCGAGCGATGGATAGATCTGAGACTGCTTCGGTTCCGGCGATCGATCGATGAAAATTTCTTTTTTTATCAAGTTAAAAAGTATAATAATAATAATAATAATAATAACAGTCGAGAGAATGGCGTACTGGAGTTTTAGGTTTTCCGACGACGGTTATGAAGAGAACACGCAATTGCCTTCCAACATGCGCAGCAGCTAAACCCTAGATCCAGTTTTCCTTTTTTTTTTTTTTCCCCTTCGCCCAAGTCAAAAAAAAAAAAGGCACGTCATTAATTAATTATTATACAACAATTAAAAAAATATTCCTAAATTAAATTAAGCATTAATTTTTCTTTAGTGCGGTTGGGGCTGTGGGGGGAGTGGGGAGGGGGGGAGGGTGCCGCACTTTATTCTAAATTCTTGTCTTCCTTTTTTTTTTTTTCTTTTTTTTTAAATGGGCGGCCTCGTGGGATAAATAATAATAAATCTGCTGATAGATTTGAAATTACGTAAATTTGTAATGGTGACGTGGTAAATGAATTTCGTGATAATATTTTTAAATTTTTATTTATTTTTGTAGAGATCTATGTGGCAGTCTCGTGGGGCCATCCAACCTGACTTTTGTCCACCCGAGTTTTTGAGTCATAATAGTTTGTTTCATTGTTATCAATTTTGAAAGTAAAAGGCGTGGGTCCCACGCCCCCCCTCTCTCTCTCTCTCTCTCTCTCTCTCTCTCTCTTCCGCCTACTTCACTACGACCATAAATTTTTTCTTTTTCTTCTTGAATAAAAATTTGAGATTTTCCTAATTTTCATATCTCTATGATCATTTTAAGAAATTAAAATATCACAGGGGTTGCGTAAACAGTGAATTCACCGTCCCCTCGACTTTACACTAAATTTAGTCTTGGAAGAATACCGAAATAATAATGATGAATAATTCTGATATTAATGAATATGAATCCCAAGAGAATTACACTCTAAAAAGAACTTTTATTGCAATTGGGGTAATGAGGAAAGGTTCAAACTTATGTAATTCCTGTAAAGGAAGGAGTTTTATGTTTTTGGGGGGTTGGATTGCAATTGGGGTCGTCCCACTTCCTCTCGTCTGATAAATGAACATCGCAAAATTGGATTCATCTATTCCATTACCTATGGTGGCATTCGGAGGCTACATATTCTCTGGGTTTATCTGATTTTTGAAGGGGTTCTAGTCAATGCAGCAAGTTAATGGAGCAGTCTTGTTTTTGTGTTTTTTTTTTTTTTTTTGCATTTATTTTAGAAATTTGAAAGTGTTGGTTTTACAGTGCATGGAATAATTATCCTTCATTTATCTAAAAAAAATTCAACTTTTTATATGGAATTCCATGAGTAGAATATATATATATAAAAAAAAAAAACTCAACCCCTTGGTTCGTTTCTTTATCTTTTCTATTATTTAGTAGCTTTGTATCACCGAATAGCTTTGGCCTTCACTTCACTTCAAAGTTTTGGTTCTTCGCTTACCATTTGGAATTGCAATCTACTTTGCCAATTGTCATCTTTTCCATCAATTGCAATATTTATATAATAAAAATATCTTATTTTATGTAAATATTAGAATTAAATTATATTTAATTAACTTTTATTCAAATATTAATTATCCGTAATTATAGATATTCATTATATTTATTTTTAAATTTATAACAAATTTAAAGTAATTTAAATATTGTTAAATTAACATTAGCTTTTAGGCAAATATTTATTTTTGCACGGCGAAATTTTGAGAGCAATTTGTAATTTTGAAATTAGAATAGAGTAATTTAATCATTAAATTGAAATTCGCGCATCATTATTTTGACTCTTACCAAATTGAAATTAGCATACATTACTATTATGTGTAAATAACTAAGATATAATGTGGAATTGTGCATTATGTAATGTACATCTAACACTTGTTAATAACAGTTTGAACATCTCTTTCTTATTATAAATCATAGATGAGTGGATAATTGAAAATGACTTTCAATGTCATATTACTAGAACGTACTACCAAACCTTAGGCCCACCTTAAATCACTAAAAATAAAAAAAAAATTAAAAAAGGAAAATTTCCAAAGCCCAATAAGCTACGTTTTACCATCAACGAGAGATTAGTGCATTAATAAAGGCATTAAAGTCTAATGGCATTGAGTCTAAGCCGTGTGATGAAGCTGAGCCCATCTAATCTACTTCGCCGAATGTCCTTGTGACTAAAAAAAAAACTCTTGGGGATGGGATTTTTTGTCCAAGTGATGGGTGCAATTTGCCGGACTTGTAAATATAACTTAACCAATGACTTAAATTGGTAGGGTGATCCTAATAATTAGTATCAAAACATATCATTAATTTAAGCCAGCCTTCCGGTAATACTAAAAAAAAAAAAAAAAAAACAGAGGAGATTATTGACTTAAAATATTCTCAACATTTCATTTGACTCTAAACTCAACATTCTAATCCGGGGTACCCAATGCTAGTTAGTTGCCAATGTTAGATGGGGCGAACACCAAAATCCAGGAAAATTTGTAAACCAGCCCTTTCGATTTTCTACATGGCCTTGTTATAGTTTGCATTAAGTTTGATAAAATTTTAATAAAATCTTCTTTTTTTTGTTTTTTTTGTTTTTGGTAAAACTAAAGCTTGACACTCTTTTCTGTGTCATTTGTTAATTTATTGAGACGAAAATCAAGAATCAAGCTGTCACGTTTTACTCCTTTGTATAAGAACCCACTTTTTTTTTTATGTATATATAATATAAAATCGTACATTGTAATTGCATTTATTTATCCAAATCGATCAGCCACCAAGAGCTGTTATTTGTCTGGGTGGCGTCTATGTGGGTAAAATTAACAAAAAAGTGAATTGATGAGTAGATTTTGACCATCCCAAGCAATAATGTGAGAAGATTAAAGAGGAGGTGAGGTGAGTAATTTTTTTTTTTTGTTTTTAAATTTTGCCTTAAATCAATGAAACGATTGCGGCTGAAAAAATTTCACTTTTGTCATCAAATCAAATGGAAGAGTGAAAATAAAAGATTGAGGCGATGCATTCCCATGAAAAGTAATTAACGACCCAAAAATGGGGTGCTGATAGCTTGGCCAACATGGAGCGTTCGCATCCCTTCTCAGGAAACTGGGGATTTATTCTTGATGTGCCATATAGCCATTATTATATGGGCGAAGTTTCAGCAAATAATTCATTTACACCTAACGCCAGAATCAGAATCCAATACTTCAATTCTAGCGGGAGAAAGAAAATCAGCGAAAGGAAGTGAAAGATGCCGGAGAAATTCTGAGACTTCTATCTAATGCATTTTCTGGGAGACTTCGGTACAAGAAAATGCCAGCCAGCTCTAAAATTAGAACAAGACAAAGTTCCTCTTCATATAATATAGAAAGGAAACGTAACATGATTGAAACAGATTTACGAACAGATTTGACTGAAAGTGATTTAGGGCCTTTTCATGTATAAAAACTAAATAATTTCAATAATTGATTATAATCACCGGTTTTACATTCATTTCATTTACGTCAATCTTGTCAATAAATTTCACGTTCCCCCTAACGAAATTCCGAAAGCAAAACGTTCTGTGCCTGTGCGTCTCTGTCTAGTTTAACAGGCAGCTCCCCAGCCTCGGTGTGTTTTTAGTTCCCAATGTCCGAAACAAAACTCAAAACCATTTCTCTTTTTTAAGATATTTGCCGCCTCCGCCATCAAAATTTTTCTTCTGCTTTTCCTCCTCTTGTCTCGCACAACTTTCTCGCCGAGCTCTGATGAACTAGAAATCAGAATTTAAATGCCCATTTTTTAAACCAAAGAAAGTTATCATGTGCATAAATATGATGAACAAGGTTTATCAGCATTGCTTCCTTTATTTTCAGCGCCTGCAAAACGTTAAAAGATCCATCTTTGCCTCTCTCTTCTGCCTGCCCACGTCACTTCTGGCTCTTGTACTGCTTCTCCTTTTGGTCTGCAATGGCTTCTATGTTTTCTCCGCTCAGCTTTCTTTCCCAGCCAAGGCCCTGCTGGAGCCCGCCAATTTCTCGCCGGAAAATGTCACCGACAAGTCTCTGACGAAGCCTTCTTCTTCTGCGCTCATGTATGCTGTGAAGGAAGAGAAGCGGCCTGTGACTTTGAAGACCCAATTGGCTCTTCTGCAAAAGCCAGCTTTTTCGACGACACCCGACAGTCAATCTCCGGTTTTAAGGCCAAGGAAGGTGCGCCGACGTAAAGCCATGGCCAAGATTCTTCGTTTTGAATCAAAATCAGAGCGGTTTTCCACACGAATAAGAGCCTTCTTCAAGAATTCCGTGTGCAAAGTTCGGTTCTTTATGACTTGGATTTCTTCTTTGGAGTCATTTGGTGAACGAGAGTCGTTTGCTGTACAGAGTTTGTTTAAGTCTCACCCAGCTGCTTGCTTAGTCATTGTGTCCAATTCAATGGCTTCTAAAAGTGGGAGTCTTATTCTAAAGCCTTTCTTGGATAAAGGGTTCAAAGTGATTGCAGCGCAGCCTGATTTTGATTACCTATTCAGCAATACTCATGCGGAGACTTGGTTTAAAAGGTTAAAGAAAGGAAGTGTTGATCCTGGCGGGGTTTCTTTGGGTCAGAACCTCTCGAATTTGCTAAGACTTGCTCTTTTGTACAAGTTTGGTGGCATTTACATCGACACTGACCTGATAGTGTTAAGAAGCTTTGCCAACCTGAGAAATGCTATTGGAGCACAAACAATTGATCTTCAAACTGGGAATTGGACCAGGTTGAACAATGCTGTGTTGATCTTTGATAAGGGCCATTCATTACTCTTCAAGTTCATCCAAGAATTTGCGCTCACATTCGATGGAAACAAGTGGGGTCACAACGGTCCTTATCTGGTTTCAAGGGTTGTTTCAAGGGTCAATGAGGGGCCTGGCTTTGATAACTTCGTGGTGCTGCCCCCATCTGCATTTTATCCTGTGGACTGGAGCAAAATTAGAAGCTTCTTTAGGAGGCCTGGCGATGAGCTCCACTCACGGTGGATAGACAGAAAGCTTGAGCAGATTAGAACAGAAAGTTTAGCTGTGCATCTGTGGAACAAGAAAAGCAGAAATATTGAAGTTGAGAATGGAAGCGTCATCAATCAAATAATGCTGGAACGTTGTATATTCTGCAATTTTTCAAGATCTAGCATGAAATAATGGGTTTGTTTTACGATAAGTGTACACTTTTTATTTTTGCCATAATTAATGGAAAGCTTCAGTTACTCCATTTTACACATTTTAGTGTGGAAAGATGAAATCAAGGAAAGCAGAATCCTTTTCTGTTTAGATCTCCCGTTTGGCATCTCAAATCCTCCTCCGTTCGTTGCAAGATACCAAAATGCGAAAAGCAGCTTACATATTCTCCAATAATTGATGTTGTCGTACTTGTTTTTAAAATCACGCTTCAGTATTGCTATTCATGCCCTTGTCTTCTCCTCGCAAAACTATACTCCTAGTACTGATATCGGAGCAACCAGTTCCTTCCTACCGCTTCATTGTTGAAGAGCAACAATAGAATCTTCCTTATTACATAAATTTTCCAATTAGAATGCACAACATCCCTTCATTTCTCTTACATTTTCTTGCTTGAAGACATTTGTTGCGCATAAGCGAAAGGAAAATCAATTAGCTATTTTGTATCTTAATTGGACACCGAAGTGTTTGTTTACTTGGGAATTACGATGGCAAAATGTAATCATCTCGAAGATTATGCCAAGTTGAAGTCGTGAAAGTGACTTGGCGGTTTCCCATTCAATATAGGCGCCTGATTTGTCGCCTCGCATGCATCCGTTTTCTCTTAAATTAAATTGGGATGGAGTCATCTTAGTACAAGGCAGAGTCTTGCATTGTGAAACAATCATGTATTTGTTTACTTGGTAAGGAAAATGACAAAAATGTAAACATCTTGATTATGCCAAGTTGAAGTTGTGAAATTGATTTGACAACTTCCGTCTCATCATTTTTGTCTTAAATTAAATAGGGACGGAATCATCTTGGTACAAGCCAGAGTCTTGCATTGTGAAACGGTGTCTAACAATGCATGCTTGATCTAATGGTCATATTATTATGACACCCAATTCGCATTGTGATAACGTGTATTTTTACCTTCAACTAACCACCACAGCCGCTGGTGACTTCACAATTATCTTGAGGCTCTTGAGATTCTACTCCCCAAGTCGATAATGCCATTGCATATAACGTTGGCCGGCAGCTTAGTTGCTGAGAAAAACCAAAACAACGTTGTCCAACGAATAGTCCATGGAAATACATATACATCTTAATCGCCACTGGTTGACGTGATAGAGCTATAAACACCTTTTTTATTAGGCACATGGTAAAGCAATGTAATCGACGAGGGCAATAATATCACGTTAAAATAATTTATTTGTTTGTTTGTTTGTTTTTTAATCAGCGAATCTTTGTTAGGTGGCGATAATTATTTGTGGAGAGTTCACAAAGCGTTTGACCGACTAGGTTAATTATGTATCAAAGGGATAAAAAAAAAAAAAATGGATGCGTCTAAGGAGGTCACAGCAACTGGACATTGAGTGATTTATCCTCCATCAAACGGGGAGATCAGCATCCGAACAAAATTTTTCATTAAAAAAAAAAAGAAGTAAATTTCAATAAGAAAAGAAAAGAAAAGAAAAAAGGATGGAGAAAGATCTCATTTAGGAGCTGGGCATTTTTTGCTTGGTTATTTAGTTCATTTGCTCGTTATTTATAATCTTGTTTTCGTCATTATTTGAAGCTAAGCTTACATTATTAAGCTTAACTTCTCTAACTATTGGCCTGCCCTCGACGAGACAAATGTCTTAATTTGTAACCAAAAACTTCGCTTCTTGAATTCATTGATGAAATTAAATACCAAAGTTGATATTGTTTTTGATAACTCAATATCCAATGAACTATTTAAAGTTATAGTGCAGCTATTGCACAAGTCTTCTATAACAAGATCAGCTTGAGACGGATGTATCTGGCATGACAGCCATCACAACCTGTTAAAACTCCTCCATAATTACAGTTAACACTAAAGGAGGTCTTTCTTGCTTTGGCTTAAAGGCATTTGCAATCGGGAGAGCATCTGTCTCTATCACAAAAATTGAACAATCTCACACCATCTCGCAATGCCGAGGCTTGTCCCACTAGTATTGAAAGCACTTTTCGGATTGAGATGCAGCTCAAGGAAATTCTGTCTTCTTCACTGCGACAAACCAATCCTATACCCACCTATGATTATATAAGCTGCAGCTGCATTCTACAGATACTACCGAGTAATTACTTTTTTGAGGTTTTGAATGGCGAACACATACAATCTCATGTTGTGATCAAACATTGAAATGGGTTTCGGAAGGTCCAGTGGTGCCCCTGTTTTGCAGAATCGAAGTAAGACTGGAAGCAAGAATGCTCAGAATGACAGCAAACCAAAATTTGAAATTTTGTTTAGTTAGTTATCCTTGTAACAGCTTCTCTCTTCCTTCACCTGCAAGCAAACTCACCCCTGTCAAGTTCTAGAAGCTTTATTTTGAAATTTAAATGCTTACTAGTGTACATTTGAAAAGATGATTATGAGTAATCATTTGTAATTTGAATTTTAAGTTAAAAGTGTTAAGAAATTGATATGTGTATCAATTTCAAACTTTGCATTTTGAAAAATCCTCCTATATAATGAAGATTTAAGCTAATGAGAAGGAAGTGAAGTTGTCAGGCATTCCAAATTTCCTTGTTTTTCTTCCTCATGCCATCCTGTTTAACCACCAGAAAGCTTGCTTCATCTGCAAGCTATTGATTCCTGCATACCAAGAAACAGAACCATTGACCAAGCTCTGGTAAATATCAAACCCAACAGTTTCCTTCATTGTTTTTGTGTAAATGCATAACAGTTACCCCATAAAGCAGAGTTATGTTCATCTTTGAATGTGTTCCATAAGACTACGATGATGGGGTGCACATGGCTGTCGTACTCCCTTGTTACAGAAATGGGTCCACATGTAGCCACGGGTTTTGTACTATTATCCGTTGATTGCAATGTAAAATCGTCCCCACAATTAGAATTTGCCAAGTGGACGTCATTATACCATGCAATAAGCTTTTAGCTCGATGATCAAAAAAAGAAAAAGGAAAACAACGAGAAACTTTTGGCTTATTAGTAGTTTGTCCATTTTGTCAATCGAAGAGCTTTCTAGTCCCGCAGTGTTTCCACAACAAATGATGAATCGCAATCCTAGAATTACAGCAGCAGATTTTTTAGATGTTGAATTTCCTTGTTCACTGGTTTACAGTTTTTGTTTTCGTTTTGTTTGTATTTTTTGTTTTTCTTCACTTCAGTGTGTGTCTTCCCTTGCAATGGAAGGGATGATCCGTAAGAGTATGCATGCGTAGGTGCACAAAATCAAACTAGATAGCCCTCCAATTTGGATGTGTCAAATGCAATTTGAAGCTGCACCTTCCCCCGTGGAAAAAGCAATATGGAATAACACCACCACTGCAACTCCAATGGGGAAAATGTTGTACCTTCCACCACTGTTACAACCGTCATCCATGACTTCAGAAATCACTTAAGATTTTTAAACTCTATAGCATTCACGATATGTGCAAGTAATACAGCTGCCTAGAATCGTTTTAGAACAAGTGTCTACCTCAAGTTTATGGAGACACGAACTAAGCTTACCCACCACTGGATCTTTCTGCACTAATCATTCAACATTTCCCGATTCAACCTCACCTTTTTGACACTCTTCTTCGTTTTGAAAAATCATTTCAACTGGCTCCAAAGAATTGCCTCTTGTTTCGGGAACACACGTGTGTGGACGAAAGCGACAGAAGGAGCTGATATCAGTGCAAAGATGAAGAAGGTTCCACCGACTGTGATTGCACAAGACACTGGGGGAAATGACATTGTAACTACACCACTTCTGACTGTACTTCCCCACTGCCCCAATAGTCGATGCTCGAGCTCGAAGTCTTATGGGAAAGATTTCGGATGACAAGACCCAACAAATTGTGGCAATTCCTACCGAGAAGAAAGTTACATTCGCACAAACAGATAAAATTGCCAAACCAAATTCCAAGTTCTCCATCACAAATAAAAGAGAGCAAGGCTCAAACAAAGTAAGCGGACAGTCATTCCAATTTTGCTTGCATAAAGGTTAGATTTCCTACCCACCTTTCCGGTGAGAAATATAGCTGTGGTTTCGGTAAACCCAACAGCAACAGTTGCAGCAAGAAGTTGAGTGTTGCCCTTGATCCCAGCATCCTTTATAAAGGTAGGGCTGGGGCTATGGTACACAGCAGCCTCAATGACTGTAACTTGTTGGAAAACTTGGATTCCACAACCAGTGATCAGCCTCCTCCTAACAGCGGGTGAAGGATCTAAAATTTCACTTCAAACTGCTTTTGCTTCGTACTTCCCAGCACTGGCATGCCCAGCAGCTAGTTGTGTCTCAGCTGATCGTTCCTCGGCTTCTCTATCATTTGCATGCATCTTTGATAACGCCAATCTCGCCCCTTCGATTCTATTCCGCATCACTAACCACCTTGGTGATTCAGGGATCACAAAACAGTGCAAACAACATAAAGACGGAGAGAACGATCCCAACACCAAGCATAACCCTCCAACTTACATGGACAGGTAGTCCTGAGAAGGCATAGTTCGAAACATAACCAAGTAGGATTCCCAGGTTTATAAAAATCTCAGGAAAAGATGTAAGGGACCATCTGGCAACACTGGGTTGATAGGTCTGCCATGTACACTGGAAAAATCATTACTCCAAATCCCATCCCCACCCCAGCCAAGATCCTCCCAATCATTATTATCACTAGAGATGGTGCAAGGGACATTATTTGGAACGGAGAATGGCCAAGATGCGCCGTATCATGCCAGTAATTTAACTTTCTCGTGGGAATGAGTGATCAAGCCTACTGATAAATTCCTAGAGCCTTTTCAATCCTAAACCGTTTCTAACCCTTGAGAATTGCATGGGAAAAAATTTCTACGTCCTGTAATCGTAGTCCTCCTATTTCCCACCGTCATCTAGGCCCGCCCCTTGAGGTGGAGTCACACCCCACCCGCAGATGCTTTACACCCAATCATTTCATTTCGGATATATGCCTGGATTCCATGTATTAGCTTGGCCGCCGCCCCAGAGTTAGTTGACATTTAGTCCGTACGTACATCTGCCTCTGTTTCTTCTCCCCAGAAAAGTTTTGCAAATTATAGAAAATTCCCCACTGTTTATCTCCGGCAGGAGTACGGGTGTAGCTAATCCACCGAAAAGACCAGCTATTTATCGACGCCTTGATAAGCTATTGACTCCCCAACCAGTAAAAGCTCACAACTCGCAAAGAACAACACCCCCGCCCCCAACAACAACAACTGACTTGAATTCTAGGCCTCTCAGTCTCGTGAAAGCTGAACATTGCTTTAAATTGTTTTGAAGTCAACGTCGGACGCATTGAATGACACGACGGGCCACTAAAATTACAATTGTTATTAAATTAGGATCAATGTTCTCGCATTGTTTCCATACTTCTTCACTACTGTCGTCGGTATTGGGCTTCACTAGTATTCCCTTTGCGGGACCTTGAAGATAATTAAGAGTGTATTGATTTATGGACGTCGATATAATAATATTATTTAGTGTACTACTGAACTCTAACAAAACACTCTAAACAATCTAAAAAATCCCCCAGCTCATGCCGCAATCAACATGATTAAAATATATGGTTCAGAATAAGATGCTAGCAAACAGATCCCCTAACGAAGCATGCATCTTCTGCCAGGTGCTCTTATACCAGAAGCTGCCGATGGACAGTACAATTCTCCTCACCATCTCTGTAAATTCACCCCCAGCATTACTAACCCTAGAATTTGAAGTCCTTTTTCTTCGATTTCCCCTCCTTCTCCTGCATCTTTCTCTTCCTTTTCTTTTCATTCTGCACCAGTGATCCATAGACTTATTAGAACTTCAATAAAGAATGGTCAGGATCATAAAAATGAGTACCTGAACGGCAACTGGAAATTCGGGTAGTTGGGTAATTAGACCACTTCAATTGTGAATTTTCAAGCAACTCCGTATTTGGGACTTAAATCTCCAATAAGAAAGTTGCAACCAACACAACAACAGTTCCATAATATGGTGACAGGTAAAAATTATGACTCACCTCTGCAACCATGTCACTAAAATCTTCATGTTGACTGCGCAGCTTCTCCTCCTCTCGAGCTTCCACATACCTATCAAATCCATCGATTTTAGCAATTGATCCCATCATCACAGAGAGCATGTATTTCCACATGATAATGCTTCACAAATTCCACTTACTTTGTGTGTAAAACATCGCCCATAACTTCCAATTCTTCAGGTTGCAAGGTAACATCCACTTTATCTGTTTTCTGGCCTCTAAGTAGATCGACCTGCAGAATATTGAGAAGTGGTAGAGGATCATTGCATATTTGACCTAATCATAATTCTTGCTTCTTGCAATGCAAGGGAGTAAAACATGTCGAGTTACAAGCACAAATTTCTGCAACGTATTAAGTAAACATAACATAGAACATGAGACTCAGTCCAATGGATCGACATTGCTAACCCATATAACTTGCTTCTAATGGAAAACAGCACCATCAAAAGTGTTTCTCTTACCCTTTTAGCTGTTGTTTTATCTTGGGTGCCACTGCCAATGGCATACCTGCAATCAACATCAAATTTTAGATTGAAAACTCATTGAAAAAATAGGAAGAATCTCTTCAAAGGAAAATTGTAAGTTTGAAATGCTTGAGGAGGCAGATCACATACGTGTGTGCTGTTCCAAGTAAAGTTCCTGGAGCAATTGTTCCTTTTTCTTCTTCAAGAACCTTCAGCGGGCAAAAAAAAAAAGGTAAAGAATAAATGTAAATATTCTAAGCCTCTAAAACATAATTTGGAGTCTTAGCTAACAGGGCCTGACTGAAAACCCACCTGGTATAGAGGCCTCTCAGGTTCCTTTCTCTGCTGTTTACGAAGATCAATGACATCAGGGGTCTCAACACCAGTTGGCGTGCTGACCAAATTAAAAAGAGTTATTCCACTAATAAATAGAACTGTAACTTTCAACAGAACAATAAAATACCATCCTTAGCTGCAAACTATACCGAGAGTAGTAAAAGAAAAGGAGGGCAGTTGGAAACTAAAAGACCAAGAAAGTCAAATTCAACTAGCAATAAAGCTACAATCATTAAAACTAAAAGGAATGGCTGCTCTTTTATTTTAGGGTAAAAAAACAAAAAAAAAAAAAGAAAAAACAAAAATGTTGAGGATGGATGCTAATATCAGCCAAGGGCACAAAAGAGCTTAACCTTAATTATGAAACATCAGACCCAACCCTCAGTGGTCGGATATAAATCTACAGAAAGCAAGTGATAGTAAAAATTTCACACAATACCTTGAAAGACTATCCACAGATTGAATGCCATCCTCCATTTCCTCTTCCTCAATCTGTTCTTCCACTTCCTCTTCTTCCTCCTCCTCCTCTTCCTCCAAGTCACCCCAGTGTTTTGTCTTGTCAACTGGCTCTTCCTGAAATGATTGTCCAACAAAACCCACACGATTATGGTAGAAAGCATTTTACATATTTCTAAAACTAAGGGATCAACCAAATTACAAGAAAATAATGAGAAATGCAACAAAATATTACCTCATAGTTTGGTTGTTCTTGTAGTTGAACTCCAAAAACATCTCCATACAAAGGACGTCCGTACTATACATGATTCAAAGAAATAAACCAGTTACTCACAAGAAAACATTCCAGCAAGCAAATGCTTTGGATATAGTTCAGTTAAAGAAATACAAAATATCAAATTACAAAAATGCTTGAACTTGAGAACACATATGAATAACTTACTTCATCAACAGGAGGCTTGCCCCAGCCACCAGCATGGTAACCAAAGCTAGCTCCAGGTGGAATGGGAGCATTAAGTCCAGGGATTTTCAGGTGAGGATAAGATGGCGGTGGGCCATATCTCTGGAAAAGAATCTCAAATCTCATGTAAATATATGGGGGCAGGGAGGAGCCTAAAATTTAAAACAGTTCCCATATAATATATATATCAGAATCAGCAGAAGAGACTATATAACCTAACCTGCATATTAATAAGCCAGGGGGGAGGAGCACCCTCTGGCATACCAAGAGCTTCTTTCAGTTCATGTGAAAGGGTGCCTGGCTTCATCTCCCGAAGCTTTACCTGCACACAAGGAATGAAAAATCTTAATCACCATATAGCTCTTATCACATTGACATACCCTAACACTTTGCTTACCAACCTGCAGCTACAACCATTAAAATAAACCTAACCATATAACCTCACATATTGCAAATAAACATAATCTTGCATTTTTTTTTATTATTCTCACAAAATTCATCAATTCCATCCTCTAACAGAGGAAGTGCATCTACTCTGTTGGATAACACTGAACATCACTAGTAATGTTACTGCTTCTAAATCTCAGGAAGCAACTTTAATGAACCATATATTTATAAGGTATGCCAATACAAAAAGGAAGAATTAATACACGCATAGCAGAACAGAGAAATCATACCTCAAACTCCTTTCCCTCATGATAGAGGTCACCGAGAGTAGTGAGCTTTGGCTTTGTTTGGTACTTGAAAAATGCATCATGGAGAACCTAACCACCCCAAAAAAAAAACGAAAGGTATTAATTACTGGAGAGCAAGAAGAAGGGCAAATGATTCAATCTCTAAAAAAATATTATGAGCCAGGTCCAGGAATAAGAATAACCTGATAATCAATATCCATTTTTCCCATCTTTGGCTGCATGCGTTCACGCTGCTTCTGTTTCAACTTTTTACTGTCTTCTTTTTCAATGTAGGCCTGCAGGATATGAGAATATAATGAATCACTGGCTTCTACAATACCAGGCCTGAAAATATCTACCAGTCAAATATTAAACTAATTTGTGTGGCCAATATCATAAATAGTTAAGTAAAATTTTAAAGAAAAGCAAATGAGAAAGATAGTGTGAATCTGTCTTAGTCATCAGAAACAATTTTGTAAGGACAAACATTCCCAATCCTCCACAAGAGCATCAGCACAAAGTGCACTTTCAATTATAGACCATGATTAAAGCCCAGAGAAATGACAGGGTGCAAATGCTATCAGAAAAGTCATGCTGGCCAAACAACAGCAAAAAAGAAATGAAATAGGAAGTGAGCAGAATAAACCATGGCAAAACGCAATGACAGCAGAACCATTATAATTTATCCACCTTGAAAGAGTATGTACAGGCAAAGGGTGCACATGTAAATATAAAGAGATTCAACTTTTAATACCTGTCTAATTTTCTCAATTCCTGTTGCAGCAATGAAATCAGGAAGCTGAAAAGGTTGTTTCTCAATACCACGCTTACCCTGGAGAACAAACCAAAAATGCAATGAGATACAAGTAATGAAACAAATGCGAATAATTAAATGCACAATTTTGTGCCTATTAGCAGGACAATTTCGCCACAAGGGAAAATCCACTCAAATCAAAGAGCACAATAAGAGAACTTTTAGAAGAATAAAACCAGTGCAAAAAGAACAATGGAAAAGCATCTGAAAATACAAAGCCGATGAATTAGCACCTCAAAAGTTGAGATCCCTAATACGACGCATGCACAAACAAGTTATGATTTGCAAGACATTTTTGGAAATGCAGATTTCCATTGACATATCATGCATGACTAGAACCCCAGACACACTAGCAACACAGTAAAAGAGAAATCAGTCAAGGATGCCCATTGCCAAACACATACATCCAGGCTCCATGATTGTCACAGCCGCACCCCTGCAAGAAGCACATATATACATATAAGAGAAACCTTATCGATGTTATCTTCCCTCACCCACATAACCAAGCCCTCATACCCAAATCTCTCATGATGCAACATGTTCAACAATCATGCACATTTTACCCCATACTATTTCTCTTAGTAGAATTCACTAACCTGCAAAAATTTCCTTTTCTGACACCAGTGTCTTGGAACAGGCACAGTATTTCTATATGATTTCAGAAATACTAGCAATTTTGGATCTGCTGCAGTTGCATCCCATACCTGCAAAGCAAAGGACAGGGTGAAAACCAGACAACATAAACCATGTAAACAAAATTTAAAAATGAAATTAAGGACCAAAATTATGCACTTGGATACCTCAACAACATCAGGCCTAGAGCATATCTGTTTCAGCTCAGCAATTTTCATCCGCCGCAGAAGCTGAAAAAGGAGAACAATTATCTATTAGCACAATGTCGAATGAGGCACATACCATTAACCTTGAAAAAAAAAAAAATCATTAATGATTATTCTAACCTTTTTCTTTTTGTTTGACAGACCTTTATCCTTCTGTTGGTTTTCTTGTTCTTCCTGCTCTGAGTCTGAGTCAACATTCTTTTTTGCATCTGCATCTTGGGTTGCATCCTCCTTTTTGTCATTGTCCTGCTAAGATACAGTTAACACTAGATTGAGATAACGATACTCAAAAGTAAAATAATCAAAGTCAAACTTCTGACAAAATTAAGCCATTTACCTCGGAAGAAGCATTTTCAAGGAAGCTGAATTTCTCAAAAATCTTTCTGAATTCTTCATCCATTCCATCTTCCAGGTCTGCCTTTTCTGGGACATACTCAACTACGACTTGCTCTACAGCCTACAAAATTGAAGATGGTACAGAATGAACAAGCTATATGCAACATGGAAGATAAAACACAAATATCTATAAATTTTGCATGCCTTAGAAGTTCAAAATTTATCCATCTTTCAGATATTATGGAAAATAAACCATAATTTCACAAAGTCCATCTGATAATGCTGATGTTGTTTAAATGCAAATTGATGGGTAAGCAAAACTGAAAAACTTCTCTGGAGGGGATAGGGTTCCCATCTTCATGATCATTTCGGGAACTGAATATTAGAAATGATTTATGAGTCCTCACAATCAAAAATAAAAGAAACTTATCAACCTATTCACAAATTTAACATTACATTTCATTGTTTCTTCTCCATTTGGAATCACCTAGGGGGTAGAGAAAAACTTCGAAAATTGACCCAAATACTACGAAGAAAGAAACAACACCATGCTCCAAAACCCTAATTTTGCCAAATTTTTATATCCCAAAATCAACTAAGATCCATCAAAATTCTCGGGATCATTCAGGAAATCCCATTCGCGTTGACTCCAAAGTTCCCATAAACTAACAGCATACACGAAACTCTAAAGGAAAAACCGAGACCAAACCTGCCGAGGATCCGCGTTCTTTTTGGCGTCACCGTCGTTTTCAGCAGCGGCATCGCTGTCTTCGCCGTCTTCGGTGGCGGAAGCATCGGGAGCGAGGGAGGCAGCCTTGTTATTCTTCTTTTGCTTGCGCCTGCGGCGACGCCGCTCGCTCTCACGGGACTTCCTTGAGGCGGCGGTGTCTGCTGCGTTAGCGTTTGTCAGATCTCCGTTATAGACGGCGCCGTTCTGGTACGGCACAGTCTCCGCGGCCATGGATTAGTGGACAGACGGCGGCGCGCAGGCTATAGCAGGTGGGAAGCCGTTGATTAATTAGAACAAGCTTTTGCACTCTAACCCGAAGAAGATGAGCCAGACCGAAAGATAAAATCACTAGTGGCTACGGATAGACAAAATAATAAAAAATAATAAAATAAAATCAACGGCACGTGCGAGAACTTCCACACGCGGAAGAGTAACGTTTATGGCCCAGCCCAAGTTTCCGAGCCCAATTATCAATGAATCAACAGTTTCCAACTTGTTGTAACAAATTAGAATTTTTTTTCCTGGTCAAATTAAAAAAAAAATCACTTTCATCAATTAAATAATTATTAAGTTCAAATTTTAGTAATTAATGTATTTTTAAGATTAATTTCGTAGTTTTGCTTCCAAAAAAAAAAAAAAAAAGAAGGTTCGCAGTCGTATTTGGATGACCCATAAGCGTGTCTCTAAAGAAAAATGTTATTCATCAAACGGTTCAAAAATTTTTATACTTTTAAAAGTAGGCTTATGGAATCAAAATTATTATTTATTTATTTATTTTCAAATTCTATTGACATTAACAATGAGTAAATTCGGCTTGTAATGCAATAACATGACAAATGCATCATGGAGACTCGATATAAGCAAATTTGTAATATATATATATATTTTTTGAATAGCTGAATTTATAATTATGGTAATTAAATATATATATATTTAACATTATGTATTTCATTTGAATGTTCAAAAAAATTTAGTAACTATCCAAAATATTTCAGAAATTGAAAAGAAGAAAAAGAAGAAAAGTCCTAACCTAAGCTGATTTTACAATCTGCGTCGGTGGAGAATGGTATAAAAAACTGAGTTCTAGAAAACAAATAACACGGAATTGGCTCTGCGACTTTTCTGACTCGTGGGGCGAGGGGGGGGGGGGGGGGCACTTCCGTATTGCTTCCCTTGGAGAAAAGACTAAGGAGGGCCCCACATCTTGGGCCCTTTTCAGACATAGGCTTGCCTTCTAATAAGTTGGAAAACACAAAGTCTCCTCTCTGTCTCTCTCTCTCTCTCTCTCTTTCTCTCTCTTCCCAGATCTGAACAACAGAGCCAAAGCCACAACTGCTCCTTTCCTTTGCACCAAAAGCCAAAGGGGGAAAAAAAAAAAAAGAAACAAGAGCTAGATCTCTCTAATCTCTCTCCCTCCTCCTTCATAGAAGAAGATATACAAAGAGGAGAGGGAGGACGCATACATATACACCCACACAAATATACACATAAAGGCACGTAGATTGCGTACATATATATATATATATATATAGAGAGAGAGAGAGAGATTCAAGGAGGAGAAGAAATGGGGTTGCAGGAAAATGGGAGTGCGCTAAAGGACAAGAACCCGTACAGGAGGATGGATTCTGATGCTACAGAGGAAGCAGTTGTATTGGAAAATGATGCTCAACATCAGGAGGGTGTTTTTGAAAGGAAAAACGACCCAAAAAAATTTGTCCTTTTCTGTGCCATCTTTGCCTCCCTCAATTCTGTGCTCATTGGCTATGGTTAGTTTATCGGCACTCTACATTTTTTCTTTTCACTATTTCTTTCCCTGCGTATACGTTTATTTTGTGTGATCTGCAATGTTGTGTGCCTGATTTGTTTATTTTTTTAATTCCCACCTGCTGAATTGTACATTTTCTGTTTTCTCTCTATTAATTCTGTCTTTATTTGAACGTAATTGTAGCTTTTATGGCTCAGCTGGGAATTTTCTGTAGATTAAACTTGTTGGCTGTCAGAAAAAAGGTATTTAATTTTGGGGTCAATGTGGATTTTAGGGATTAGGAAATTTAGGCACATAAATACTTGGATTAAATATTGATGTACAAAGGAGAAAAGACTCTGTTCTTTCAACTGGCAATAGAAATTGTGCTCCAGTAGCCAATGGTTTGGGAAAATTATTCAGCTGTTAAACAAGTTTTGTTTGTTATACGTCATGATGCCCATTGGTAAATGCATCGTTAATAAATAAAAGTGTCCTTTTCCTCTATCAGTTGGTCAACAAACCATCTAAACTTATTTGACCTTTGAGGACTTTAGGCAGGTAAACCGGCACTGAGTGAGATTATATTCAAGTTGTGTTCTGATTTTTGCATTTATGACAATTTTTGGAACCTACATTGGTGCCTGCCACCTGAGTTTACTTCAAAATTTCTGGTTTGCCAAATTTCCTGGTCACTTTACAGATGTGGGTGTCATGAGTGGAGCGATCCTATTTATTCAGGAAGATCTCAAGATATCAGTGTTACAAGAAGAAGTACTTGTTGGAATTTTGAGCATACTATCACTTTTTGGTAGTTTAGCAGGAGGAAGGACATCTGATGCCATTGGTCGAAAGTGGACAATAGCATTTGCAGCCATTGTCTTTCAGTCTGGGGCTGCTATAATGTCTCTTGCACCTTCTTTTGAGATACTGATGATTGGCAGGATCTTGGCTGGGGTGGGGATAGGCTTTGGAGTGATGATTGCGCCAGTGTACATTGCAGAGATATCGCCCACTATTGCCAGAGGATCGCTTACCTCTTTTCCTGAGATTTTTATAAATGTGGGAATCCTACTTGGATATGTTTCGAACTATGCCTTCTCAGGACTACCTGCCCACATAAACTGGAGGATTATGCTTGGTGTTGGAATTGTTCCCTCCATCTTTATGTTGCTTGCACTGTTTGTGATACCTGAATCACCGAGGTGGTTAGTGACGCAGAATAGAATCGAAGAAGCGAGATTGGCATTGTCAAAGACGAATGAGAATGACAGAGAAGCTGAGGAAAGATTGGCAGAGATACAAGTGGCTGCTGGGCATGCCAATGCTGAGAACGAAGCAAAAGCTGTGTGGAAGGAAATTCTGAATCCTTCACCTGCTGTTAGGAGGATGCTGATCACTGGTTGTGGAATCCAAGTTTTCCAGCAAATTACAGGCATTGAGGCTACTGTGTACTATAGCCCTACCATTTTTAAAGACGCCGGGATCAAGGGCAACACTCAGCTTCTTGCTGCAACTGTTGCTGTTGGGCTTACCAAAACGATATTCATATTAGCAGCTATATTACTCATTGACAAGGTGGGTAGAAAACCTTTACTTTATGTGAGCACAATTGGAATGACCATCAGCTTGCTTTTTCTGAGCTTTACGCTATTTTTCATCGGTGATGGAGAAGTGGGGATTTGTTTGGCAGTTTTATCTGTTTGTGCAAATGTAGCTTTCTTTTCAGTAGGAGTTGGCCCAATTTGTTGGGTCATGTCATCCGAAATCTTCCCCCTAAGACTTCGAGCTCAAGCATCAGCAATTGGGGCAGTGGGAAGTAGAGTCAGCAGCGGTGCAGTTACAATGTCATTCCTCTCGGTGTCTCGGGCAATCACAGTCGGTGGAACCTTCTTCATCTTTGCACTGATATCAGCTCTTTCTGTCGCTTTTGTCCACACAAGTGTTCCCGAAACAAAAGGCAAGTCTTTAGAGCAAATTGAAATGATTTTCCAAGATGAAGCAGAGTGGCAAAGAGGTGAGGTTGAATTGGGAGATGTTGAACGATTAGTGCAGAAGGATCCAGTGGTTGGTAACCTTACTTCGTGACCCCATAAACTTGAGGTAGACCCTTAATACCATTCTAGGCAGTTGGTATTACTTGCAGACATTGTGAATGCTAGAGTTCAAAGTCAGCAAGCGATTTTTATGGCCATGGATGGTAGTTGTAACAGAAGTGGAAGAGACGTCATTTTCCCGTTGGAGTTGAGGCGGTGGCGTTATACTGCATTGGTTTTCCCGCGGTGGAAGATTCGGCTTCAAATTGCATTCTACACGTCCAAATTGGAGGACCATCTCATTTGATATTCTGCGCCTATAAATTGTATTTTTAGAGATAATCCCTTTCATTGCAAGGGAAAATAGATAATGAAGTAAAAAAACCTGGTGCTGCAATTCTGACATTACAGTTCTCCTGCGGTTTGCCAATTTGTGTTGGGTAGCGGGTCGTCATGTATTGCTTGGATGCTTGAAGTTGCCGAAACGCTATTGGATTATAAAGTCCGTCTACTGACAGAATGGACTCCATGCAAATGAGCTGAAAGTAATTATTATTATTAGTATTATTTTAATGTTTTTGTGGTCATCCAGCTAAAAGTTCATTACACGGTGTACTGGGATGTCACCAACCCTGTGAGTACATGGTGACCTATTTCTGTCACAACGGAACACTGTAGCCTAGCCTTGTCCACCCAAATCATTCTGTCCTGTCCCAACATACCGACATCCAACATGTGGTCTTATGGAACACGTTCAAAGATGGACATAACTCGGTTTTGTGCGGTAACTGTTTTGCACTTACTCAAAAAAAAAAAAAAAAAAAAACAATGAAGGAAGCCCATTTCTATGTTTGAGCTCACCAGCGTCGTGTATCTATCCACCGTTCAAAGCCTCAAAACAGTAATAATTTAATAACAACCGAAGAATGCAGCTGCAGCTTGTACAAATCATAAAGTGGGCATAGGATTGGTTTGCCTCAATGAAGAAGGCGGAATGGTCTTGAACTGCATCTCAATCCATAACTGGATGCACATTCTTCAAGCTAAACAAGTTGCTGATTGCATTGCTAAAGTTGTTAAAAACTGGATGTTTCCAATTTGATTGGTTTCTTCTCCCCCCCCCACTATAGTTTGTAATGTCCTTGACTGTGATGTAGACATGTAACGATTTATGAAAGAAGTTGGTCTTCCTTGTGTTAAAAAAAATATAAATTGCTAAAGACAGCTAAACCCCTTGTGGTTGACATTTTTTTTTCCCCTTTTTTGCATCTCAGCTTCTTAAAAATTTAACTTATATTTTAAGGCCCTCGTGATTTCTCAATTCAACAATTAAGTTTCTTTTCAATAATTTCATTAATTTTAGATTTTTTAAATTTTAAAAAATTATGATATTCAATTTTTTAAACTCATTATGGCTATTTTCTTTTTTTTTTTGCAACTTTTTAGAATTTAAATGAAAAGTCTTAATTATTAAAATTAGAAACTTTATGAATATTAGAGTGTAAATTAAAACAGTTAAAAAGTAGCCCCTTTACTTTTCTACTTTTTCTTTGGTTTTTCCTTAATCAAAAAGTCACGTTTACTTGCTGAAAGGAAAATGATTTTTTGACATAAAAATTAGACATTTCTTGCACACATTAGAATAAATGAAAAATATTAAATAAAATCAATTAATATTTTTATCTTTAAAGTTTTATGTTATAATTCTAAAAAAGTGTTGCTCATGGCCCCATCGGCTTTTTAAGGGAAAAAAAAAAAGGAACAAAGCTAATTATTAAACGTAATATTTATTTATTAATTAACATTACATTTTTTTAAAAAAATAATTGCTTAAATTGTAGTTAAGCTATTAATAATTGATTCGTCTAACTAGTCAATTAAAGAACATAAATTTAATAGTAATTGAATAATTTAGAAACAAAATAGAGTGAAAGTTAAATAAATACACATTAAAACAAAGGTAACATGGTCCTAAAACTTTAATTTTATGCAGTTTTTATTGATTGACATGTTTTCCAATATATCTTAATTTTATAGAAAACTTTTTTCAAGAGGTCGTATCTAGCAATCTATTAAATACACCTAGAAAACATAGTGCTAAGATTTTAAATGAGTAATTATTGAGTGTATGTTTTCCTTATCTATTTTTAAAAAAATGGTTCTAATTCTCTTATCGTTTACCTTTTTTTGGCATCTCGCATTTTTAGGTTTTAATTTACGCTTTATGATTTACGAGGTTTCTAATTTTAAAAATTGAGATTCTCATTATGATTTGGATAGTAAAATTGGCCAAAATGACATTGTTTCACATGTGTTTAAATTTTCTTGAGCTAAAATTATAAAAGTCACTTTAATGACAAAAAATTTTAAAAAAAATGAAAAGTATTATAAGTTCACCCACATATTAAGATAACAATTTACCCTCTCGTAAAAACTTCAAAATATGGTTAGGTAAGAAAAAAAAAATGATCTCATAACATTAAAATTTTTTAAAATTAAAAAATAGCTTTGGAATTTTGTTAAAATAATATATATAGTATGCAAAACAACATCGTTTTGACCAACTTTTGTTATTTTCACTGAAAGAGACTTAACGCAAGGTTGCAATTTTCACAAATAGAACTTACAGTGATTTTAAAGTATAAATTGACAGTCCATGGAGGGTAGATGGCTAAAAAGAAGTTAGATACATTTAACAAAAAGGAAAAAATTGGAACTTAATCTCATGTCGAAATTGTCTCCTCAGTAGTACCAGAGAAGAAATTATGCCCTATTTTAAATTAATTAGTTTTGGTATTAATGTCATGCTCTTTTGGATGACTTACTGAGTGAGTATTGATTGCATGTTTCCCTTTAATCCTGTCTGAAAAAAATTTGTTAAGATTTGAAATAAGCATAGGTACAAACAACATTTTTTTTTTTACATACATTATATACAAATATAAAAAATTACCCTCAAAATTCATACTAATATTAACGATTAAAAAAGAGAGGTAAATATAATTGGTTATATCCATTCTCTAAGTAAATATAATTGTTTTTCTTTAACTATTGGAATTCTTTATTTCTTACTTAACTTTCCTTAATAGCAGATTAAGGTTTCTATGGATTGGATTGTTGTTTTTTTTTTTTTTTGGTCAGATGATTACCATGGAGCTTTTGTTTAGACTACTTTGTCACTCACTGAATCTTTTTTTTTTCTTTCTTTCTTTCTTTTCTCTCTCTAATATCAATAATGATTTTGTGTTCTTATTATACTCTACCCTTTTCTGCCCATTGAAAAATAAAGCAAAATTAGTGTAACCCATGATTCTAACAAGCTTTATTAATTAATGCACAAGGGACAGTAGTATTCTCAGCAAAAGTTCTCAAATCCATGCACATATGATATTAGATTATATCTAGTATTTCAAGGCAACCACATGAAAGAAGTAGCAATGTTATTTTCACGCAAGTTTTCAGAGGAATGAATTAATGACAAATCCGTAAAACAAAAGTGTTATGTTACATTATTGTGATTGCTTGTTGAATGCATAACTACAACTTCAAAATGAAAATTATAAATATGTTATAACAATTAGAACAGTACCCTTCACCGACGTTTGCCCTGCACTTATTATGAAGTACACGCCCTGAAGAAATTTGGATGCGAACTATACTTAACCTTTGCTTCCGTCATACGCAAGTCAATCAACACTTAGGGTTCTTCACAGCCTCAGTCCCGACAGATAACATGCTTCTGTCCTGACGTGCGCGTCACGACGGTCTCTACCACTTTAGCTTTTGATTCGTTAATTTGCCGGCTGCAGTTTCTATTGGATTTAATGCCTCCAACAGATCAAAGAAAAAAGAAAGAAAAAAAAAAAACAAATTTGCCCGTCAGCGATGATAAAATCCTGTGGTACGGTAACAGTAGGTTTGTGTGTGGCCGTGGGGGACAGAGTCAGAAATCATCGATTTTCTGCGAGCACAATCTTCCTTTGGAGCGTCAGTCTCACTCTCGTGTTGCGCGTTTTGCCTTCTGGCCAACCAACGTTCCCGGCGATGGTCGGAACGATGATTCAGAAAAAAAAAAAAAGAAAAAAGAAGTCACGTTACAGAACTAACAAATAAAATCACCTTATTATCTTTTAAAGTTTATATTAAAAATTTTACCTGTCGATATTCTAAGTCAACTTTCATTATAAAGAAAATTCACCATCACTAAAAAATTAAGTTAATAAAATGTGTAATCTTTTGGTTTCCTTTTTTATTTTCTGGATGGAAATTTGAGACACCGACGATTTCTAATTAATGACCAGTGGTCAGTATCAAGTAATGAGAACATGACAATTGATTACCTTAGAGAAACTAATGAGTTTTATTTCGATCTAGCTACCGAAATTTAATGACATTTATTTGCAATGAAACAAGCTAGCTAACAGAAGTGTCTCCTCCACACGGCAATGGGGTTCGAAACTGTAAATGTGCAAAACCTGCTTGGAACTCAGAAGGTGGTTTTACTTTTTTTTTTTTTTT
>CM038607.1:8317877-8360051 GCA_021533255.1 Ceriops tagal
TTTTTTTTTTTTTTTGGTTTATTACAAGATTTACGAGGGCGTGAATTAGGTTTCATTTTAGTTTTGGTATGAATGAGAAAGAAACTAGAGAAAAGAAATAAGCTAAATGAATTTAAATATGGTGTGAGTTTGGAAGCTCACTACTGATTTTATAAATTCTAAGTATAAGTGTGTTATCAAAAAAAAAAAAAAAACATTCTTAGTGCAACATTTATTTTTCATAACTTTTAGAAGAATTCAATTTTATTTTATTGAAATACATAAGAATAACACGCTGTCAAATAAAAAAAATCCCATGTCTTGATTTTGAAGAACACGAGTCCAATAAATGATAGAATATACTTTGAAGGATTTTGTAAGTTTGAAGACGAGCTAAATTGAATTTTAATTATTGGAGGAAATATGTCTATAAAACTAAGATGTTATAGTCTGCGAAATAAGTTACTACTTCAAATTGCTATAATATTACTATTAAAATAATTAACTCTGATTTTATTATTAATATTCAATTACTCTGATAACACTATTAGAGTAATTAATTCTTGTTCTACTGTTGAGAAAGTATATTGAATTATGTTTAAACGACATTTAATTTTATTAATCTCAAAAGCATCACACATAATAAATTGAAAGACACACAAATAATATAAATATCAAGTCACACAAATAAAATTAAGTTTGCAATTCAAGTAGTTCATGGATAGCAAGGTTCCTATTTAGTCAATATTTTTACCTGCAAAAGGTGAGATTTCCCACTATTTATTAAGAAATTGCTTGCTCTTCAATTTATATGTATCAGAAATAAAAATGGAAGCCTTTCCCTTTCCTTTACGGGATTTACTCTTTTTTAATTGTTCTTAGTCTAGGCACATAAACTCTAAACCTATACCCTAAACTATAAATCCTACAAACCTTCAACTCCAAAACCCTTGAGCACCTATATGCACATGTAAAATATGCAAGCACAGAAGGTTGCATTGTCCAACCGGGCCTCAAGCGAATTACTTGCCTTCAGCTATTTTATTGGCTTGCCAATTTAACCATGAGCTCATTTAATGTCCATCCAACTCCAAATTTGTTTTCTGAAACACTTTAGCCATTTAAAAGTTGTTTGAGGTTACAATGCGCTGCATGGGTAAAAATTCCGTGTTTTTCTCCTCTGCTGCATGCTTTGAGTGACAATTGTTACTGCAAAGTAGGTAGTTGGAAAGTATTGACGGATGATCCGTTAAAAGGCTAGCACAAAAGTCCCTATAAAAGGACACCCCAATCCTTGATATTTGATCACAGCACACAGCCAAAACCCAACTAAACATGGCTACTTTCTCTTCACCTAGCACCGTCCTTGCCACCATTACTCCCACCACTTTCTCCCCCTACTTTCCAATGCCATCCCAACTTTTCGTGAACAAAAGCAGAAGCAAACCACAGATTCCAAAGCCTCGAGTTTCATGTCAAGCCACCAATGGTGATGCATATAATGGGAATGCCACCAGAAGAGATTTGCTCGTTGGCCTTGGAGGTTTCTCTGGTGCAACTGCTCTTTCTGATCCGTTTGCCTTTGCCAGGCCTGTTGCTGCTCCGGAGTTAACAAAATGTACCGCGGCAGACTTGCCTGCATGTGCCAGACCGGTAAACTGTTGCCCTCCTGTATCCGACCGAGTCATAGACTTCAGGCTCCCTTGTCTGCCCCCGAAACTGCGAATCAGGCCAGCCGCACACAACGTTAAAGATGACTACCTAAAAAAGTTCTCCAAAGCCATGGAGCTAATGAGGAATCTGCCTGATGATGATCCCCGTAGCTTGAAGCAACAAGCAGCCGTGCACTGTGCTTATTGCAATGGTGCTTATTCTCAGGTGGGGTTTCCTGACTTGGAACTCCAAGTCCACCATTCTTGGCTCTTCTTCCCCTTCCATAGAATGTATCTTTACTTTTATGAGAAGATACTGGGGAAACTGATTGATGACCCAACCTTTGCCATGCCTTTTTGGAATTGGGATATCCCTGCTGGCCAGCAAATGCCATGCATTTACGCTAACCCTTCTTCACCGCTGTATGATGAGTATCGAAACGAAAGTCACCTGCCACCAACTTTGCTTGATCTTGATTATAGTAAGAAGAATGAGCCCATAACAGACCCCGAAAAATTGTATTCATGCAATCGTGCCATAATGTACAGACAAATGGTGTATTGTGCCAAAAACAATCTCATCTTTTTCGGCGCTCCTTACCGGGCTGGGTATAATCCAGAACCTGGACAGGGCAACATTGAGAGGATGCCACACAATAATATTCACAACTGGTGCGGTGACACAAGACAGCCCAACGGTGAAGACATGGGCAATTTTTACTCAGCTGGGAACGATCCACTCTTTTATGCTCATCACTGCAATGTGGATCGTATGTGGAACATATGGAAGGACATAGACAAAAAGCACAAGGATATTTCTGACCCTGATTGGCTTGATTCATCCTTTGTGTTCTATGACGAGAGCAAGAATCTTGTTCGTGTAAAGGTTCGAGATTCTCTTGACACAAGAAAGCTGGGATATGACTATGAACAAGTTGATATTCCTTGGCTAGAATCAAGGCCAAAACCCAAGAAATTTACCAAGAAAGTGGCAATGTCTGCTTTTGGGCAGGAAAAGGCAGCACTTGCAGCTGAAACAAAGAAAACGCTGACACCCCTGAGTTCATTGCCAATAGTCTTGGAGAAGGTGATAAGCTTTGAGGTTCCAAGGCCAAAGGAATCGAGAAGCCGTGCTGAGGAAGAAGAGGAAGACGAGATTTTGGTGATAGACGTGATTCAATTGGACAGAAGCGTCGCTGTGAAATTTGATGTTTACATTAACGATGAGGATGAGAAACAAAGCACACCGGAAAACTCGGAGTTTGCAGGGAGCTACGTAAGTGTGCCCCACAAGCATAAAGGCACCAAAAGGTTGAAGACATGCCTGAGATTGCCGATCACGTGCTTGTTGAAGGATTTGGATGCTGTTGACGACGATACGGTAGTGGTGACAATTGTGCCTAGAGATGGAGAGGGTCTTGTAGACATTGGAGATCTCAAAATAAAGTTTCTCCAAGGCCTGTGATCATCAGCCTAGCCTTGGCTTCAGCCGTTATGTTAATCTTATCTTAATCCAAGAGAAGTGTTCCTGCGTGCTTCCTAATTTATGTTCTGCCATCTTGTGGCCTCTGGTCTCCTTCTTTTGTCTTCAGATGTGTAAGCCTACCCGAGCCATTATGGCAACCTGTAGGGGTTGAAGCTAATTGGCTCCGAATAAATAAAGGGACATTTCCTTGGGCTAAACCAACTGCAGCAACGCAGGGATAAATTTGATAACCTTTCAGCTCTTCAAAATTCATAGCAAATAATGAAATGAATTATGCTTGCCCTGACTCTTTGGAGGACCATTCTGGGTATTTACTATTACTAATTTTTTTTTTTTTGATGAGACAGAGTACTATAACTGACTTCAATCATAAATATCATTTCAAACAGATTAGCAAGCTGCTAGCAAATAAATAACCACCAGTGCTAGAATACCAAACCAGCTTTACTACTTTACTGAACTAACAAGTTCTCCCAAATTTTGCACCAGGTTGTTAAAATTTCAATTCAAATTATAAAATCTTGCGATGCTACGAATATGGATAAAGCTCGCGATTTAGATCGTGGTAGTATCTCTTTGTGCTAAGATCATGGTGAAATTCATTTACAAGTCAACATCAGCAGCGATGTACAGTTCCTTTGTAATGAACGTCTGAGTTTTTGTCTCTTTTAGTTGACAAATAACGTGGATCTCACGATACAATGACTTATTACTCTTTACTTTTATATTTCCACTTGTTACCCAAGTTTCATATTTTTCTTTTGACCTTTGATGAGAAAAAGGAGTTGACTTTCAAGATACTGAAATTGATGCTCTTTAATAATACAAAAAAAAAAAGATATTTTAATTTAAATTCAAAAATTAAATGTAAATTATTAAGCAGTTAGATGTTATGACGCAAAGAAAAAGATGTTATGCCCTTTTTTACTACAAGAATATAATATTATTGAGTTGATACAATATAAAATATCTAATTGTGAGTTATATATATTTTTTAATATTAATTAATTTATATTTATGTTTTTTATTTTTAATAAAATTTTGTGATTTTACAATACGATTTTTACTACTTTGAATTGATTCTAAGTATGACATCGATATTAAAAACCTTGATTTTGAAGGAAACCTTCAGACAAAACCACACAATTTGACTGGAAATTTGTATTGACTAAAAAATGGTAAAAAACTGAATAGATAATTCTATGTGAAAGAGTCAAAGAACGTAATGTTACTATTTTCTAATTTTCCTCTTTCGACCCATTTAGCAAACGCCAGAAAGAAGGAAGTTTTCATCTCTTTTTCTTTTCTACCTGTCATTCTCTACCCCCTCTTTCCCTCTCCAAACATGGAGATAAACTACGTTATGGTGTGATGTCAAAATGCGATATATATTCTTAATTACGAAAAATTCTTTTAACTAACTAGACTATTTAATGATCAAATTTTACTTAATACCAGGAACCATGAACACAAGTTTATCAATATCTAAGTTTATAAGCGGGACTAAGTTACGAGGATATTACTCCTCGTAATCGCAGGTGAAGAGAACAAACTGGATGAGAATACCATCCAATTATAGCACCAAAAAGTTTAGAAGAATATTCTACGATTAATTCAAACTAACAAGTTTTTACTATTAATAATGTCTTCTTTCCGATTGCTTCCTTGCCTTGTTCAGAATGGAGGCTCAAAATAGGCCTTTAGCCACGGCAAAATGGCGTTTGAATCTCACTATACTTTTAAAAATTTGAGTAGTTTGTTTTCATTAATTTGCTTTAATGGACTCTAACGCCGTCGTGCTTAAAGTATTAACAGTGTTGTGCCAAGAATAAGATTCCATGCACAATGACCATCAAACATAACCACAAAAAATCAACGTGGAACCCAAAGTAACCCACGTTTCACCGACGCTTCAGGTACGAGGAAAAATAGAGATTTTATTTTCCTCACAAAAAGAGAGGTGCATGAATAACAAACATAACATCGCAATAGGAGGTGTTCATCTAACTTTTCATTCACTGTTGTATTTTATTATTATTTTTTTAATTCAATAGTTCTTCTATTAAATTACATCATATCAGCGCATAGTTATGTCGCCACCCTTTTTTTTTTTTTTATGACAACCTTTAACAGAGGGAACAACAAACATGGAGTAAACATAGGGTGGAGGCTGCAACCCCAGTGGGAATTCAAGCTCACTATGTAATAGTCCAACTGCATACATAATAAAGCACATCGGACTTACAGCTACCTAATTTGCTCTAGCTGTGCACTCTTTGGATTGCAGCTGCCAAGGCCAATTCAGAAAAGACTATTGGCATCTAACCCTCCATTTATAGTTTGCATTACGAAATTTCAGGACAGAAACAGATGCCTCTGTATCTTTATTTGATTCTCATATCATAGACAACAAGGCCAGTTGTACGTGAAAATGAAAAATTTGTCCAAAGGAACACTAGCATAAATATAATATATTTAATGGTTTGAGCAGAATAAAGCTTATACATTATCATGCTACAAATCAGAAACAAAAATGTGAAGACAAGATTCTTACCTTTCCATTTCGTTGCAAATCCAGCTTGTTGTGTGCTTCCCCAGAACACCCTTCTTTTGTGTGTGTTCTTCTTGCTCTTTAATTTTTTTTTTTATTTATCTCTTTTTGTTTTGCCAAAGCAAAAGGGTCAAATAGATTAGATTGGGTTTACACTGGAGAGAGATCATCACCACCTGTAAAAGCCAAACCAATTTGTAGCTCGAGGAGCCAATCCTCGGCCGCAAGGTTCTGAAGTAACACAGCTTTCTGTAGTACAGAAGTACATGCAACCAAAAAAGGAAAATGAATCATCCTTTCTATTTAAGGTTAAATGTAAGTGAAGGTAATTTTGTTTTTTTAAAAAAATGAATGCTTAAAGAAAATAATCGAGAATTATTTTATAAATAATGTGAGGGCTTATTTGGACAAAAATAAAATAAAATAACATCGCGCGTCTATTAAACAGTAATGAAATTGTTGAAACTGTATTTGAGCATTTCGCTAACTACTAATAGTAACTGTTGCATCTACTAGAAATGACCCAGTCTTTAAAGCAAACTTCGGCTTGACAATTTTGTAAACTAAAAATAAACCAAAAATTTAATTTTCTGAAAATCAGCAATTAAGTTTCTTTTTCAATTTGGCTAAGAATTGCATTTTAAGGTGCAACGAAAAGCATATTGATATTTGAGCGTGGTAACAATTAGCCTCCTTCGTTAAATGTCTGTTAATAAAAATTTAAAACAATTACCATAATATCATTTTGCATGTCGTAAAGAAATTAAATTACCCTTGACTTATTAGAAAAAAGAAAAAAAAAAAAGAGCATGTTTTGAGGCTAGATTTTGGGATTGAATTATTTGTAGCATTTATCTTTTATGAAGTTGTTGCTATCAGAAATTCTGCTCGAAAAATGTTTTCTTTACTAATATTTAGTGGCACCTTTGTTGGAACATCGCAAAGTTTGCTAAAAAATAAAGTGTATATCTTTCTTTTAATCATTTCTTTAGGTTTTACTAGGAGTTGTTAGTTTTAGTGTATTTTTTATTATATTTAAAATAGAGAGTGTAAATATATACAATTTATGGTTCAAAAAAAAATTTGAGGGTGTGAATCATTACAAATGCTAAAATATGTATGTTAAATATAAATTTTCTTTAAAAAAATTCCAACCCTAATATATCGCAGGTTCTACCTGATGAGTTACACAATTTTAGGGTTTCGATGATAAGAAAGTTTGGGGGGGGGGGGAATGGAAATTCTAAATGTAGGTATTTGATTTAGAGATTATGATCGATTCATTCAATCGAAAGTTAGAGTGACGGGAATTTTAATTTTGAAAGATCTATTGGAAACCTAAAAATTATTCTGTGTTAGTTGACAGAGAAAGTTCAAGACTCCGTTCATATTAACTGTATCATTGCAGAACGGTTGATATATGATTAATTGGGAAAACAAAGCTAAAAGAAAATTATTTTAAAATATATATATATATATTCATCTGAAATCGTAGCACATTTTTGCAGGGGAGATGACAAAAGCCGACATTAGTCGAATAATTTGACTTAATTTGTTCGATATTTGATTTGATATAATTGATATTAATTAAATAAATTAATTATATGTAACGCAAAATATTTGAAATTTATATTTTATAAAATTTAACAAACTCAAATAAAAATAATTTAAAAGTTAATTAATCTGAAATTTAATATATCTAAACTAATGTAAAATTGAAACTTGAGAATCCGGGAACATACGTAACCCGATGAATTTAAAATACAATGAACTCATAATTATTATTTTTAATTATTTTTAGAAATCGAAGGATCTGATGCCTAAAACGCTTTAAATATTTCAACATCCTGAAGGATCAAGTCTATTAATAGATAGGATCATATTTAGTTGATCATTTTATTAGTTGGAGAATGAGGTTGAGGTCTGGAATTTTTTTTTTCTTTTTTATTTCGTTGATACCAAAATTTAAATTTTAGTTATTGAAAGTAAGAGTTCAACTATTTCGTCACCAAACAAGCGACTGGTGACTTGCTCCTCAACATCCTTGTTGTTAGAGGGTTTGCCCCTGCTAATTTATTATCTTGGAAATTCAAAAAAGATAAATAAAACTAAAATTAAAAGCAATTAAGTAAAAAATATATTGAAATTATTAAACTCTAATATTTTCCAATTTTATTAGGAGCCAAAAGTTTCATCAATCTTCGATATAAAATGAAGCAAATAAAATGGGGCAAAAGGTCCAAAAATGGGGCACAAAGTATCCCCATCTGATCAGTCCAATTAATATTGGAATATGCATAGGTTGCCTTGTCAATTCAACTTGAGTTCTATTCAAATTTTAATTTCACTTTTGATCGCTCTAAAAGCAATCAATATTCTCTTCTCCATAGTGAAGCCAATTTTGAACACCCATGGTTCTGTTATTATTATTAATTTTTAGTATCAATCAATAAAAAAAAACAAAGAATATATATAAATTTGCATTTCTGATTGAATACATATATATATAACTAAAAGAAAAAAAAATCGATTTTATTATTGTTTGAATCAACTAATTATAAAAATCAACTAATTATCGTTGAGAAGCATGTTCAAAATCTTGGGTGGATCTTATTTTTGGTACATCGCAAAATACTTTTAATCTATTACATGCTGTCACTTTCTCGTGTTACCTCAAAAACTTTTGACTTTTAGCATTTAATGAAAATATAATAGTAATAACAATAAAATCATAATCTCAATTGTAATTAGGGTTAATTGCTTTGAATCACTTCATTTTATTATAAACTAAGTTTCGTGTAAAATGTAATTTTAAAGTTTTTTCTACCTAAATTTCTCAAAGTCAATCTAGGTTTGTTCTCTCATCTCATCTTAATTAAAATGTTTGTAAGTCTGAACATGACCAATCTAATACATTCCATTAGTGGAGGAGACCAACATAGACCCCCACTGCGAAACTGACTGATGCTGTGCTTGTTGAAGTGAAATAACCAAAACATTTGCAAAATCAAAACAGCAAACCAGTCAAGATTGTTACGAGGGGAAGTCGAATACCATATTTACTAGAATTTAGTTCAAGGTTTCACTTGAACTCTAGCAGTGCTAATTAAGGCTTACATAGTTCATGATAAACCAAAAAAAAAAAAAAAAACAATGCAAAGCCAGAATATCTAACAAGGCTTCATTGCCTTTGAATTACACTGATAATTATCATATTGTGTAGCACGTCAAATAGAATGGCATAGTTTCCTCTCTACATATTCTTTTTGTTTTCGTCTCTTTTTCTCCCTCTCTCTTTTTTTTGGTCGGGATTTAGTGCTAAGTAAAAAATTAATGGTTCTGAGGATCAGTCTGAATCTCATGAGCCAATTCTCTTGTGAGTTTATCAGCACGGTCGTCCTGTCCACCGGCAAATGTATAAACCCGAAATGCAAATTGGAAAGCCCTCCAAAGCATTTTTACACAAGCCTTCTTCCGGTCTGTTTTGTTTCCTGTTGCTGTTATCTCTGCAGCTTTTGCTTCCCTTCTCTCCTGTAGCAATCAATCCAGGAAGCAGCAAATATATATATAAACAAAAGTGCTATCCAATGATCATCTAATTGCATAACAAAATTTTAATGGAACATACCCTGAGAGCCAATTCCATGCAGTTTGAGGAAACATCCACCATTGATTCCTTGATTCGTATAAGAAGGTCGAAATCGAACTGAATTTTGTGACTCTGAAATTTCTTGGATTCTTCATCTTTGGTTCTCTCCAGGGAGTCCATTTCTCCTTTGAGCTGTGCATGTATAAATGTATATATATTTCCTTCACTTTCAGTCATAAGATTTTGGAAAATAGCATTAAGGTTCACTAAGAAAGTGGTAAATTTTCCTGGGGATCACCTTATTAAAGTAACGTTCAGTCCTGTCCAGGAGCTGGGACAAGGGGGCCTCTATCTTCCAATTTTGTAGTTCAGAGACTATTCCGTCCAGCTTTGTATATAATGCAGCTGCCATCCTTAATGCTTCCAACTTCTTTTGTGGGAAGCCTTCAAACCTTGCCAGAACCTGGGATGTGTGAAGTTCAAAATTGTTAACAGGTTAGAAAACTGCAAATTTTGAAATTCCATGACTAGCCTTGATTTTGTTTTTCGTTCGTGTAGTGCTTTTCTCCAAATTTTTTTATTTTAGCACTGGATCGCACAGTCTGTCTTGGCTGATTTTGGAGTCCAGTAACTTTTCTTCTTTTACTTCACGCAGTTTTTGTTCTGTCGTTGGTTCTCTAACATATAAACTCATTAAACTTCTTGTTCCCACATGAGACCTTTGCATTTGTCAACACTCTTGCCCTGGTGTATAAGAAGAGCAAAGAGAGAGGGAGAACAAGAAACTAGAAACTTCAAGCAGATTTACCTGTGTTTCATCTGTTAATTGTTCGAGAATGGATTCAACATGTCTGTGGAACTTGATCAGCTCTGTCATGTCCTTTGTTTGGAAAGTGCTGATGGTAGTTTTCAGGTCTGCAATGGACTTTGAGTGCTTTTGAACATCTTCTTCAATTTGTTGGAAATATGCTGATCTGGTACTCAAAGAATAGAACAGAGCTAGAGATAAATAGTTGTTGATTTTTTTCATGTCCCCAGAAAAAGAAACTCAAAATTCCATGGATTGTCGCATAGTCAGTCTCTGTGTGAGATACCTCTTTGTGATCTCTGCTAGTGCATCTGCCATGCCTTGCTTGCCACTTCCACTGCTTGAAGCTGCACCCTTTCTCCCGTTTGCTGATTTAGAATTTTGGTTACCTCCTTCCAACTTTCCTTTGAGAACCCGATACAAGTTTCCCATTTGGCTTGATCTCTTCAATTTAGTTTGTGCCTTTATGGGCCGTAAAGATTTTGCTGCACCAGGTGGTGGCGGTGGGGCACCTCCTTTTCCAAGAGGCACGGGTGGTGGCGGCGGCAATGTCGTTGATCCTTTTGAAGACAGCATCGTCGGAGGGGGTGGGGGAGGTCCGGCTGTTATAGTTCTTGGCGGCAGAAGTGGTGGCGGCACCAATGGCATTGATTCTCTTGATGACATCACGGGTGGCGGGTGTGGGGGAGGTGCTGGTGTTGTGGTTCTTGGCAGTGGTTGTGGTGGTGATGGAGGCAATGGGGTGACTGTTGTGGTTCCTGATGCACTATGTGTTGGTGGTGGTGGTGGTGGTGGTGGAGATGGTGGCAGAGGTGGCATTGATCCTCTTGAAGACATCATGGGTGAAGGAGGTGGGGGAGGTGCTGCTGTTGTGGTTCTTGGAAGTGGTGGTGGTGGTGGTGGAGGAGGCAATGGCGCAACTCTTGTGGTTTCTGATGTCATAGGTGGTGGTGGTGGTGGCGGCGGTGGCAAACCTGCTATTGCTGCACTAGGCTGCAAAACCGGTAGCGGTGGCAACAGGTGTGGCGGGAGTGCAGCTGGCACAGTTGGCTGAAGCAAGAGTGCTGGCGGAGAAGGAGGTGGTGGAGGTCGAGATGAAGGCACCAGCATTACCCCATTGGGAATTGGTGTTGACAATGTGGATAGAGGACCAGTTGGTGGTGTGACCTCTGGTGCTATTGTTGTTGGTGAGGACATGGGCGGCTGTGATGGTGAAACTGGTGCAACATCTTGTCTGGCTTCAGTGCTGGCAGGGGTTGCCTCAGTCATCACAATTTCGGTTTTTTCATTTTCAACGGCATGTTTTCTTATATCCTCAGCTCTCGCAGCATTAGTCTCTTCAGGGGTGGAGCTTGCACACATTTTAGACATTAGTTCTTCAACCAAATTATTCTTCTGGTTCAAACTTGTGACCTTGGCTTCAGCTTCTGCCATAGGTTCATCATCCACACTGTTCTTTTGGTTCATACCATTATGACCTTGATCTTGAGTTCCCACATTTGGAAGCATGTGGAACGAGAGACGCTTTATGTCAATGGGGTTCAACTTTCCAACAGCTTGAACTCTCAGCGACCGGAGAAGGGGGGACGAGCAAGATAAACCTGCAAAGTCCCTTGAAACCGGAGAACCCGTGAACTCTGGAAGAACTGAAGTTGGGGTGACCGGAGAAGTACAAGACGAGCTGCTGCTGATATCTGAATAAGACCCTGCCAAGACTCTGCTAAATGCACTGGATCGGGGACTGTCTTGATTCTGCTCTTCGTCAGTCTCATCGAACATTTCTTGTGGTATTTTGATCATGCAATTGAGTGTTGCCAGTGCCAGTTCAACTGCCAAAAGGAGGAGAAATTAATTTCATCAACTACTGTATTTCAATCAACTCCAGTCATACACCGTTTCGATCTGGATGTTAGAAGTGCAGGATGTTAGCAATCCATATACCCTTCTTTCTTTAACTTATTACAATCCAAATTTTCTCCCCTCAATTCTTCCAAGATCCAAAAGAATCAAACAAAAACAATACAAGAATCAAACCTACCAAGTTGTTCTGAACTGAGCCCTTTGCTGTTTCTAAGCATGTTGCTCGTTTTATTATCCATCCAGTCCTGATTTATCATCCATGAATCCCCAATAGATCCCAAAGCCTCACAAAAGAAAATCAGAACCTGTTTTGGGTAGATGTAGATGATCAGCCTAGGCTTCTTGAGAATATAGCATCTACTAGCACAATAAACTAATCAGTGATGTGATAAAATAGTGGACCTTATCGATCGAAGCTCCCTTAAGTTCCCATAGTTGACTGCTGTGAATGATTTCAGGGTAATGCTTATGGAGATCCTTCATCGTTTGTAGCATCAGCTGCGAGAGCTCAAAAAGTTAAAGATTCAACATATGCAATTGATTTCTAGTATGTTTTAAGGATGTTGCACGGGAAGAGCTTGGTTATCATACTTCATTGATAGATCGGGAGCCATCAGAAGGTGGTAAGTCAATGATGTCCCTGAATGTAAAGATCTTCTTTCTAAGCTCCATCATCAGGATGAAGTTGCCTGAGAACCTCCGGGAGCTATCTGCCTTGGATCGTTTCATTTCCTTCTTTTTACTCTTGGCTGAGCGATCACCTTTCCCAATCTGCTTGAATGTTTGATCTAAAGTTACTAGTGTTAAGCAAAAATCAATCAAAGAATTCAATCAGAAGTTCCTAATCTTCTAACATCAATTTTCCTTTTTCTTTTGTCAGTATCTCTGGTCTTCCGAGAACTAATCAAGGTTATGAGCTAATCTCTTGGCATCAAATTTTGTCTGATATACAAGCCATTATAATACAACAGTTTGGAAAATTGGATGGTAGGAAATCTAGATCATCCAGAAGAAACCTGGAAAAACCCGAAACAATGGAAAATTCCGAAAAAAAAGAAGGGAAAGAGTATAAATTAAGGAGAAGGGAAATGACATGAAATTAGACAGAAAAATATGTCTTCCTTAGCATGAACATGGGAAGAACCAGAATGAATATACGTATGTTGCAGATTCAACTGATGGCCTAACAATCCACATATAGATACCTTCCTGACATTGATGACAACACATAGGATGGAATTTAAAATTGTACCTCAAATATGGAAGATTTTCGACTGAAAAGCAATGGCTTCAAGCCACAGAAACTACCAGTCGACATTGCTTCTGTGCCAATGCCGGGAGTCTTATAAAAAAATGGAACAAGAATGAAGATGACAATCAGAAATGACCATAAATTTTTCTCACAGGAAATTGACACTCTTTAGAACATTATGCAAGAAGAAGAAGAAGAAGAAGAAACGTTCAAAGTCCAAATGGGGTTCGTGCAAGAGTCCTTGACGTACAGCGCATGAAGTATCTAAAGTTTTCCTGAAGGAAATAAAAAATGAAAGGAACAGCTTGGAACTTCTCTCAGAAAAGAGAGAGCCAAGGAAATAGAAAATGAATATTTGGCATTTTTATCGTTGCCATCTCCGAATAAAGTGCTTTCATGGCTTCTTGCTTAGTTCGTCTGAGCCATTCCTTGTCAAGCATCTGTGTTTTTAGGGGGCATAAAAGGGTTTGTTTTCAACGGCTAACCAAACTAATCCAACTATTAGTTTGTGGGGTTATTTTGGAATGTTGCCAGCTGAGATTATGAACTGCTGTTACATTTTCTAAATATGTCTGTCTTTATCAAAATAAGGGAAAAAACAACTTCCAGTCACTTGATCCGACTTTATAATATTCTATTTTTGCAGCACAGCATATTCTTCTTGTTCCTTTTTTTTCTTTTCTTTTCTTTCTTCTCATAAAGTGCAGCTTCCAAATATTTCCATGGGTTGGCGTCTTATATAAATCTGTCATGTGCCACGCCCATGGTACTTAAATTTAAGATATATATACCATGGAAGTATAACTCTCCAAAATATTTTTCTAATTCACTTTATATATTAAAATTATCAAAGGCTCAGCGACTCTGTAACGCTAAGGCTCATCGTTTAGAAGGGGATGACCACCATGCTTTATGTTATGCATAAAATGGAATTCAAAGTGATTGGTGTTGGTTGTTGGATAATGAGTGGGAATGGAAAATATTTCATATAGGAAGGAGGCAAACAACCTGGCTGATTGTGGGAAGGGACTAAAAAAAAAAAACAAAGAAAGAAACAAAGAAACATGGCCGAGTGATGGACTAAATTTACATTAAATCTATGATCAATGGATTAGGCTTCATCCATTAATGGAGAGCATGCTGAGTCTTTGTTAGCTGAAATTTCATTGTAGTTCTTCAGCCATACGTCCAAGGTCCAAAAAATAAAAAACACAAAAGGGGGAAAATTATGCGTGGCCTTCAAGTTAATTAGTTCTATATCATCCTTTGACTAGTTCTAGGTCATCTCTTCATTGGGTCAAATTTGGGTTGTCCAGTTGCTAAACCAAAGGCTGACCTTAGACTGGAGTGCTGCAAGATCCATACCCAACCTCAACCTTCAAATTGACAGCATTCACCCATATCGGCCAGAATGCTGCACTGGAACGTTGCTGCAAATTGGTTCAGATGGAACTATATTGGCACTTATCCGGAACCATGACGCAATATGAATACCGATAAGTGAATTTTTGCAATGTAAAATGTATGTGCAAAATTAACCAAAAGGATTTTCCTGAAAAAAGGGTCTAAGATACATACCACTAGGATCAGTAAAAGGTAAAACTGCCAGGCAACAACTTGCTGAAACTTCAATGTAATAGCCACTGGACATCCCAACACCATATAGAATTGTATAAGCCTAGATTTTACTGAAATGTTAAAGGAAAACTATATATCAAAGGCTGAGAATGCCAAATTTTATTGCTATTAGCTATATCCCCTGTCTGCAAGACGTTGGAAACAATGGACAATGCAGAGTATTTGGAAGAAGAATTAACATCTGATGAAGTTTTGAGTCACTTTTGCCTGGTGTGCCTGTGTAAAAAATTCTTGATTCATTTCCTGTCATTGCTTCACATAATGGGACATAAATGTCAACTTTCAGAAGAACTGTGAAGTCATTAACACCGTCAATAGAGGATCTAAACATTCACAAAAATCTTCGCCTGAATCACCTTCTTCTAACCTTTCTTTCTTTAACTGTGATGATCTTGACAGAAATTATCGTGTCTTGAGTTGTAGAATGTGCTTCATTCTTGTCAAATTTCATAAATCCTTTCGTTGTTTTACCTTGCTGAGGGACTTCCTTTATTGTCAAAACCAGCAGCTGCAGTTCTTATGGCAATTCTTTTCTGGCATTTTATCAATAATTCTTCCATCATTTTTCGAATCTCTTCTTCCTGATAACAAGATATTACAATAAACTAATGAAGTGCTGAAATGTCGTTGGAAAAAAATTAAGCTAAGTAAACTTGACATCCGCCACTACGTTCTCGAGCCTGCTCTTCTGAACTGCATGCCTACTTGTGTGGGATCATACCTTACTCTTGGTCATTATGCCAGTTTTGCTCCTCCTGTGGGATCGAGGAAAAACTTTAGGCCTTGCTTCTCTGACCAGAGCTTTTCTTCCATTAGTTTCATCTTTCCCCAAGAGTGGTGCGGTTGCAAATTCAAAGGAAGCTCTTTCTGCATGACCACTGGCTCCAACACTTAAGCTCCTTGTATCAGCTTCCAAGAAGAATATGTCAAATTCTGGTTCCAGGATTCTCTAGCAGATTCCAGTCCAGAGGGTTGTTCAAGCACACGCAAAGGTCTTTCAGTTCATGAACATCCAATACTTCATTGTTACCTGGCGTGGCACTATTCTCTGTCAAAAAGACAAAATTAGATCCACCCATGCTTATGTCAGTTTTTAACTGAGAACCATGAAGATCATCGATTACTGGCCAAGCATTCACCTTTTAAGAATCGTCCATGTCTTTTATGATCTTACACCCAGTTTGTGCCAATAAAATACAATCCCAACAAAAGATTGCATGTTCATTAGCTGTGTCACGGTCTTCTGGTCTCCCTGAGTGATTGGTAATGGAACAATCTTCTCCCTCTACACGCTTGATAATGCAAGCGTTGTCCAGACTAGAACATAGGATACTCCCAAGCCTGCTTCTTGCTTCCCATTTCCTTTGTTCTCTATGAGGTTACCAAATATGTGTCTCTAGAACCCCTTAGCTTCATGATTGGTTAGAAAATTTTCTTCATTTTTTAGATCTTCTACCCTAAGCTATCTTCATCTCCCCCATGTATTCAAGACATAACAAATGAATCACCTGCGGCCATGCGAAGCAATAATTTCCCTGATTCCAGGTTAATGGTAGATTTGACTGCTGATAAAGTCCCACATGAAGAATTCGTGATTATAAGGTTCTCATCCGGTGGATCCATGGGGTCAAACATTTCTATTCCACTAACAGTTGTGCTCTCATCTCTTTTAAGAAGGTTCTCCTGTGCATCCCATTCCCAGTTATTGTTTATCTCTCCACTGTTAGTTGTGTCTAATTTATGCAACTTCTTCATTGACATAACCGCATCCTACCGTTTACTTGAGGAAGCCTTGTCAGCTAAATCATCCACATCAGAGGAAGACTCATCAAAGTCTCCATTCTTCTCTCCAAATCTTCTCATAAGATATCGTACTTAATATTCCAAATGACTACTATTAGGGGTCTTCTTCCTGCGGGGGATATCCATGGAAGAGCTTTCTGCTTCCTTGTGTATATGAATCTGAATGTCTCATAGGATTGCAGTCACTGTAATCAGTCACCCATCTTATCCTGAATGATCGGGTTTATTTTTATTTGCTTATTTCTCTTCTTTTGCTATACCAGGTTTTGTGTTGCTGGAAGGCTGCTGCTTATTTCTTAGATACTGAGGAAGAATAGGCCGCTCGATAGTGTGTGGATATCCTTGATATGGAGGCAATTGCTGGATACGACTTTGGAGATTGTGCGCATACTTGTTTGGTCATGGCATGGATAGTTGAACTTTGGCAGAAGCAGGGAGCATTTGATCTGTTCTCATGTTACCATCCAATTATTGAAATGCATTACATAACGGCCAGTTTTTTCATTAGAAACAAACACCATTAGCAAAGCCTTTAGCAGAAATAAGAGCAAGAACTACGCAATTCTCAGAATTTATTGTTAAAACCACATGTTTTGGAAGTTTCATTATCATCGCAGATATTCACTTGACCAGTATTGCTTGGGTATCAACTTGAAGATCACACTACTTATTAGTCCAAATAAACTTGGGGCATATCAGTATTATAAGCCCTATCATCTGCTTCATTGAATATTGATAAAAATTAGCTTATAACCAAATTGTTGCAAAGTAGCAGTAAAGATGGTCTTTTTAAATTTTTCTCCGCTTGAAAATCGAAACTGTATGCTGGAAATATTTATTAAGGTCCGGATGGACATATAAAGAACATACAATACTTGTTTTTCTGTCTAAACTCAGATGACTTGTGCCTGACTCAGATCTTGGTGAATCCGTAGATCCATTTGGTAGAGATTCACCAATAGATATGGCCCTTTTAAAGAGACTCATGTCCTCATTAGTGGGGCTCCTTTCATTTGCAAGTATCATTCTGATGTTCCCAAAACTGACATATCTGACTGGGGGCAAACCCGTATCCACATTTGCTTTACCTTCAATGACTCCCTAAAATTAATTACTGGTTCCTGGAGTATTCATTTGCTTGACACTTAAAACTTTTCCGAAACATTCCCAACCTGTTTGTAGACACTTAAGGTATCTATTTCTGGATTATCTTAATCGCATAGTCTCATTCGAGATTTCACAGGATTCGTTGCAAAGGAGCATAAAACATGGCAGGCATGGAACCATTTGAGAAAAATCAAGGAAGAAGCTAGATGTTGCAAAAAAGCAAATGTACAAGTGTTCACACCTTGATCTTTCCATGTAAATAGCCAGAAAAGAAGAATGTGTCTTTCTTGGGGTTCAAATTTGAAATTTATGAAGATTTCCACTGCGTCCATTTTTGCATTAAATTTGACATGCAGAAAATATGTTCACAAAGATCACTGACTTTAGTTTTGGATTATTATCATATCATACCCTTAACCGTGAAACTTCACATGAATCTACAGAGAATATGAAACCATTTGTGTTGTCCAATTCAAACCCAGCAGCAAGTCCACGGACTTAAGTCATGGCGTGCTCCTCACGTAGAAATGCTTTCAGGCTTTCCAAAAGACATAGATGTTGAATCCAACTCATCCAAAGGAAAAATTAGTTAATGACAGCGATATCAAGATGATGCGTGCAAATGCCAGTGGAAAAGAAGAGGAAAGGCCAATCTCTTTTAGGGACCTCCGGAAAAAAGAATGAAAGGAAAGCAAATGCCGGTGCCAGCATGAAGGCAGAGCTTGCATTTATGCAACAAATTCAAGAGGAAAGGGCAAATCAACCTGATTTAGGACATGGGCAGTCATTCAAAAACCAGCATAGTTATCCAGGAACTCAATCAGCGTGAGAAATATGGGAAAATGAGTTGACTTGCCATTATGGATTGCAGGAAAAACTCAACCTTCTTGGCCCACAAAAAAATAAAAAGGGCCGGTCACCGGAGGGAAATACTCGACTTCTTCACAGCTGTAGGTGTAATATTTATGACCTATATTCTATAGAGTGCAGTTAAGTTGCATATTATTTATGTTTTCAGTTAATTCTTTGTGCAACGTTGTTTTAATTATAGTATGAACTTTACTTCGCAGCAATTAGGTGGAAAAACGTTCAATTCTTTCCCAGTCTTCTTTTTCCTTCTCAGCAAATTCTCCAACTCTCTTAAAAGGAATCTTATAAATCCATTAATTATGTAAACGTTCTTATCAATGGTAACAATTTCATCAATTATTTAAATTTTTTAGGTAAATAAAATTTACTTAGTTGCCCACTTTCTTTTCTTGTAAATTTTAAGATTACTCTAATCTAGATCGGGAAAAAAAAAAAAAAGAGAGAACCAAGCAAAATTTATTGTGCTTATAATTTTATTATTTTTTTCTAACGATAATTCACCTCACTTGAAACATAAACATGATATCTTAATTAGCTATTTTAATGGTTAATAGTAATAAATAATATATGTATGATTAAATACTGTAATTTCATTTTAATTATCATCAATAATAATCACTAAGAGCAATTGGTAATTTGTAACATCAATTAGCAACAGCAAACTGCGCCAACAACCGATAATAGATAAACCAAACAGGTCCTAAATCTTCAAAGATGAAAAGCGAATAGCGAGGAATTGTGCTGAATTTAGAAGTTGGAATTATCAAGCATTCCATTGCTTGTGCATTATTTCATTAATTCCAAGGAGCAAACTAATAATCGTTATGTATTCCAATAAGACAAATATTTACGTGCAACAACGAAAAAAATATCGTACTGGTGAGGCTCAGAACAATGAGAAATGTGATTGGAATGTTGATCAATTGTCTAACTTTGAATTCGATTCCACAGTCAAAGGATAGAGCTCAAAAAGTACTATATACTATTAGAGACAATTGCAGGGGTGTGAACATGTGTTGCCATGAAGTTTAGCATAAAAATTTGTTAGACGGGCGTCTGCAATATATGCAATAATTATTCAAAAATATGTAATTAAACATCGAATAATATAAAACAAGACAAAATTTACAATTTATGGGAAAATAAGTTAAAATTTACAATGCTGGTGTGCTAAGACCATTTCCACTGAAAAATATAACAGATGATATATATATAGATCAATAGTTGCATATCATTTTCAGAACACATCATGTCAAATTATTAAATAAAAAGTTAATACGCTTAAATGTCCAAAAAAAAAAAAAAAAAACAGGAGAAGAAGAAGAAGTGCCGAGAGTCATGAAAAGTGCCGAATGGGGAACTAGAAAATCCTGCACAATATATTTTGAGAAAATAAAAACAAATAAACGGTAGTGACTTAGTCAGAAAAGTGAATATATATATATATATATTGCGTGCAAACGTCTTTGAAGGATTATGTAAATGAAAGCACATACCAGTACATGCACATATGTAAAAGTCAAGAAATTCAAACGTTTTTACTCTGGTCTTTTCGCGTCTAACCAAATACCATGCATTTTCTGGACGGTCCAAACTTGGAAGTCTATTCTGCTCCTTGAAATCAAACGAAAATTCACTCCTTTCAATCCCCATAAAAGCCAAACCCCACATCCAAATCTCTCCCATCACGTATCCACAAGACAAGAGGATAACAACAATTGCATAAGCACTTCCATTCAATTTGCCTAAACATTTTCGCCTAGTTTATTCAAGAAGCCATGCAGCCTTCTTCAACCTCCCTTGCCATGAACTTGAGCCGTCAAATTTTGCACCGCTCCCGTAACCAAATCATTAGGACCATCGGATCACCGGATGTTTTCATTAGCCACCGCGGAATCGATACCAAACGAACAATTTCCGGGTTGCTTTACGGTCACCTCTCGAGAATCGGGCTCAACCCTTTCATAGACAGCAAGAATATGAAACCTGGGGACAAGTTGTTTGACAACATTGATGCGGCCATCAAAAATTGCAAAGTTGGGGTTGCTGTTTTCTCGCCGCGTTTCTGTAACTCCTACTTTTGTCTACATGAGCTGTCTTTGATTATGGAGACCAAGAAAAAAGTTATACCAATATTTTGTGACGTGAAACCATCTGAGCTTCACGTTAAGGACAATGGGGTTTGCTCATCCAAGGAGCTTCAAAGATTTACATATGCACTAGAAGAAGCCAAATATACGGTGGGACTTGCATTTGACACCAACAAAGGGTACTTAAAAAAACATTTTGATTTACCACATTTTGCTTAATAATATATTATAGTGTTACCATTATCTATAATCTAATTCTGTTCAATTTTATATCGTGGGCATGTAGGGACTGGTCAGAATTCCTAACAATGGCGACCGATGCTGTGATCAAGAACATGATCGAGGTGGATGGAGAAAGAATGCTCAAGAACCATAAATATTTTGTGCAGAATTATGGTGGAAGATCATGATGCTGATTGTGACATGAAGTCCGTTTCTTTTTCAAGGACAAAGACGGCACGCAAGAATATTAATAACCATCTCTCTTGAATATGAACGGATGGACGGATGGGCTTCTTTGATTTGTTTGTTTCTGGTGACAGAAAATTCGTTTATTCAATTAGTTTTTTTTTTTTTTTTTTGTATACAGTGATGTTTAACAGGCTCATCCTGTTGAGAATTAACACCTTTTGTAACTGTCATTTCTTTCTGGGCTTTTGTAATAAGGGACAGCTTCAAAAGTTTGTCCACACTTTTCTGGCATGGAGACTGCTTCAGTGCCTCCGGCTTTAATTCGACAACTATTTCTGCTACTCGAATCTAATCTATGATATTTAGTATAATAAAATAATTTCATGGTTACACTTTGATATATATATATATATAATACAAATAATAAAAAATTGAGGGAACATATATTTATATTTGTGTATAGTTTCTTAATGTTTGCAACATATATTCGAGTAGTACATTCTTGTTTTTGAATCTGAATTAGCTCAAGTTAACTGGATAACCATCATTCAAAAATCCCAGATCAAGATTACTTAATTGCAATTTAACAATTGTGATCTCTCGTACTTTTGATATTATACTGAACGGACTTGATTTAAATACCGCTGACAATGTGATTCACAAACAATTGTATTGTACAGGTGATAACTCGCACAAGGAAAGGGTATTTCCTACGATTCACTTGATAATAAATGTCAAGACACTACATGGTGATATGTTTTTCGTTCATATTTTCAGTCTAAAGGGTTTTTTTTTTATTATTTTATTTTATTTAAGAAGACGTGAATATAATAGATACATAGATCATGTATATTTTAGAACTTATTTAATAATTTAAATTTTTAAACAAGATGATTTATTAACAACAAAAACAAGAATTTGCGCGAAAGTTCCTGATACAGAATTTTAAAACATAATCTCGTTTAAAGTAAGCTCTAAATTAATATACAATTGGGGGGGTGAAATTTGGGGGCTTCCACGAAAGCAGACGTCGGCATGCATCCGCCAACATTCCCTGGATTTTTCATGAAAGTTTTCAGAACGTCGCTTTTCTATATTTTCCGTTTTCGGTGGTGATTCTTTTCTACGATGGCACCGGCTTTTGAAAAGTTTCTTTGTCTCGTAGCCAGGGATGACAGGACTGCAATCACGGCGGCCTGCAGCTGACTCTCATTGGAAGACCGCTGTCCAAATTAAAAAAAAAAAAAAACAAAACAAAGAAAGACATACATGCAAAGAACTTTTCAGACAGTTTTGGCTTCCCAACACCCCTACAGGTGGGCCCTCTTCTTCGGAATGATAGTTCCGGCATTAGCTGGGCTACGACCAGTCCCCCCAGCACAGATTGCTTACGTTTTCAAGAGTTGGGCGTTTGGCCTCCGATTGATAAAAACACCGCATCAATTAAGTGTAAAAATTTTTATTTTAAAACTCTTGTGTTTTAATTCTTTTTTAAATATAATTTATAAAAATAAAAAAATTATTTTCGTCGTATAATTCTCAATCTAATTTAATTATTTTCTTATATAAAACAAGACCTAACACTTAAAGGGCAAGGTAATTAAGTTACAAATGCCACGAGTTTGTTATCCCTCTCAAAAAAAAGAAAAAGTGGTACAAAATCTCAAATCAAATTGAGACAAAGGATGTTGATAAGATGAAATTTTGAATTAAATAAAAAAAATTAAATATTAAATTTTATAAACGTGAATACTACATATCTTAACAAATTATTTAAAAAAAATAATTACATTACACAAAACAAATAATGTTAATTTTTTTAAAAAATTAGTAATTAAGTGCGTCTTAAATTGACTGTTGGTGTTATTACTTTTATTTTTAGAGTGGGTTTCTATTAGACAATAACTATTACTTATAATTGGCCATATAATTTCTTAAAATTTTATGTTTACTTAAATGCAAAATTGACAAGTATTATTAATAAAATTAAATTTGTGATTTATCGATATAAAATATGCATTTTTACAATATACCTTTAACATGGGTTAGACTCGATTAATATATAACGAAATAAAATTTAAATTAAACATAAAAAAAACTGAATTATGATACTAAACTCTCTTGGTATTAAACTAAATTGGTCAAACTCCACATATATTAGACACTCCAAACCGTTAGTGAATTAATGTCACACGCAATTCTTTATATTTGTTCTCATAAGTCTTAGTAGACAAATTAACAAAGAATTCCAATTCGACAGAAGATCAAGAAAATTCAGCCACTTTAGGGACCAAGTCAAACTATAATGAGTTGACCTTATGTTAAATATTATATATATATATATATATATATATATATATATATTTCCACAATTGATACATATCTGTTACCCACATATAGTGCTTGACTTGCCTTAGGGGTTGGGGGCATTAAGAAAATAAAAAAATTTTAGGCAATCGAATCTAAATTTATAAATGATTAATAGTAAAATTTAAATAATTAATATTTTCCACGGTTTTTATTTTTAAAAAATTGTGGTTAATAAAACAGGACAAAAGTGTTTTTATTTTTTATTTTGATAATATTAATAATTATTATCAATAGAGCCATGCTTTTTTGTATTTGTTAAAATTAATTTTCAATCGATTAACTCGTTTAAATATCCAACCCCACCAAAAATTTTGATCCAATTTTAATTTTTAAAATTGCCAAATCAAGACGTGCATGGCTTTTGTTCAGAGTGAGACCGCGTTTGGAAAATGAAAATGATATATTTCTGTCACCATTGCTGGCTTCTTTTTTTATTTTTTTTTTCTCCAGTGCGGTGTCAATTCAAGCAGACCCAGTCTTCTGCATGGATTTGACCAAAAAGTACGCCTCCTATGTATTTATACTATTTTTAATACTTAATTTAGTAATAAATATATTTTATTGATGTCGACTAAATTTATTCTATTCCTTTTCGACTCTTAATCTATAGCAGTCTTGTTTAATAAATATAATTCATTAATGTTTGATGTGGTTCCCCAAAAAAAAAAAAAAATTACACCCTAATTAATATCTTAAATTTTTAGTGTGATAATAAATATTTTATCATAATAATTAGTATTATAATGATGCCATAAGTTTGAGTCTCCCATAGATAGACAACAAGTTCAATAATTAACTTTTAATTTCCTTTTTTATATAAATTTTCAAAACATTTCCTTTTTTAAAAAAATAATTATTGAAAAAATAAAATAAAATAATTTTAAATTTTAAATTTTTTATATTATTTATTTTTTCAATCCATGTACATCACTCATCTCTATCTCTCTCATACTCTATTATTTTTTTCTTTTATTTTGTCTTTCTCTTTTCAACTTTTCTTTCTTTTTTTTAAATAATTTCTTTCTTTACATTATTTTTTTTGTCTTTTTTTTTTCCATCCTCTTTACTTCATCTTTCTTTCTTTACTATATTTTTCTCTCTTAATATTATCAATCTCTCCCTTTTTGTATTTTTTTTTCTTGAATTAGTTAATACCATTCAAAGTCAATTATTTCACATATACGTTATAATAATTAATGTACTAACATTAATGTCAAATTTATTATTATAAGCTTTTATTGTGCAAGTTATAAACTTTTTATATCAATGTATAATTTTTTTAATTTTTATTCAAAATCAATATATACCATGTTTTATCAATTTATTGTTAATAAATTATATACTAATATTAATTTTTAAAAATATATTATTTTTGAAAAAAAATTAAGAATGAATAATAAATATTATAAAATAAATAACAAATAATAAATTAAAATATCAAATATCATAAATTAATAACAAAAATCTGACAGTGGAATCAAACGAACTCTTTTCAAACTCTGAATCTGAAAAGTTCAACCCCATGGCTACATTTTTGGAGTTTGTAGGCACCCGAAGATTAAAATTAAGAAAATACTTGTTGGATACATTTTTGTTAAATTCACCATAATACAAGTAATCATTTTATTAATAAAAAATGGCACTAATCACAATATATAATTTTAAAAATCTCTTTTTTAACCAACAATTTTAGTTTTTGAGTGTGTTTTTTTTTATTATTAAAATCAGGATGTTGTTTGGTTTCTTGTTTGAAATGAGGGGATCGGACTCATGATCATATTCAAGTGGAATCAAAATAATTAATTATATAACATCTTGAGTTTATTTTGAAATCATAATCAAGTTTCTTTTTTTTAGTCTTTTAGCTCAATTCGGAATCATATTCATCATCAATTTAATTATCTTTTGCACCTCTTTAGTTGATCTAAGAGCAAATACGATAACAAATTTTTATTTCTAATTAAAAATATTACTTAAATTTATAAAAATATAATATATCTTATCATATTAGAAATAATAAATTGCAAGGGAAATAAAATTCAATGCACGATCCAATGTACCATGATATCCATCCCACAACTAACATAAGAGAAACATTATTTAAAGTAAAAAAAAAATGAAATAAAAACTATTATATCCATAATAATATAATTAAAAATACTAAAATTACCATACAAATAGAAGCATAAATAAAAATTATAACAAAGAATTAGTCTATAATAATAATAATAATAATAATAATAATAATAAACTCTAATAACAATACATGTAAAATTTAAAATATCAATATTAACATAAAAGTTTTACAATAATAATAATCATTTATTATTTGATAATTTGAATATTTAATAATCTCTACAATAATTTTTCTCATTATAATTATTAATAATACTTATTATTTTTGTTATTCACATATACTTTATAGTAATATTTTTTGAACACGTGTTATTATTACTAATTTAATTATTTTCATAAATTGTTAAATATTTAATACCATTATAATATACAGATATTTATTATTTTTATTATTACTATTATAGATTTACTCCATGTTTTTTTAATTTTATTTGTGGTATTTTAGGATCATACATTCTATTATATATATATATAGAGAGAGAGAGAGATAGAGAGAGAGAGAGAATGTAAATGGTGATTTTTATGTATAAAAATTTTTATTTTCATAAATCAAGAAATGTGAATCAGACTTCTGTTTACCAAAATGTTATGAAATTGCTCACTCTAATTTTCTTTCATTATTGAGTAGAAAAATAATGAATCAAATGCTCCTTAAATATTTACAATATGTCAACAAAATCATGTGTTATCCCTCCCTTAAAATTATCCAAAAATTACATTGACATGGACCAACAGACACTTTTTCTCAAATTCATTATACGAATGCTCTTAATCTAATGTGTTATAAATGCAGTACACTGCATATAATTTGATCTATATTTATATTATTTATTACTAATTATAATTATGAATTTAAAAATTAAAAACATATAATTACTAATAAAAATAATATAACATGCAAACTTAGATCTGGGCATGTTGGAATTGCTGCTTAGATATAACTGTACCATCTTAATTTTCAATGTCCAAGTAATTGAATGTTACCATCCGAGATAGTAATATAATTAATTAATGGGTCTCTTTTTATATGTTTATTTAAGTTTTTGCATTGATGATTACTTTGCTAAAAATTTTTACAATTGCAAATTTTTTAGACATAACGATGAAATTTCATATTTATTAATATTAAAATTGAATTGAGAAAAAAAAAACTTAAATTTAATTATATTTAAGTAGCAAGTTTTTTTTTTTTAATTTTTAAGTTAACAAATAACACAACATTAGTTTTTATAGGGGAACTCAAAGCCGATAAAGACAATATCTGGCCTTTAGTGAAAAGCCACACAAAGTCAAGTGTAATTATCTCCCCACCGACAGCCGTAAGCCATTGATGCCCCGCTTCCCTTCAATATTAATGCCCTCCTGCTTTTGCTCACTCCCCATTTTGCTCTATTGATTGTCATCGTATCCCGTGTTTCTTCTTGCTCTCCATGCAAATTCAAGTTACATTTACATGTTAGGATAATGGGACTTTTATCCAGTAATTTTCTTTTTGCTCTTGTTCTTCTGGTTACTCCATCCACCAGCAAGGAAACAGCTTCTGTTGAGATCAGCAACAAGACTTATCATCATGAAGATTACACCCAATTCCTTCTGGACAATGGCGTGGCTAGGACCCCGCCTATGGGGTACTTTAAAATTTTGAACAATACCCTTTTTTCTCCCATAAGATTCACAATCAAAAAGTTTTGACTTTTCACATATGAATTGTATTTGCATTCCTTAATTTGATTTTTTTTATCGTTTGCAGGTGGAACAGCTGGAATCACTTCCAATGCCATATAGACGAGAATGTTATTAAGACTACAGGTTCTTCTTTTTTCCATTGATTTCTACTCTTACTGTATGAAAACGGTTGTTGTTTAATGTTCAAAAGGAATTGTCTTTGGTTGCCCAGACGGTCAATTTCTCTTGAATCTGTCCCACCCCACAATATGTTTCTCTGAATTCCGCTGAACCATCTACTTTTAACTCATTATTATTAGTCATATTGGGCAAGTCCAGACTATCTGGATTGTTTGAATTGGACCAACCAATTTCTATTATCAGCATTCTCAGCCAAATCAAAGTGAGTCGGGAACATTTTCAGCTCTCTCACAAAAAGTTCTTGTAGGACTTTAATTATGCGACCTAAACCAATTTGATTTGTCGTAGAGGTTTCTGTTTTTTCAGTATTGACCAATTCATGTTGATTGGGTCTTAATGGACCTGGTTTCATAATTCAAATTTCTGCAAACAGCTGATGCTCTGGTTTCAACTGGATTGGCAGCTCTTGGATACAAATATGTTAACATTGGTATGCAATTTTGCCTCCCTTTTGGTCCATTTCTTTTGTGTGGAAAAGGTCTAAACTTCATACCACATGAGGGGTAACTAGCTACATAGCACGTCAGTTGATTTTCTCTGTGGTTTTGGAAATGATAGATGATTGTTGGGGAGATGACAGCAGAGACTTTAAGGGTAATCTAAGGGCAAACCATACAACATTTCCTTCCGGAATCAAGGCTCTGGCAGATTATGTGCATTCAAGAGGCTTAAAACTTGGCATATATTCTGATGCTGGGTATAACCTCTCAATTATATTATTGGCATGATGTTTGTGAACTGCTTGCTATCAATTGTCTGTGATGAGAGGATTTTTGTTTTGTGTATCTATTTTAGTTTTAGAACCTGTAGCAACAAGATGCCTGGCTCTCTTGGACATGAAGAACAAGATGCAAGAACCTTTGCACAATGGGTCAGTGTCTTAGTTTATTAATCCTTGAGTCATACACACTCTAATAGGTGGGTTTCAATCCATAAGTGTGTGTTGCTGCAGGGGGTTGACTACTTGAAATATGACAACTGCTACCATGATGGCTCTAAACCTCAAGAAAGGTATCTATCTTTGTGCTAGCTTTAAGCATTCTGTCAGATATATTTGTTTACATTTCATGACAGATATCCCAGGATGAGTTATGCATTGCTCAGGGCTGGCCGGCCAATCCTTTACTCTATATGTGAATGGTGAGTCCCTCCAGAACACTAAGACTACTTGTCTTTTATCTCTTCCCTTTCTCATTTGGTCTTTGAGTTACAGAGATAAGTTATTTTGAAATGGCATTTTGGAATCTTGAAGGAAGCCAATAATTTAGGAAACAGTTTAATATTTTATCCACTAAGAGTTACCACATAGCAATCTTCTCATAGGGGGCAAGAGCAACCGGCTAGATGGGCTGGTCACTATGGGAATGCTTGGAGAACAACGGGGGACATTAAAGATAACTTTGAAAGGTCCAGCTTTCTTTCCTTACCTTGGCATTTGGCATGATATCCTAAGCAATGTTGACTTTTGTGCTTTATGGGTTCAGTGTCACATCTATCGCAGATGAGAACAACAAATGGGGAAGCTATGCCAGACCTGGCAAGTGGAATGGTAACTGCAACATTCTTAAACTATCTTCCATCAGCAGTACAATGGCTGTAATTCTGGTGCAATCGGAAACATTAAATTACTTCTTGGCTGGCTTGTTTGCTTTCTCCTTATCTGACATTATGGTCAAATTTTTGTATGATCACAATAGACCCTGACATGTTGGAAGTAGGCAATGGCGGAATGACGCTCGCAGAGTACCGATCTCATTTTAGTGTTTGGGCTCTGATGAAAGTAGACCTCTAATTCTCAAAGCCTTTTCTGTTGTACATTCCCGCAGTTTGTTATAATGTGTGTACTTTTGTAATAGGCTCCACTACTTATTGGCTGTGATGTTCGATCAGCTAGCAGACACGCTCTTAGGATCATTAGAAATAAGGAGGTGATAGACGTCAATCAGGATCCTCTGGGAGTTCAGGGACGAAAAATACGTTCAAAAGCTGGCCTAGAGGTATTCTCTGAGCAAGCCTTTTGCTTTGTATGGTGACAAGTAAAATCCTAGCTGCATCCTACATTTGGTTCAAGGTTATCAGGACAAAAATTACCACTTTGAATGATCATGAATTCTGTACCATACACAGGCATTGCAGCATTTATAGAATCACTTATTTGCCTTGGACACACACATACATGCTCATGCCGCAAGTACATGAAATCATAAAGAAAAGAAGCATATTTTGAATTTAGTTGGGGTATTGCTACCTTTTATCGTCAATTTGATGCAGATTTGGGCAGGGGCATTGTCAAGGAAAAGAGTGGTGGTAGTCCTATGGAATAGGAGTTCGTCAAAAGCTCCTATATCTGTTTCCTGGAGGGAAATTGGACTTTCTGCACGTAGTTCTGCCATTGTTAGGGACTTATGGGCGGTACAGAAAATTCTAATCCTCGCTCCTCCAATATGTATTTTGATGCCTTCAAAAGCCCCTTAACAGCCCCATCTTATTTTTCAGATTATTTCCAAGATGATGAGAAACTAGTTTTATATAGATGTCAACTTATTTCTCGCTTTGGCTACATTCTCAACCATGCTATTTCCATTTGTTGCAGCACTCAACCGTTTCGAGAAGAAAGCGTCATGGACTAACTACAATTGTGGCTCCTCATGACTGCAAGATGTATGTTATCACCCCATTATGAGGGGTGGAAAAAACGGTTGTGAGTGAAGAAGGGAGATCCTGTTGATTAGAACTCTGACGTAAGAGCTCTTGTTATTTGATTCACGTCAAGCAAGCATCTAAAATGTTATTTGACAGATTTATAATGAGTTGATTAAACCTGGTAGCCCCTAATTCTAAGATTTGCGACTGGCATGTTATTTAAAGCAGGATTATTCGATAAAATATCAACTACATTCATAACGATAAATATGCTACTCATATTTCCATGTATGTTACGTTGCTCTTTGCTTTCCATTGTTATGGACTAAGGATGTCGAAAATCGATAGCTCACAAACCCCACTCCTACAGGGGCTTGTTAAGTGCATATCAATCCAGTTGTGATTGAATCGACTTGAGACGTATATGAGCATATATGTAGTACATTTAACCTGGGATCTCAGTTTTAATCTTTAGCTCGGCTAAATCATCATCATTAACAATGGAGATTCGTACTAAATTTAGTTGCTATCAATCGAGCATGCATTGCAGCACGTGCACTCGTGCCATAGACTTACACCATCTTTGTCCAACCTCAAAGAAAGGGCTTAAAGCTTAATCAATGGAGAATATGATTCCTCGTCCAGATCGCAGCGCCCGCAGCTCCCACCCGGGTGGCGGTTCCAGCCGATCGATGAAGAGCTAGTGGTTCACCACCTCTCAACAAAAAAAAAAAAAAAAAAAAAAGGAAGGCTGCTGTGGCTTCACTCTCTGTTACCATAAGTTAATTTGTACAAAGTATTATGATTCATAAAGGCTACCGAGTATTTGAAATTTTTTTTAAATGTAAATGTGTAATTAAAAATTTTATATTAAAAAAATGAGTAAAAAAAAAATCCTCATAATCAATGTTGAAAATGAGGGTAGAGGGGAAGGTGATGAGTTAGAAAGAATAAAAAATCGAGCTTTCAATGTTTGCATTAATGTACATTGGTTCTTTTGTTGTTTTATGTGAGGATATACAAGTTTTCAAATATTCTCCATATTGCAATGGAATGACCACCAATGTTTCAATTCAACCTAAATTAAAATAATCACTTAGTTTTATAAATTCATTAATGAAAAAAATATTAAATAACACAAAGCTAAATCTTGAAAGATAGATATGAAATTTAATATATTTGAAATTTGATATATTAGAAATCTGTATCTAAAACTCAATAACTGAAAATTTAGAACTTGAATGATTTGAGATCTGAAATAGTCTGATCAGATTCGTGCATTTGCCATCTCTAGGCGGAGTCATTACTTCTAGTTAATTTTTTGCTCCAACAACATATTAGCATCATGTAATTTTTTGTTATCGACCTTAGGATCACGTCTCATCTTTGTCACAGAATGAAAAGACCCATAAAAGGGGATTTTTGTGACCAAGGTCACGAATCATGGAAACAAGAACTAGCCAAAAACGGTTGTGCCTATGTATAATGGTACAATTAAACTAAGTTTTGTTCAGCTCCTAAATTCCTTAAGCAAAAATGAATGCCATTTTGTTTGTTTGTCTTTTGCTCTATTTCTTTCTTTATCTTTTGTGATTTCCACATGAATGTCAAATCTCAAATGTTGTGTCATTCACAAGTCTCCATCTCTACATTCATAGTTAATATTGTCAAGAAATTCAGGGGATATCTGGGCCGAAATATGAAGAAATTATATGTCCATTGTTTTAATAGCATAATTCAAGATTTGAGTATGAATTCGGTTTATTTTCCATTATGAATTCCATCCTTTATTTTGTTAAAAAAAAAAATATAAAGTTCCAAATTAAACATCTATGGAGAATAGGATAGCCAATTCAATAGCGTTGCCCAATTATGCTTGTCGCACAGAAGGCAAAGATTGACCCGAAAGGAAGGCTGAGAAGAGTGCAAGCGAGTCATTTGGTTTGAAAAGAGGCACTGCATGGCCAGCTCCTCTAAATGTTGCAAATGTAAGCCCCCCCCTGTATTCTTGAAACCATCCACTGACCTGTTCCAAAACATCATGAGGAAGCTAGATATCTTCTCCTCATTATTAACCAGGATAGTTTTTCTTGACAACGGAGTCTTTGACCCATAGTGCTTGGGGCACAGGGGAACCGACCCGTCTGCCTGCACCGGCTAAAGCTCCAGCCTTCGGCCGGCAGGCGTGACCGTAGGGTTAATTCAGGTGATGAGGTTACGAGATTTTGGATTCAGAACCTCTCAAAAGTTACAACCCGCATCCTTGCTAGTTGGCTAGCCCCTTGAGTTTAACAAGCAAAATAGTTTGCTGATAAATGATCAAACTGCCGGACACATTAAGGTTCATTATGCTTAGCTGGGTTTCAACGCTACGGGAACATATATATACCTGCATTTGCTGGTACCAAGGCCTCCATGGCGTTACGATCGGCAGTCCCAGCGAATTTAAACTGTATCTTGTGGACAAGACAGGCACTCTCCCATCTGTATCACCACTGAAATTGCCAAAAACATTTATGTGAGGACTTTAATACAGAATTTTTTCACTATGCAATACTGGGAATACAGACCTGTAGACCCATATTCTAAGTCCTCCTGCAATCAGCTTCTTGTATATGGGAAGAACTGAAGGTTTTGAATCCGCCCAGTTATTGAATATCTTGTAACTGAATCAAAAGGAAACATTTTTCAAATTATTTAGTATTTAATGCAAAAATCCACTTCATCTTAATCAACAATCCATAATTAAACATAGCTTGGAGTTCTTGTAGGTAAAGTAACATGAAATTAGTCCAAAGAAGCAGGGGGAGTATTTCCATTACTTGCAGATGCTCCAGTTCTTCAGTTGATTACCGTCACTAACGTGGAGGGCCTTTTGAATATCTGGTCTGTTGTAGAAAATTGTTGCATAGTTGTCCAGGCATGGATCATAGCCACCCATGATCCTCGGCATCTGATTTATAAAATTTCTTACCATAAATGCTAACTACATTTAAAAGTACTCAAGATTAATAATACTAATTGACTCATCTAGGATTAGTATCCAGGAATTCACCACAAAACGTCAAAATTGCTTGAAATATAAGGTGTTCATCGATCACTCGTAAACTGAATGAGGCCCTTTATAGAATTTTCGCCATAAGCACATCGACTGTATTGAAAAAATTGCAGTACTTAAAAATTTGAAGCCTTGGCTCACCATCTTGGATGTCTTCATGAACATGACTTGTGTTGAGTTGTTCTTCGAACTTCCTGGATGGCTAAGGCAAACTGGGGTGTAAAGGCTATATATATCTATCTCGTTGTACTGATTATTTAATTCATCAACAGCTGCAGAACAGTTTTTATTTCCATATGTATCATCGCGGTTGAAGTCACAATTCTCGTTGATCGTCTTGTAATTCTCATCTGATATGACAGCATGGCTCCAAGCATAATCGACATAACCTCTCATGTCCTCAGAATCGCTTGTTTCAGGATTACCCACCTGGAAGAACAAATGAAAGGAAGGAAGCAGGTTAACACACCAAAATTGTTGAGAAATGAAACCTAATACAGATGGACACGAGGAGCTTGATGCTTAATGTCAAAGAACACACCAGAAAACCCTTGAGGTCAATGAAATGCAAAGGATCCTCCTTGTTCTTGTCATATATAAGTTCAGCAAGCTCTGGAACGTATTTGCCTGTTAACGCATGTTCAGTAGAGTATCGGTATCGGAGAAGAAACATAATCATGGTGAATAAAGCAAAACTGTTTCCACTATGAAGTACCTGCATAGCTCTCCCCTGCAATGTAAAAGGCCCTCGACTTGTACGATGGAAACTTGAGGAACCAATTATTCAGGAAAGCATAAGTATCATTTGCTACAAAGAAGGCATAAAGCCATTCAAAATTCATGATTTTCTGCTAATTCAAAAAATGTCCCAACTACTCATCTGGAGCAATACCATTTCATAGCATAGCAAGCCCGAAGCTCATGAAAGCTATTTGCTTTTGTGCAACATAATCATCAATTCAAAGGATTAGCGTATAACTTACCTGTAAAATCATCTCCCAGAATATCATAATCACTAGTTGTATTCGAATACGAAAACCCGACCCCAACTGGAGATTCTATGAATAACATGTTGGCCACTGCATCATCATTAAGAATAAAGTATTTCAGAATCAATCTTTATATTTGTAATGTATGTGCGATAATCAGTAAAAATTTCTCGTGTCGCGTAATTAATCACAGTTTGGATGACAAGAACCTTCACGCCCTCATATACCTTTATTCCATGATTCTGGGTTGTACTTGAGTCCATTTCCCCCTTCAACCACTATGAAAGGACCAATCTCTTGTGTTGCTCCATATCCCACAGAAGAGCACCCAGGACCTGGAACATGAAGCATCTTGTCACCTCATCAGAGAAAATAAAGCATTTTCTCACTTTCTTTCTTTTTTTGAGGGGGGGGGGGGCAGAGTTCTGAGTTTGAACTATTAAATAAAGAGCATCCCCATAAAGTGCAGATCCAGAAATTACTCTCAGTAGGTGGGGGCAATGTATACATATGTCATAGAAGTAAATACAATATGAATATGCATGCATGTATGTATATTCTATGCAGATCTTTTGTTTTGAGAGTTTATATGGTTTTCATATCCTGTCATAATTTCTTTTTTACTAACAATCATTCTTTGAAAGAAATATTGAAAGAATACAGTTTCCTTTTTTTTTTTTTTGGCTAATCATCCTTTTTGTATTTCTAATTAGTACCAAACTTTGTCTAAATAATGTATTGAAGGCAAAAGTTTTTATTAATTGAGAAAACATGGTTATTTTTAAGAGTTATTGGGGCAAAGAAAAATTCTAGTGGAAATAACAATAAGAAACCTGAATAAGTGACATAATAAATTTTAGTTAAAGAAGTTGGTTTACACGAAGTGGGATGGTGGGGACATCTCTAAAGACAGGCACACATTTAGGCCAATACGGATATGCTGCAAAAAGCTATATGTGTTTTCAATTTTCCTATCGCATATTTCATTGTTAGGGAAGAAAATCTCTAAGGAACCACTTAAATTAATGTTTCACATGTGATGTTTATCCAGGAACAACGGTTTGCATAAAGAAAGCTGCACGTCCCAGTTGACATCATTTGCATATCTTACCTCCATTTAGCCACAGCACTAGAGGCTTTTCATCTGGGTGATTTTCAGCCTCACAGAACCAGTAAAACAGCGCCCTTCCATTCTTTTCATTCACTGTGACATATCCAGCATAGTGCTCGAATTGCACAGCCGGTTGGCCAGTTAAATTGGTCACCCGATCCTCGTTTCCTGACCAGTTCAATTCTCTGTTACGAACCAGATGCTTGTTTCTAACACTCACAACAGGCTCGACAGAGATCAGAGCAGCAAAAGAAAAAGCGAGCCATACTGTCACAATAGCCACGGAATGCATGTTGGAAACAAAGAAGACCAAAGCTGGAGACGGTCCCCCACAGCACAAGGTGATGGCGCGAGGACCAAGACCAGCATGCCTATTTATACTACTGGAAAAGCTAGTCAACTTCAAAGATATCACAAAACGTAGTCTTAAATGTCACATTAATATTTCGGGAACCTCACAAATGTGACATCGAATTTTCAGGCAACCTCATAAATGTCACATTAATAGTTCGGGAATGTCTCTAGCGTCATCGTTACCGAACTAGTTTCGATTTTGTTATGTGGGTTGACAAGCCAGCCATAATGAGTCGGCCGGTGAAAACGACTCCCCGTGAAGTAAGAACACTTTTTAAATAGTGTGTATTTGTGTTAGACACGATAGTCTTTCTATATGTCATTCGGCATTCATACGTATCACAAATATCAAAATATGTCCAACCAAAATAAATAAATAAATAAAATAAAAGAAAATAGAAGAAAAGACGACACCAGCCAGTGTGCTTGAAGATCATTCCCATAATAACTTGTTTTCTGTGAACATTTTTTGAAAGAAACTTCTTCCTAATGAACATATTCGTGAATAGTTTGGTAATAAAAAAATAAAAATCAATAAACATCTTTTATAATTGTAATTATATTTAGACAGTTTAGTTTATGATTCCTTAAGCATCATGTCACATATGCATATATTATATATATATTCTTTCAAAATACTAATTGTGAAATAAAATAACACAATAATTTTCACAAATTTTGTGTTTCAGGAATTTCTAAATTCATTAATAATATTTATTATACATACATAGGCACACACACACACAAGTGTGTGTGTTCTCGTTACACCAATTTCCTAATTTTCTAAGAATTCATGTGTTCTCATGCACGTGTCGTGCAGCATCGCAATGTTATTCCTAACAAAAGAGAAATTCAAAATCACAAAAGTCTTTGCGCATTCGATCTTCACCTTCCAAAATCCATAAACATTGTTCCCCTTGGATATTTACCTAAAGGGTGCATTCCTCACTCACTGCTCTACATGTACGAGGATCGTGCGGCGATCAAAGTAATTCGTGGCTAAAAAGATTAAACCGTCCAAGTTGACAATAGCATTGTTTAAATGAAGCGGCTCTGGTGTATAAAGAAGGCCTTGCCGTTTAAGAAGTTATCACAGAAATGATGGAATTCAGTATATTTTTTTATTTTTTTACCCAGTTCCATTTAATACTTGTTTTTATTTATCATATTTTTGCTTGATACCAATATCAACACAATTGTTCTAGGCAAAATGCCCAGAAAGAAAGCAAAAAAAAAAAAAAAAAAGAAAGAAAGCAAAAGGCAAAAAACGAAAAACAAATCATGGTTGGCAAAAAACGAAAAACAAATCAATGGTAATCCCCTTATGTCTGACACCCATTATGGTTAATGAACAAGCCGAGTTCTTGCAGATATCAAAGTTGTTTTTAATATTCCTTCCTACTAGCGAAAGAACTGAACAAAACAGACAAAAACTTGGATATCGGAAATTCGGACTGGGAAATTCAATTACAATCCAGTAGTTTGCGTTTAGCATTAATAATCGCATGAAACAGAGCTCAGCCTAGGCTAAACACGTGTTAGAAAGACAATCCTAAGCTAATCTTTTGGATGTTGGACTACTGCTACGAAGTCCACACCACAATTGGATATGCATCAACATTTGTCAGATGCCCAAACCAGGCCATAGCACGTGGCATTATGCTTATGATCGTTGACCATGTTCTTGCTAGTCAGTCGTCCTGTCACATAAAGCTCCAAAACAGGGAAAAAAAAAATTGTGGCATTTAGTCCCATTTCCTAATCAATGGCGGTGATTTTAAGATATAATAAAATTTAAAAAAAGAGGTGACATTTCTTTTTTTTTTTTAAAGAATCTCATAATTACAAAGTCCAAAAGGTGGAGTTTTGTGGCGAACCTGTTGTTTTGTGACTGTTGATTCTGATGTTGAAGTCTAGGTGGAGAAAGATTGTTGAAGAAATGACTTGGATTCCAATCTTTATTTAATTGAATAGTGATATGGAAAATCATCTCTCAGATATCAAGTTCATACAGTAGTTGCTACTTTTATTTATTTCTTTCAAAGATACATTTAAATCCAATGGCCCATTGACATAAAATAAATAAATAAATAAAAGTACTTTGAAAGATACTAACTTACTCAATTTGGGTTGGAGTTAATTTAAATTATAAATTAATTAAAATTCTAATAAAAAAATACACATTGAAAGATGCTAATCTTACTCAAATTGTGTGAGAATTAATTAAAATTTTGGTAAAAGTCATATTACTTTAGTCTAATTTAATATAATTTTTTTATTTTAATAAAATTATATATTTACTTTCACATGAATATATAATATTTATATTATCATAAGTACTTATTAATTATTATATAGTGTTTTATTAGTTCAATAAAATTGCAAAATATTTATATGACTATTTTATTTTAATATCAAAACTAATTAAACTTTAATTTTAACATTAATATTAAAGTAAACATTGAATCCAAGTGAAGAAAAAGCTTGAAATTACCACAAGAGTCATCCAGGCTATCAGAGCAATCGCAGAAGCTAACCATTCGTCGTCGCTAGAGCACCTCCACCAACCATCATGCATTGTGGCTCACGCCACCAGAAGTTGCCACCTGTCTTACCAGAAGCTGTCTTTTGCACCACCAAATGTCAATAAATCTGTTTCCAGCTTCCACGTGCCCTAAACCCTTTGAAAAGTAGTAGATATGAAGAAATTTGAACCTTAAGCCATCGTTGCTCCAATGCTGATAGGATGTTGTTGTTCACTGCTGATGCTCAAAAGCACCATTTCCCGATTCCCAAGCCGACAATCTATGCCCTCGTATCAGTGACATGCTGAAAATCTAATCGAAAAATAATCGACATCGCCACTAGCCCTTCTTCATCATTTCTGTCAAACGTCGATCACGTTCCTCCATTGTCCATTTGATTTGTTGATTGCTTTAGAAGGCACCTTCTCCCATTACTGGCTGGTAGTAGTTGTCGTTAGCTAACAGTGGTGATTCTTTGGGGTAAAAGAGGAAGAAAAAAAAAGAGGAAAAGCCAGAAAATATAAAAAAAAAAGGTTAAATTAAAAAAAAGTTAGATATTAATTTTAAAAATTACATGAACAATATGATTCTAATTTTAATTCTTATTTTGGATAGAAAAAATTATAATTAATAGTATATATCAATAAAAATATTATTTGATTATAATGAATTGAGAAGTATTACGTAAAATAGAGTTATAAAACTTATAGTAAACAAAATTGTCTGTTAAAAGCTATAAAAAAAAGAATAAAAAGGTATTTTATTTTATTCATCATATGGTAAATTATAAAATTTTTGAAAAGATTATATGAGCAATCTCATAAAAATAGGTATAAGATATCTTGATGATATCTTTTTAAAATACAGATAAAGTAAAAAAAGAAAAAATGAAACTCTAAAATTCATAATGTTAATTTAAACTTTTATGGATGAAACCTTTAGAAATTATTTTAATTTATATAAATATAATTCTTATATTAACAAATCATATGAGAATCCATAAAGAATAGTTAGATGATCAAGTTAAAGTTGAAAATATTTTATAGACATTGATACTAAGATATGAGCATATTATGGTTGCAATAGAAGAAATATATGATTTCTCCCATATCTCAATTGATATACTAATATGCTCATTGCAAGCAATAAGCAACAAAGAAATGAAAAGGCACATTAAAAGGCCAATAGAAAGCACTCTAAAGTCAAAATCCTACAAGAGGCAATTACGGGTGATCAATTAAAGTAGAAATAAGGCTTGTCACATAATAGAGGACAAGGACATAATGGTAACTATTACAATAATAGAGATTGGAAATGTCACTACAACAATTATAAAGATAAAAATAATCAATACAATGATCAAAGGAGATTAAATTAAACTTATAATGATTAGAGTTGAGGTCATAGTAGAAGAATGTATAATAAATCTAATATTAAGTGTTATTTATGTAACAAACATGTCCATTATACTAGTAAGTGCAAGTCTAAAAAGAATATTTAGATTGATTATTTTGTATAATAGGGAGATGTAACCCTTATAATGGTTATTATAGTTGTTGAAATACCAAATTATAATACATGATTCCTTGATATCAAGTGTACCAATCACATATATGGAAAGAAATAACTCTTTGCTTATCTTAATAATTCAATTCATTACATAATTAAATTTGTTAATAATAGTAGTATTCTAACAATAAGAAATAGGTAAATTCTTATCAAATTGAAGAATAAAGATATTAATTACATTTTGGATGTATTGTTATATAACAAATATAAAGAATAATCAACATAGCTTGGGCTAATTGTTTAAAAGGATATAAGATACAATTACATGATTATTATCTCTCAATTAAGAGGTACGCACATTTACAAATCCCCTGTAACAAAAACCAAATATTTTGAGTTGATATTACCACTTCGTTTTAATTATTTAAATTTTTGTAGTTTGAAATTACCTGTACTAAGAAAAATGATAACAAATTTAATTATCTTAATCAAATTTGTAAAATTTATATTATTATAAAACAAAGTAAACAACCTTTTATGACAAAGAATTGGTATACAAAGCAACTACTCTAACTTATCCATTTTGATGTTTATGATTGAATAGGTGTTCCATTAAATGGTAATAATAAGTGTTTTCTCATATTCATTAATGATTTTACAAGAAAGATAGGAATTTATTACATACAAGAGAAGTCTGAGGTGGTAGATTAAGATAGAGTAAGTACTATGTTAACATTTTGCAAATTAATGGAGGCAGTAAGTATATATTTAATGAATTTAAGGAGTATTATGAAGTATAAGAAATAAAATATTAAGTAATAATTTTTTATACTCCATAACATAATAGAGTTACTTAAAAGAAGAATAGATTCATTCTAAATATAGTGAAAACTTGTTAAAGGTCAAAAAAGTACTCTTTTTTTTTGGGTAAAAATTATTTTACGTTAGATTTATTTGTTAAACATATCTTTAATAATAAATATTCAAAATGTCAATTTTAAAAAAGTATGGGCGATTTCAAATTTAATATAAGACACCTCAAGGTGTTTTGTTCTATTGTTTATACTTGCATTTTAGTATTAATAAAGACAAAGTTAAATAATTAAGGAGTGAAGATAATCTTTTACTAAAATAAAGTTTGAAATTTTGATTTTGAGTAGCAAAATGATTTTTAAAGATGTTTAGTTACTATTTTATAAGAAAAGGAAACTTAAATTGTAGTCCTCAATATAAATAAAGAAATTTCACTAATTTATGTTAAAAATATTCAGCCATAATTTCCTTTGAATTTAATAATGATATTAATGAGAAGAAAATTTTGGTACAATTTTTCATATTTGCAAATATTGAATTTATGTTATTTGATGAGGTGATTTAAGTTACAAAATAAATATTATGAATGAAGAAATACATGGGAGCTTATTAATATTACATATGGTCAAAAAGCTATTGATATAAAATAAGTTTTGAAGACTAAGAAAAAGTCAATTAAAAAAAAAGAGAAAATTAAAGTAAGATTAGTTGAAAAAAATAATAATAATCTAGTCATGACTATCATAAGGTATTTACTTATATTACTTGAATTGAGACTATTAAACTTATAATTATTTTGATTTCATAGAATTGTAAGAAATTACATCAAATAGATGTAATGTCAATATTTCTTAATGATTATTTTAAAGAGGAAGTATTTGTGAAGTATAATACATAAAACATGAAATAAAAATTTTCTACACCCTAAATATAATAAAGTTGCTAAAAAAATAATAATTCAATTCTGAACATAACAAGAATCTTGTGAAAAGTTAAAAGAGTACTTAATTCCTTTTGAGTCAAAGCTATTTTATGTTATTTTTGTTTGTTGAACAAATCTCCAACCACAAATATTCAAAATGTCATTTCTAAAGGTGTGATTTCAAGCGTAGTGTGAGAACAAAGTTAGTTAATCAATAAGTGAAAGTAATCTTTTTAGCTATAAAAAAAAAAAAGATATGAGCTATTTAATCATATGACAAAGAAAGTAATTATAAGTAAAGTTATGACTTTTGTTGAAAATAAAATTTAAAATTCTAACGTTGAGTAGCAAAATGCAAAATGATTCTTAAAGATGTCTACTTACTATGTTGAGAGAGAAAGAAACTAGAACTGTAGTCCCAGTACGAATAAGGAAGTTTAACTAATTTTAAGGCATAATCTTCCAACCAACAATATACGCCCATGGCAACTCCACTGTCGTTCGTTGTCAGTTATTTTAGGGTTTTATGTTCTGATTCATATAAACCCAAGGCAATTTTAAAAGTTCTGACGCAGTTAAGTCTCTTCAACCATGTTGCTTCTGGCCAATCTTGTGCCCACAACTTTCCAAAGCTACTGCCTGCAACGTAATTAGCACATTTTCTTCCCTTCATATGCTCAAAAAAAAATGGAATAAAAAAAGGAAAAATACTTACTCAAAACAACGAAAATTAAAATACTTACGCCTACTGATGTCTGTTGTTTATATATATATATATATAT
>CM038607.1:8360151-8384194 GCA_021533255.1 Ceriops tagal
TATATATATATATATATATTATTATTATTAAAGTCTAGACACTTTATTCAGCTTTTCAAAAGAAAGAAATCTCATTAAATGTCAATTACAAACTCAAGCAGTTGTTTACTTTCTTGTGAAGTATCATAAACACCAATGCTTCAGACCCAAACCCAATTTCATAGCGGTTCCAGACTATCTCAGGAATAAAAGACACTCAACCAGCATGAAGTTTCACAAAATAAGAAAACCATATAAGTAAGACAGCGAGAGAGAGTGGGAGAGAACAAGTCCATCTATCATTTACAATTTGCCAAAAAATGCTAGGTATTTGCAAATACATAACTGGTATCTTTTTCCTTTGCTGTACTAAAGACTAGGTGTTCTAGATCCTATACAGTGTGATCTGCAAGATGCTACTAAAAAATAAAACAAAAACAAAAATTAAACAAAAAAAAAGGATTATCTTCGCAGCAACTATCCATGTAACCTTCTTGTTCCAAAAAAAAAAAAAAAAAAATGAAAGAAAAAGAAAGAGTGAAAAAGCCAACTTCCTGTGATAGATACCTAAACTTCACTGGCCAGTGGTTCAAAGAATGCGCTGCAGCAGCAAACAGCCAAGGACGTATTGATGTATCAGGCTGCTCTAAAGTTAAAAAAAAAAAAAAAAAGGCCTAATAGACGGCATTTGATCTGAGGTTAGCAAAGAAATGTCCGCCAAATGTTATGGTCTACCATATTCACACATTAAATAGGTAGTTCAAGTCCTCTACTGTTAGACGAGTCTGCTGGCTGCCAGTTTCATCCTCTCCAAATGCAGATGAAACCATCTCTCTCTTCTTTTGCTGCGAATTATGAAATGAATTTATAAAATGCAAAAGGAAAACATTAGAAATATGAAAATAAAGAAGTACTTCAAAACACAGGCAGCCTCTGTGCAGTCCCTTCAAGAGCTACCACACGATGCACCCAGGTCCTACACTAACATCAGAATCCTTGATAGGATGTAAAAGCACCCAACTGTTGGGAAATAAATTAATCCCCAACAGGGCGAAGCCCCAAATAGAAAACCATGTCGAAGAGATGAAAATTACTGAAAATAGATCTTTTTGTCAGCTATCCAGTTTTTGTGGCCTAAAGCAAGTAATTAAAGATGCTATTCTTTCCAGCTGTTGCGCCAAATTATTTTGGGGAGAGAGAGAGAGAAGCAATCATGTACAAGAGAATATTCACGTCAACCTATTAAATTAAAAAAAGGCAACATCTTACTAACGTAGTCAATTGTGAATAACTAATTCGAGGTTGTTCTACCACAGAGTTCATGTAATATCCAAATTCATGCTACTTTTTCCTATAAATTTAGTACCCAAAAAGATGCACCAGTGATGACAACTTACAGCAAGCAAAGACATTGGCCATTGCGTGAACAGCCATTTTAATTTAAGCCATGTCTTGGACACGGGTTTCTTTTTTTTTTTTTTTTTTTTTGACCACAAAGTGCCCAACCAAACAGAACAGTATAAACAAGACATGCACAACCTCCAATGGAGTCAAGCCTAACATATTGCTGCACGTGTGTAACATTAACCATTAAAATGCAGTTAAAATTCAAGGCAACAAAATATCATACTTTAAGAAGAAATAATCTTCAAGTTTAGCCGTATGTCAACCTCCATATGTTATGATTTCAATATTCAGATCCAAAACTTTTCACAAGGAACCAACCAAAAAAAATTCACAAGAACAAGCTACCTGTAGAGCTAGGATACGATCCTCAACAGTATCTTTCACAGTTAACCGTAAAACGGTAACAGGACGAGTCTGCCCAATACGGTGTGCCCTATCAATTGCCTGATCTTCTGTTGTGGGATTCCACCAGAGGTCAAGCAGCAAAACATGACATGCTGCAACCATGTTCAGTCCAAGGCTTGCAGCTTTCAAAGACATAATCATAACAGAAACCTAGACAGCAAAGGAATACAACTTCAGAAACACACAATGAATACCTAAGAAAAGAGACAAAAAAAAATTATAAAAATTTTATCCAGTGCATTCACAACAAACCTCTGGCAGGGTATTAAAATCCTTCACAGCTTTATCTCTGGCAACAACTGACATTGTACCATCAAGCCTTCTATATTGAATGGAAGAACTTTTAAGACAAGCTTCAAGCAAATCTAGCATCCTTGTCCACTGGGAAAACACTATGGCTTTCTCCCCAGCTAGCTTAGTTGAATCTCTAACATTATGTTCAGTGAGCAAATTTACTTCCTTCTTATTATCATTAAGTGAGTTCGAATAAGCAGAGTTTTCAGGATACATAACACTTCCATCAAGTGATTTCTCTAATGTGCTATTTGCAGATACAGAATCCTGCGTTTTTGAAAGTGATTGCAGGACTTCAAGAGCAGCCCTAATTTTTGAAGAATCATATGGGCACCACGCAGGAAAATTTTTGACCACCTCAACAGATTCAGAACCAGAAACATCTTGACCAGTCTGGTCAGACAAAGAACAGCTTAATGTTGCTTTGGAAAAAACTGAAGAAATATTGAGTCGCTGTTTGCAGTTTGAGGTTGGGCATTGTTTGTCATCACCAGTAAGATGTTCATAGATGCATTGATTGCAGAAAACATGACCACAGACAGCAACAACAGCATCTTCAGGTGGATCCTACATAAAAGGAAAACACAGTAATCAGATAACACTGGGACAAGAAAGCTGGACTTAGCCACAATGAAAAGGTGACCTAAAAAGTAAATGAAAAGATAATTATGAAAAAAGAAAAAACAAATGAAATTAAGCTACAAGTGACTTGTATACACCAAAATAGAAGTATCTTACATCAAATCAACAAAACAAACTATTTGACAAGAAGAAAAGCCAGGGACATCTGAGTTATCATTCTACAATCAGCAACTCTTTCCCCTATAATTGTCACAAACCACATGTGTGCTTTGGACAGCACTTGTCAACATATCATCATCAGGTCATTAACCCAATCTAAAAAACCCACCAATGGAAACATAAATATCTTTATTTTTGTTTCTCATAGTCTGTTTTCCGTTAGATTTTTTGAAGTGGAGTGAATGGGCAGTTTCTTAAATTCCATAATGTGTGGAATGCACTCTGCCAAAATATGGAAACATACCAGTCTACGTAAGGACCCTATCATTCTGAGGTACATAGTCGCATTAAAACCTAATTCAAAATCACGTTTCAGATTCTTCAACTCTTATGAACAAGTTTTGCATCCAAAATGAACTCTGAACTAGTATTTAATAATACATGCAATATATTCATAAAAAAAAAATCTGCAGCAAAATACCAATAAGTAGATGCAAGGAAATAAAATCGTTATATGCTTGCTGAGAGGATGGGGTGCAGGATAAGGGAGAACACTGAAAGAAGTAAAGACAAAAAACATGCGGTCACATACACCACAGATGCCACAGATTGCAAAAGATGCTTCCAAGCACTGCAGAGGTTGCAGTTGTTTTTCATGTGGAAGTTTCTTTGCCATCTCTATCGAAGTTGTCCCCGGTAGATTTGAATCCAAACCCCTAACAAGAAGAGGGTGATCACAAGCTTGACGCAAACGCAACAGCATTAACAGGATGTTTACATAGTTCTGCTTGACAGTTCCAGCAGCAGCATATTCCTAACAAGCAGAACATATTCAGAAGAATCAGTGTACTAAATCTTGCCCATGAGATGAAGGAACCAATTAAACATGTCCATCATAAAGAATAGTTTCATGGTGGATAGTGTGATAACCATGCAATTCATGAGTAAAACATAATATGATGGGTAAGATTAATCTCAAACATGGAACCAAAGTAGTTTAATTGTAGTCTCAACCTTAAACTGAGCACGCGAATCAGTCTCTAGTCTGGTGTAGAAGCCACGTTCTTCCTCAGTAAAATCCACTTTTTTCAGTTCTATTATTTTGGGTGGTAGGGTAATAATTGGCTCGCCATCAAGAAGAGTGCCTAGATCAAAATTAACCATAGATAAGCTAAGCATAAATCACAGAAATATTGAATAGAGTCACTAGTTTAGTAGCATATCTAAAATCAGTAAGAATATAGAATGAAACTGAAACAATCACACACACAAATAAATAGAAAATTTGAAGCCAAAATTTCTAAGATCAAATCATATAACATGAGCACTTAGCAAGCAAGAATTGTAGAGGTCTTTCATTAGTGTAGTACAGTCAAAATTTTACTAGTATCCATTGGATGGGTATGAGACATCGGGGGAGCATAGGAAAAGTCCTTTAAACAACCATCAAGTAAAGAGGTAACAATCAATGTTTTCTGAAGATAAAACTTGCAATCCAAATCTAGACCCTAGAGGCAACCAAATACAAGGAAGAAAATGTTTAAACCATTCTAACTCGTTTTTCTACTAAGTATGAGTATATAAGAAAACCAAACTACAGTTTACTACCCCTGTGACATAATATCAATGCAGCATATTCTCTTGAAAAAAAAAAAGAAAAAAAAACTGAATTATTCGGCAATAGCACAGAGACCCCATACAAGGAGCAAACCAAAACAAGAAATTGATAAAGCAATAACAAATGTCAAACAATTTAGAACACAGGAGACGGAAGGTCCTAGCACTTGTAAGGCTGTAATACAATGTAATTAAGAATATCTTCGATGATGGTGCCTTCGGATCCAATTCATTGCATGAGCTAAGATACATGCTAAATAAATAAGGGGGGAAAAAAGCATGGTCAATCTGACCTTTGGTGCGGCGAAGCATTATTGTCTTCAAAACAGCTTGTAACCTTTTGTAGCCTTTTACTGGATTTTTCTGAATTGGTATCTTTATTGCATAGCAGAAGTAATTGTAGACATCATAAGGGTCATATCTGAGGAATCTAAAGTAACTATAAAGATCATCGACTGCATTTTGGAGAGGAGTACCAGACAAGCACCACCTGCGTTTTGCACGCAGACCCCAACAGGCCCTAGCCACTTGAGTTCTATGATTCTTGATACTTTGGGCCTCATCCAAGACAACCCTAAACCATGCTACCTTTGCAAGAGGCCGAGCAGGAGAGGCAGGCAGTGCATCAGCCAATCCCTTCTTACTATTTGAACATTTTTTCCCAGAAACGGGTGGATGCTTTCTTCTCTTGCCAGATGAAACATCACTGCCTTCCACTTTTGCTTTATCATCATCATCTTCATCAACAAGAGGCTTCTTTGGAACCTCCATACTAACAATTGAATATGTTGTGAGAACCACATCATATTTCCCCAGCTCACAAGGATCATTGGTTCGGTTGCTTCCATGGTACACCAGAACAGACAAATCAGCTTTGCTGGTTACTTTTTTATGCAACTCCTCAGCCCACTGCCTCAGGACACTCGTGGGACAAACAATGAGAGTCCCAGCTGCTGGCCTCCCCTTTGATTGCCCAAAAGAATTAGCGCTCATTATATAATTTTGGCTTGAACTGAATTGATGACCATCAGCAACCTTTTTCACTCCAGCCTCAAGAACTTCATCATCATCCTCATCCAAATCTAATGTTTCAAACTCTTCTTTCTTTGGAGTCTTCAGGTCTTGTTTAAGATATAGAGGTCTTTCCTTAAGAATAAGTGAAATGGTTGATACTGTCTTTCCCAGTCCCTGCAAAAGAATGATTGCATAAACGCAAAGGAAAAAACAAAAAACAAAAAGGGTATCTTGTTGTGTATCATCAGCTGCTTTAGGAAGTCAAGAGAAGAATATCGACCTGGTCATCAGCAAGGATTCCCCCCAAACAATAACCATCAGATGTTTCCTTTCTAACCATCCACGACAAAGCAATTCTCTGTTCACGGGACATGATTTGCTATTAATTGGATAACATATTAATGTTCATAAGTGCAAGCATACACAGCCTCCACTGGCAAGCTCAAGTTCATACATGCATGCAAGCATATAGCACATGCAAACAAAAGGTACAATGCAGTCACAGAGAGAGAGAGAGTATAATTTTGGGAGCACAAAATAAAGAGAGAAAACCACATATGTTTAAACAACCATGTCTCTCTGACCACAACTACCGAATTGCCCTTTTACCAGTTGAGGAAAATAAACACTACTCATAGCTATTCCATTATCATAACCTAAATCAAACATAACTTGATATGGATAAGAATATCAAAGATAGGAATGTACAGTGTTTTTTTTTTTTTCTGAATAAGTGGTATTTTTCTCCCTACATGTCTGTACCTTATCCCCTCTTCCCTAAGTCAAACGAAGCGAGGAGAAAAAAAACAAAGAAAATCAACCGGGGAAAGTGACTACTTTGTCTAAGTTCTGCAATTTCTTGGATTTTAACACATGAAATGCAGACAAGCTGTGGCAGAATGGAACTATCCAACTTGGAGTGCTTCTATAGGAATATAACCCTCCTGCAGGAATTCAACAGCCAACCCCTTAAACACAACCATAAAGTGCGAATACAATATGTGGTGGTTATGCCACAATTGGTTTCTCAGTACAAAGTCTTTTGCTCTTAGAATGATTGGGGAGTTCCACTTGGACATTTAAGAGGGTCATAATGCCTTGTTGAGATTGCTAATAAAAAAATCAAAGGTTTTTATTCTGAAAATGCATGGAAATAAGAATTAGAGGTGGCAAATAGGCATATTGGGCCAGGTTTGGACTAGGATGTTTCATGTTTCAGGTCAATCAAGTCTCAAGTTACTGAATTTTGGATACATCAAGTTTCAGGTCAATAGGATTTTAAGTTGTTTCAAGTCACTTATTTTGAGTCATATATCTTGGATTTTGGGCTTGAGTTAACCCAATGAGTTATTCTTTACCTGATCATCTAATAAAAAATTAGCTATGTATTTTTTGTAGCATATCAATTATTGCATGGTAATATTGCTAAAAAATAATATAATCCAAAATTTTAAGATTAAATTTAAAATGTTCAAATGTTATAATGCATATAATGATTTTTATATCAATATAATCCACAATGAATCAGGATGAAAAAATATATTGTAAGTAATGGCACATATTTATTTTACTAATTACACTGAATAACTTGATTTACAATTTGTTAAATATCATGCCATAATAATTATATCTAATACATTTGTTAGGGATTTTTGACAAAGCATAATTAATGAACAACATCATAACTTCTAAAAATTATAAGAAATAAATAGTAGTCACATTAACATCATATCTAATTGTTTTCTTTTGAAAATAGAAAGTGAGGTAGAGATACTTAAATGATAACATTTTACCTCATTCATGACTCATTGTCAAGTTTAATTCAAAATTTTGCCATTTGCATATTAGAGTGCATGTTCCTTTATCTCAATTTTACATCAAGAAAGCTAGGTTGTTCCTCTAGATTTGTAAAACACAAGATTAATAAAGTTAGGTTAATTATCTCTATTAGTAATACCACAAGATTATAATAATAATATGAACTGTTTTTGAAAGAAAATAAATTCAATAAAAATAATGAATCTAGATCTAAAGATTATTGAAATAAATAGTAGTCAGGCTGATATTGAATCTATTTGTTGTCTTTAGACAAATGAAATGCAATATATACATGCAGTGTGCGTGTGTAGAAGAAAATTATATAGTTCTTTTTGAAGTAAATGAATGAAAATATAAACATTGACTAAATGCATGCAAAATAACTAGGATATTATCGGTCATAATGTGTGCATAAAACTCCTCGCATAAGATAAAAAGTTTTGACAAAGTAGGTAAATAATGTTTTATCTCGCAATATAATGTTACAAATTTCATCATTTAAACAAGCACAAAATTGAGGATTGAACTCTAGTTTCAACTTGGATAATTAGTATTTGATATATTTGCATTGACACGTCATATGAGAGTCAAAATATTTAGACAACAATCAAAATGATAATTATTATTATAAATAAAAGTAAATCAAATAACAAAAATAAAGAACAAAATAACTTTTTTAATTAAAATAAAAACAATATCTAGAAACTTTAGTTCTTGATTAAATCAAATGATAATTTCTTGTTTGAATTTGCTCAAATTGTTGCAAGTCTCAGATTATATGATTACAGATTTTTAAGAATTTAGGTAACTCAAGTTTCAAGTCGTTTCAGACTCAAGTTATTTGGTTCTCATGTTCTTTTGGATTTGCGTGATTCAAGTCATAGATCGTTAATTTTTTCAATCAATGGAGGCCATGTCGAGTTGAGTGTCAAGCAAGTTCAGTTGCTCAAGTCAAGTCCACTTTTGCTACCTCTAACCAAACTGCCCAATTTGAGTTTACAGCATCTCCATCATTAGTGAAAAAATCATCCTTTTCCCTTTTTTCATTAAGGAGGTCAAAGATCATCTAGAATTCATTCAAGAAAAAAAATCCAAACCTGATGTCTCAAAAGAGGTACTGCCAGCATACCATCTGGTGGATTGGCTTCGGACTTTTGTTGAGAAAGATCCTGTCACACAATCTACAACCTTAGTCACATCAAATTTTAGTCATCCGACAGTTTCTTAAATTTTAGTCATCGGACTTTTGTTTCTTATCTCAATTTCGATTGAAACCACAAATATATTAACACGTTATCCAATGCAAAATCAATATCAGGCTAATGAGATTGCGATGATATTTTTCCACATACACACATACACACACAAAGAGGACAGGCGGTTGAAAAACCCACACAATAACAACTAAATAAGGCAATGAACCTTTAACATAGACAACGTGTGAAAACATGCTTGGTGTATCATCAAGCATGTAAATGAAGCAAATGCCTGCACATGGCACCCATTTACGTTGTAGGACACCCAACAAGCATGATATGGGATTAACTTGCACACAGCCTTGCAAAACATCATACACATTCACAAAGGAAATTATTAGCAGATCAAACTAGAAACAGAAATCTTTCTTCAAAAAGCTCAAAACTCTGAATCTAGCAAAATATTGAAACAATTTAAGCATACAGAAAACATAACACCTAATTTCTAGACCTGACATAATCACTAACTGAAAAGGCTGACCTGCAATGCAGCTTGAAATATAAGTCGCTCATCATTTACCCTTGTCCTCAAGCCTCCTGTGTAATGAAGGGGTCGACTATATGCAGAATTTTGCAGAGGATCAATGACCTTTCCCAGTGATAGGCTTTGGTTTGAGTATGTAGATTGACTAGCATCATCAAGAATGCATATATCTGCATCATCATCAACATGGGATTTGCTACCAGATGAATTGCTTTGAATGGATTCAGGGCTGACACTTGAAAGATGAGATCCTCTGGGCCAGGGTTGCTTCTCTCTACCTTCTCTCTCATACCCAATACAATTGTACTGCTTACTGTTTATAGTAGATGGCTGAGCACAAGACAAATACTGTTCTGAAGCATTTAAAGTTGCATGAGTATCATCGTTGGGAGATCCACCCACAAGATATGAGGGTGCAGAGGCAACAATTAAGTCATATTTCTCTGTCTGATCCCCCTGCTTCAAATTCAGAAATGATGAAATTTCAGATGTTGGCTGCTTTGAGACTTCATCAACAGTAAGGTAGTTATCATAGTTGCAAGGATACTTGCAGTTCATTGATTCATCTGTTGCTCCAACAGAATGCCCTGCCATGCCCCTAGATGCAACCATGACATCAATCTTTTTATTTTCCACACAACATGCTTGACTTTTGTTACAGCCTGACTGATTATAATGGAATGGCACCACTGAAGCCTTTTGATCAATAAGCCTAGCATCAGCATTAGATGATAAATTTCCAGTGTTTGGTGACATAGAGTTGCCACCCAGACATTTAGCATCCAGTCCATGCACACTACTGTAATCAGTCATCAACATCTTTGCTCCAGAGCATTCACTCAGACTTTGAAGCTTCCCCACTTCATTGGGCAATAGTTCATAATTGAAACCATCACAAATATTATACTGAGGAGATTCAGTAAAACACGAGAAATCGGTATTGATGTCAAATGGCGGAGCTGAATAATCAGAATCAAAATTGCTAATAACATCAGAATTATGAGAGAGGGTTGACACATTAGAAATTACAACATGTGAAGGAAAATCTACATCCATGAAAGGCTTATCCACAAATTTCTTAATATCATCTTCAAGTACTGACACTCCATAGCAATTTCCAGGCATAGGACCAGAATAGCCAGACTTCCCAACCACACTTTGCATCCGAAGGCTACACGATGCCTCTGCAATTATCAAAAGAGATACTCAATAAGACTTGGGCTTAATAATTAAATCACATCAACAATGCAAATAATCAGTATAGTGATCAAATACAAAACAAGATGCCAAAAACATTTACAGTTTGCAAACTATTAAACTCAACTTCCTCTCCCACGAGCCTGAACCAAGTACAAGTTTACCTGAAAGAAAATTGAGACCCAAACGATCTGCATTGTTATCTGCAAGTGTCTCATATTGTTGTACTTCAGGCCTGTCAATTCCTTGATCCCCTCGTGTATGCCAAAATTGTTCAGAGCAGACAGGGATAGAAGAACTGATCTGCAATAAGGGTTCCAGCTTAATGTCATCAAACACCACCGTAAAATCTCCAGCAGTGTCAAAGACACCCCCTCCTACCATCTGATGTCCTACAAAGTAGACCAACAAAGGATAATTCATTGTCTGCACAAATACATCATATCACATCCCTACCCCATGCTATCTAAAGGATTCATCAGTTTTGTGTTACTAATGTCAGAACCATTAACAAACACAAAACTTGGCATAAATTTGTTTTACCACTCTGGAGCTGAAAGTCTGTATGGTCGCCAACATCAGGAGCTGTCTCAACTTTCAAGTTGACATCTGAAGAATCTTCTGCACTTCTCTGGTAATTTGATATTTCCAACAAAAACACTTTAGATATGATATTTAAAAACGGAAAAAGACACATCTTTGCTCATGTAGAGATACTGAATACATAGGATTAAAAAGTGTTTGTGCTTTTTTCCCATACTTTCCCTAATCCAGACCATCACGTAGCAATTAAAAAGAAATAAAAATCAAATTTGCTTTTCTTTAACCTGCGATTTACGATTTTCAATTTGTAACCTACATATTCATCTCTAGTCTCTACAACTCACTTGCTCTATTCCTAATTATTCTAGCAATTTCTCTCAGATTTGACCCACAGGAAAGGATGAAGCCTGGCACCGAAAAAAGAAACAAAAAAGGCCCACCAAGATCCAATTTCAGCATTAACCAATTAAATCAATAACACATGAAAGACGATACTGAAACTTACTGAAAGCCATTTGAAAATTCAGAATGTAATCTTTACACAACCTATTTTAAAATTTACTAACAAAAATTATATTGTCCATTGCGACAAAGAAACAAAAAGAAAAAGCAAAAAAAAAAAAAAAAAAAAAAAAGGAAAATTGAAATCCTACTTTACCTTACGAGAATCAGAGGACTCATCGAGGATGTGAAAGAACGTTTCCATATCCATCGACAAGTCGTCGTCTCCTTCGACTGCACTGCCAGGCAAAATAGGTCCCGAACTCGCTTCCGCCATCATCATCGTCGTCGTCATAAAACAGACCGCCAAAAGAACCAGACGAACCCTAGGAATCCAAATTCACTTTCGCCAAAGCCGAACAACACGCGCATCCTTCACATAACCACCGCCACGGAGAAACCAGAAAGAGAAATTTCCACGAAATTTCGCCGCCTTCTTTTACTTTTTCTTCTTTCTTAAATGAATTTTCTAGCTGACTTTTTCCTCTCTCTAGAAAACCAGCATAGGAAAGTGAGGGGGGAGGGAAGCTAACTGCCAAAATGGTATTTGTATTATATTCATATATTTTTATTGATTGATTGATTTATTTATTTATTTATTTGATTTCATGTTTTACTTAATGTTTAATAAAAACTTTATCCAGCCTGTACAAAACGGACCCCACCCTACCCTAGTGATTGTAAATTTCCCGATTTTTACAATGCTATTAGTTGTTATAATTTCTCTAACATATTTCATGATAATTATACTAAATGATTCGTAAAATAGAATTTTAATAATTTATAGAAAAATTATAACACACGAAATAAAATCCTCACATGCACAATATAATTAATTAATATATAATTATATTTAATAAAAAGTATGTAAAATGAATTAAATTTAATTAATATATTAAATAAATTTACAAAAATAGACGAAACTAATTTTTTGTTTATTTATAAACGAGATGTATAAACATATTTTAAAAAATAAATAAGTATTAAATATAATCGAGTTAAAGAGTATGTTGGGTGAGCTTAGTAGGGTCAACCCTTAGGATTAATTAACTATGAAGTTCAACCCCCCTGCCGGCCTATCCCTAAAATAGGCAAATTAAGGCAAACATTAAATCAATTAACGTTGTGTTTAGTTTTTTAGCCCTAGATTTCTTACACCACACGCCTAGCGAGATTACTTATCTACAACATCTTCTTTAAAATTATAAAAATGTTTTAAAAACGTAAAGCATAATTAAAATATTGCAAAATATATTTGAAAGATACTTTTATTGCTCGGGTTATAAATTTTAAAAAAAAAAAATTATGTTCGTATACGCAATAAATATTAATCAATCAAATCACAACAAATAAAATAAATTTCTGATGCTCTTTAAATAAATATATGGACTAAAATTGGATTAATTAGTTTATTAAACATACCGTATACGCATTAGGCACAATTATATTGAATCAAGATTGTGGGATAAGAAAATCTGTTAGTTTTGTTGCCTAAGACTCGTTCGTGTAAAAGAGTCCTTTGGAGCTATTATTATTATTATTATTATTATTATTATTATTATTATTATTATTATTATTAAGAAGAAGAGAGGAAAGATTGAAATTATGCTAATCAATTTTGAATAAATAGAGGTATCAAAGTGATAAAACATAAAATTTTAAGTAAAAAATTTTATACAAATTGAAAAGAAAAAAATCAAACCAACTCATATTTAATATACATGATCATAATTTTGAATTAATAATTAATTTCTCAATTTCATATTTAAATTATTGAGAGCATAATATATGATATATATTTCATGTCTTATTAATAGGTTAACATTTTAAAGTATATTATTTTTTAATGTGATATTAAAATTTTCATAATTAAATAATCATAATTTTAAATTATATTTCAACTTTTAAGTAAATTAATTTTTTCATAAAAACAAAAAAAAAAAGAGAGAGAATCGTAACTTTATGGTCTAGTCTCACATGTGCCCATTATTTGGAACCTTCCGTAATCACGTGTGCTAAGAAACACGTCCGGTGATTTACACGAGAAATTTGAGATTTAGCAGTGAAAGAGGCCCAAATCAGCCAAATTTTAAAAAGAAAGAAAGAAAGAAAGAAAAAAAGATGTCTGATTCTAGAAAGTTAAAGAGACTCAAATTGAACAAATTGGGAATGGGTGACCCAAAAGTAACAAAAATTCTGTGACTGAGAACCGTTGTTTGTATGTTACAAAGCAATCTCTAAACAAAATTATTGCTCTTAATTGCACTTAAAATATTAATTAAATTATCAATCACGCAATTATTATTATTATTATTATTATTATTATTATTATTATGCTGTAATAATTTTATTTATAAGTTAATATTTAATGTTGGGTACTATTTTGAAGGAGAGAAACCCAAAAGATAATACCTATGACAACGTTAAAAAAAAAAAAACGTAGAGGCCAAATAATGGCCGACAAGCAACAAGTTTTTTCGGGTAATTCAAGGATAGCCGCCACTTTAATCTAGATTGGTTAGAGGTTAAAAATTGATATTTAAAATTATTATTAAATTTTTTATGTAAGCAAGTTTTAGTTTATTTGAGATTTCAGATAGAATTAGATTTTTTATTATATAAAGAATTAAAGATAAAATTTTGTATTTATTTATTTACATATATTTTCAAATTATTATTTAATACTTTTATTATATTAATAAAATAGAAATTATTTATGTAATAATTTATATTCTTAATTTTAAAATCTTAAATTATAATTTTTTTAAAAAATATTAAATTCAGAAAAATAATATATTTTTTATCACATAATTTATTATTCAATTAAATTTTTATTGAAAAAGTATTGCGTGACACAACACGACACCGTCTTGGATATATTAAGCCACATATATTATTTCCCAATATCGAGAAATTGCTTCTCGGTGCAGCCTTCTTCCGGCTAAACTTTCCCGGAAAATTTTCAATTTTCCGCTCGGATAAAGTCGCCTTCGCACATTCTAGGTCAACTACAGTGCGGGTTTTGGTCTTTCCAGTAATTTGTTGGTGGACAAATTTTGAGATCCTTTTGCGAATATAGCAATGTCGATTTTTTCGTATCTTTGTTTTAGGTTAATTTTCGAGTGCTTTCGGTTGTTTGTTTGCAGGGATTAGTGGAGTCCGGTTCTGCGATGTTGATGGGCTTGATGGTGCTTGCGCACTGATGTCACAGTTCTGGATTGTGATTCGTCAGATTGCAGAGATCGAAGCAATGGTAACCGTGGCTTCTGTTTTTTCTTTTTTCTTGTTCGGTTACTCTTGGTTTTCTTGTGTTTGAGATTATTGCTTTCTGTTGGCCGCAGTTGTATTATTGTTATTATTATTATTATTATGATAGATTGATTGATTGTAATTTGATGCTTTTTAGAAAGCTTAAGACCTTTAGGTTTTTTTTTTTTGGGGCCAAATTTCTTTCTTTTCCATTGATTCTTAGCCAATTTGGAGTTTGTAGTTAATTGATAATGGTGCATTGACTTGGCTTCCGCTTGCCAGATGATTGCTTAGGGAGTTTTGATAGAGCAAGTAGACAAAGTCTTGACCTTGCGTTCAATTTTATTTTATTCGTGGTGATCTAAATGAGTGACTAAAGATGAGTTATTGTTGTATTAGTGTATTGTTATCAATAATGGTGTCAAAATAGGGAATGAAATATGGGAAACTCTGGTTTATGTGTGGCTTGTAAGAAGAATTCATGAAGCAAACTGATTGAGATGGAATACTTACAGTACAGTGCACTGGGGTGTATATACAGTTTAGTAGAATTCTGATGTTTGCATTTATTCTGTGTAGGCTACATCGAAAAAAGTGATTACAAGGGAAGAATGGGAAAAAAAGCTTAATAATGTAAAGATTAGGAAAGAGGACATGAATAAATTGGTGATGAACTTTCTTGTCACTGAGGGTTATGTTGAAGCAGCTGAAAAATTCCGGATGGAATCTGGGACTGAACGTATCCTTGATTTTCCTAAAAGTTGTTTGTGGCATTGTTATTTGTTGTTGGTGCCTTTGTGCATGTTATATTGGAAGAAGCTTGTCTTTCCTTATTGAGAAATAGCAGATATAGATCTCGCAACAATCACAGATCGAATGGCTGTCAAGACGGCAGTGCAGTGTGGGAATGTTGAGGATGCGATCGAGAAAGTTAATGATTTAAATCCTGAGGTATGCCAATTTCTCTCTCTCTCTTTTTTTTAATTTTATTTTTTTTTTTTCACCTTTTTGATGAATATGCCTCTATGTTTTATTGATAATCTCATTAACACGTCTTGCAAATCAATTTTTCCTACTTTTTGCATGCCTTGTTTGTTAAAAGTCTTCATATTTGACCATCTGCTTTTTCATGCTGTATTTTAAAAATTTTCAGTCTTAAAGGATTTCTGCATTATGCTTATCAGATTGTTGAATGGCCTTAAGATTTTTATGTTTTCAACTTGACCAAGAAAACTGTATCAAACAATCATCAACACCACTTCAGTTAGCTGTTTGGTACTTTTTAGTTTTCTTGCAGCATAGCCATTGCATTTTACTCCAGGATAGCTCAAACTTTTAATTGCTACATGATTTTCAGGGGGTAACCAATGAAGAGTTAATGACTTAGCCCAATGTTAATTATTTAGTGTTCAACCCATGTTTGTTGTTTCTCTTCAGTGGTTCTCTAGATTTTATAAATACACACTTTAATTTTGGTACCTCTGTGTATGTTGGGCACAAGTAATTTGTGATCTATAATGGGATGGATGCTTCTAGGAAGTGGTTTTCTCTATTGTAGACAAATTAGCCATTTCACACAAAGCTTAAGGAAGTCAAATTTTAGTTTAGATCTGTGTCATTGTATGGGTTGTCGTTTGACTTTTGTCATGCTGTTTCTAAGAAAAGCTTACTCCCTTTTTGAATGTAGATATGTCTCATGTGAAAACTTCTCTGCAGATATTGGATACAAATCCCCAACTGTTTTTCCACCTTCAGCAGCAAAGATTAATAGAACTGATTCGAAACGGAAAAGTAGAAGAGGCTTTGGAGTTTGCTCAGGAGGAGCTTGCACCAAGAGGCGAAGAAAATGTACTTCCTGATTTTTCAGGCGTTTTTGTCTCCTGATGTACTGCAACTTTATTTTGTATACCCAATTTCCTGATAGTCTGTTTTCCCCTCAGCACAGCTGACCATCATTGCTTGCCTGATTAATTGCCATAGTTACCCACCAAAGTGGTTCAAAGTGCTTTAATGCAGGCATCTTATTATGATATTAAAAGTTAAATTTTTCTGCAGCAAAGCTTTTTAGAAGAGTTGGAGAGAACTGTTGCACTGCTTGCTTTTGAGGATGTCTCAAACTGCCCTGTTGGAGAACTTCTGGATATTTCACAGCGGTTAAAGACAGCTAGTGAGGTCAATGCAGCCATCCTTACAAGCCAAAGTCATGAAAAAGGTTAGTGGGTCTGTTTTTCATAATGCTTTTGACGTTGAAAGAAACTGGAATTCAAGTCTTTGGTTTATCTCAAGCATGTTGATCATAAATTGCTTAGTGAAGGACAGGCAAAGCTATGGTCCTGTATTAAGGATCAAGTTGGAACTGACATGCTATGCAAATTTGCAAAGAAAGCTGTCGTCATAAGGGATGTAAACAGGACACAAGTGCTTGGTACCTTGATGTTCCAAATTGCACCTAAACTGAACCTGGCTTAGCGAATATTTTTGTGCATAAGGTTTTAGCAGATATTTTGCTTTATGGGTGGCTTTGGAATGACCTTTAATGTCAAATCATAAATTCGGGATACACGTGAGCGCTGGTGCATATGGAGACACTAAAGTCAACTCCATTAAGCTTAATCCCGAACTGATTGGAAAAGATTGACAGTAACGAAAACAAATTCAGCTAAGATTTGTGAGAATTGTGGAGTTACTCGAGTAATGATCTTTTGTGTCTTCCGATGGCATTTGTCTTGTTATGACCAGTTTTCTGGTCTGGCTCTATGTCCTTGGATACAATTTTGTGGTCAGGTTGCCCTGCAGTGGTAGTTTCTTTCAGAATATGCTAGTCATTCAGAAATATAAATCATTAATATTCTTTTCTGCCGTTTATTTGGTAATCATTTGTTGACGCCAGTTGACTATGTTGATGTTTCCCTATCATTTTTTTTTTTTTCTGAATGAAGACTTAATTGAATCTTTTCTGACAGATCCAAAGCTTCCAAGCTTGTTAAAAATGCTTATATGGGCTCAGAACCAACTTGATGAAAAAGCTGCTTATCCTCGAATAAATGACTTGTCTACTGCTGTACTTGAAGACCCTGCAATTTGAAAGGCTTCAAATTTAAAGATCTGGGCTTTTTCTTGTGTGAACATACCAGGCTGGACGAACTATTATGTTTATGTACTATTTAATATTTATGACTCCAGGCAGCAGTTCGTTGGGTGACGTTAATGCTCTTCTTTGTAAGTTCTGTTTCAGTGTTGCCCTTGTACAATTGATTTGTCTACTGAATTTGCCTAGGTTTCAAGATTCAAATCGGATTGATTTATATCTGCGTTGTGTGATCCGTATGATGAACTCAATGTTTTAAAAGGCCCAAAGTGCTTCCACAAGCATACAGGAAGACAAAAAAGAACGCAAGATGATGTTCACCGTGATAAAACCCACAACAGCATATGAACCGCGTTGAATTCATGCGAGAGTTCTAGGCTTTGGCAGATTTCATAACGAAAAACACAACAGTATATAAGCAACTGCAGTAGATTGAAAATGACAGAATGAGATTCTGCGAGCAAAATATTTGAATGGTTAATCCACCTAGACAAGTAGGAAATCACTTTCCTCCTGTGCCTAATGAGTGCAAACTGTCCAGATCACAGATGCTGCCAATAAATGAACAAATGATTCCCTTCCCCGACATCGCTCAAGATTCTACCCACAGAACATAAACCCAGATAACGGTGTCACTGCAATCCTGAAACTTTACTTGTTTGATTCCAAATCCACCTGTTCCCAAATGGCAACAGCCATCGTCAAAATTGAGAGCATAGCTTGAGGGATCATACTGGAAGTTGAACTGCTTCTTGTCCCCGTTCTTGACAGCCTTCTTCACTGCTGCCCTCACTTTCCTGAAAAGGCTCCTGCATTGCTTCCTGCTGTAGCTGCTCACCCATGCCAATCTTCTAATCAACCCCATGTTCACAGGTGCGAGTTTCAGCTCAACCAAATACCCAATGACCCAAAAGCACAAATCTTGAACACTACCACAGAAGAGCTTTAGCAATCTACCAGTCTTGGGTTATATAAAGAGGAAAAGCAAAGACAAACTTGAAAACCCTTTTTAAGCACAGGTAATAAAGGTGGAAATAAACAAATCAAGAAAAGGCCTCACCTTTTTAGAAGGGTAAAGCAAAAACCAAAAAACAGGAGGGGGAATAAGATAAAAAAAGAAAATCTGTTGGGACTTTCAAAGAAGCTTGCCGCAGCTTCATTTGTAGCCTCCACATCCACGTACTTTTTTGGGTATCTCTTTGGGATGCTCAAATTCCATCATTTACAGCAAGAAGATAAAAGAGAGGGAGAAATAAAGTGGGAAAGAGGGAAGAAAGGTTGCCGTGGGCAGAGAGCCCCCCTCCATTGTCCCATCACTGTCAACTGTCCCAAATTGTTATACAAAGGCCGTGTTGTTCCCCCAGCAATTAATAATGAATAAATTCCTCGTCCCAATTAACTCTGTTTTTATGACCTAAACCAAGATGGGAAGGTACTGGTTGCCTAAACTTGCCGCAAGATTAAGCTGTATTTTATAGGCTAATAACAAATAGGATTACAATTAACTAACTACCGAATCTTTAAGCAGTCAAAGGCTTTGAGTTTTTCTATTTTTACACATGTTTACAACTAAAGAAGCCGTTTAACTCAAATCTTTATTGGATGAGATCGGAGCCCACTAGATGCTAAGTTCAAAATTTTAAAAAAGAAAATATTTTGGATATCATTTTAGCTAGCTGATTCACATGAATCAAGCTGTTGCAAGCTTGTTCATATATATATATATATTTATCTATTTATATTTATATTTATATTTTAACAATTAGAGGCCTTTCAATGTAGCCATTTGTTTGCTTATTTCAAATTATTGCCATTATAACATGAAAGTGCACATTTTTTTGTCAAAATTTTTAACCCTGCTCTTTTTTTTTTTTTTTGGGTACAAAGAAAAAGAAAAGCAAAAGCAATATATGTGTGTGTGTGTGTGGATAAAAGTCAACTTCTATGGGAGCAAATGCCCAACTGTATCAGCCAAAATAAGATTGTTTCATAAACTTAAATACTTGGGTCATAATTAGTCAGAGGAAAGCGATGCTACTAATTCTGCAAGATCTTTCGCACAAAAATATGAACATGTTTCAACATCAATTCAATGATATTTTTTATGAAACTTTGATGTCACGATAAAATTCAACCAAAAACAAAATTTAACTGCAATAATGGAAAAAAAAAAAAAAGAATTCATTACGCTTAATGGATAAAAATCTGAAACTTGGACTTGAGACTAATTTATAGAAAGTTCATGACTTATTATAATTCTTAAGATTTTTTTTTTTTTTTTTACATGTTGGGACAATTTTCTTACTTTCATTTTGTTCTTCGACCACTGCACACACTTCTTGCGCAACAAGACTTCAATCAATAATTGTCTAATGGTAGTGTGCAGGGCCCAATTGAAGAGTAATTTGACTAAATTTCTTATGTGACAATTTTTAACTTAAAAACTTAAATGACTTTTAAAATAATTTTAAATTATCCAAATTGTTCATTTTAGTGTCACATAAAAACCAATTAATGTTAGAATCTAATAAGATGTTTAGAAATAATTCACAAATACTCTCCTATTGAATTACATCTACTCCTATAATTATATCTCTCAGTGCTATAAATCATTAAAACCAGCTTCCCTTCTGTCCTCAACCCCCAACCTCACCTCTTCTCTGCCGGCCCTTAACCACAAAACAGTAAAAAATTTTAGGGCCTGTTGAGGTTAATTGTTGGGATTGCTGTTATTGTTTATTATTATTGTTGATTGTCGAATAAACAAAAGCTTGTGGTGTTTGGTGAGGATGGATAAGTAGAAAAGTTAAATATTTGGAATATAGAGGTCCAATTGAAAACCTAGTTGGATTTATTATAAAAGTCAAATCGTATAATAAATATATGATACTGTCATTGTGACAAAAAAAAAATTGAAATCGATTTTGACTTTGACTTTGACTCTCAATCAAAAATTAAAAGCTTCTCCAAATTAACTAATTGAACCAAGAACAATAGTAAAACCCCGTGCCAATTAACACCGACTAACATTATAATATTATAATTTTTGAATAATATTTATAGTTTTTATTGCTAGATAGACTATATGTTAAAAGATCAAAAATATATAATCAAAAAGTCACAATAAAATAATGTATAAATTAATATTTAAAACATGCTCAATTTACCATACCCGTGTAACTTTTCTGCAAAAAGAAATAATTGCTAGATCAGGCTTCTTAATTGTGAATATGTGATGACATTATAGATGTGAAACTTTGACACTGTATTGAAATTAGGATGGAAAGAAATAAAGAGGGTAAGGAAAAGATCCTCAGAGCTTCTTTCCAAAGGCCAGTTCGTTAATAACAATTTCTGTTTCAGTGCATCAATTTGTGGGTTAGGCGCCTTCATGTTCTCCATAATTTGCAAGCTAGTAGTAATTCCAAAGCCATGGAAAACTGCAATGACCAATCAAATCAGAGCCCCTACTTTTTGCTCGCAACTGTTTTGTCTCGGCGACGTGGGGAGTTGTGTGTTGTGTGTGGTAGGTGTCGTTGCTTTTGAATTTTTGTCTTTGTGAATTGTTGTAAGTCTGCCTCTTTTGTCTTCATTTTCAAAGCGAGTTCCACTTTTCGTATTCTCATTAAATAACTTTTGTTTCTTTTTTTATCCGTCTCTCTGCAGTCTCCATCTCTCCCACTCCTTCTGTGTCAGATCTTTCATGGTGCCTATCATCTAATATCGTTGACATAAAAGGGGAGCCCCCCCCCCCACCCACCCACCCATTGCTGTAACCCATTTATGGAATGTGTGGACCCTTTTTCCATTGAACTTCACGACGTGCCAACGAATACTCGTAGGTATAGCAGGCATGTGACTGTGCTCTATGATTCAGTCTACGTATTGAAAGAAAACTTTATATCGATCATCAGTATAGTATAATAGTTTGTGAGCACGTTACCTTTTTGCATGAAAGGTGTAGACTCATAAAATGTCAAAAGTCACACTATTTTGAATTTTTGTTAGGTATTTAAAATTATTTGATCTTGGGGTCTCTTGGAGGGGGGGGGTCTTCTTGATCTTTGCTTGACAGTGTGGCTGCCTTAAGTTTTATATGTGGGGGTGGATTCTAGAGTTGTTCTTGAAGGTTTAGAGAAGGGTGTGCCAGACACACACACACATCCACAAGCTAATCTCATTTGAAATTTGCCATGAAAGGTCCGAGGGGACTGGCAGATCAAAGTTGGCCATGTTTACGGGGAGGCAAATCAAGCTGCGGACTGGAACCAAATTGGACACTTTGCTAACCTGAAATTGGAATGTGTTTCAATTGTGTACCAGATTTGGACTCGGACACTTTATTGACGTGAGGAAAAAGGGGATATTTCTCGTTGATCACACCCGGCGTGCCTCGAGCCGAACCAATGTTGGCTCCATGTGGCCAGTATCTTATGTGGATTTGCTCCCTCCTACTTTCATGTGTTGCTTTTTTGATATTGGTTATAATGGGCGCATGCATGTCTCCCATGGCTCTTGCATCATTAGTTAAATTAAGTGTGATGGAAGTTAATCTAGGATGTTATTATTTGGGGATATAATATAATTAGTGTCGCTTCCCGTGCATTAAAGAAATAATTAAGTTATATTAACTTAGGTCTATTGTCGTAATAGTGATTTTTTTAAAACAAAAAAATATAAAATATATATATATATATCATCAATATATTAATTGTTACACATGTGGGTTAAGGTTGTAGATTATTTTTAATTATTTTTTTCTATAAAAAAGGGCCTATCAACCTCAAGTGAGTATCTTCATATCCAATTTCACCATTAATCAATCTAAAACTTTATAATTATACCTTAAAACATTTGCACTTATATATTTTTGCTAAAGTGAGCTGCAGTGGAGGATTCAAACTTTTGAACCAATAAAAAATAAAATGCACCAAATTACTGATTAAATTATTATTTTGAATGATAATACCAAATTTTTAAAATTTAAAAGTAGGGAATACGTGTATGGAGAATAAGGTTCCATTAACTTATCTCTATTTTTCTCTTCTTAACCGTCACTTTTTTCTTAGTTTCAAGATTTTTCCTTATCACATTCTTAAAACTTTTCTGTAAAAATTTTTTTAAAGATATTTTGATCTGTGGAATTTCAAAGTTCAAATTCTTTTTCACTAATAAAAGAAAAATTTTTGTTGATGTTACATTTTAAATTTATTAATATTAAAATTAAGTATGAAGATATTCATTCAAGTTTAATAATATTTAAATGGTGATTATTCTAAATATTATTCATATACATTCTCCATGGCACGAGCATGCCCCCCCCCCTCTCAATGTCCAATGATGCTGCCCCGACCAACCGAACGTTCCTCTTCTGTTCAACCCAGAATAGCCCCCTCACCCCCCCCCCCAAACTCGACAACTACCCTATTCGTAACGTACTGGTAAATGGGATCGGAAGCAAAAGAAAAGGAGCCAAAGACCCAACACGTGCCGAGTCCGAGTTGCTTGTCATCATCGTACGTTTTTTTCTCTGCTACACGGCATCACCGTGTTCGGTTAAAGAGATGCCATTGCCTATGAGCAAGAGAGAGCAAGAGGAAGAGACAGGAAGGGCAGTGGAGAAATAATATATTGGTGTATTCAAAGATTGAAGATAGAATGACGTAACCTTTAGCGTTTCCAGGACATTTGAGTTTCATCCCAAATGAAATAAATTACCAATAACTTGCCTTTAAATTCATTAATCAAGGGTTTCTCTTCCAATAACTGGTTGTTGGATTCAAGAAATATTAGCATTAGTTTTTCTTTCTTTCTTTCTTTCTTTCTTTCTTTGGCTTCACTTTAATAATTGACATTTGATTTTATGATTCTCTTAATGGCAATTGTTTGAAGTGGATTTAATTAAGAGATTAATCGAAAAAATAGAGAAAAAAAGTGTTAGGTGACATTTTTGTATCGTAAAAATATATAAGTTTTTATTTTTTACTTATTACTCTAAAACCTACACTTAATTAGTGATTCTCTATATTATATAGATAATACCAGAAGTTTAAGAAGTTGAGAGTTGGAATCTCATAACATCTTTATAAATTTCAGTCATTCAGAAAGTTCTATGATTTGATTAACAAATTCAAATTAGATATATTACCATCTTAAATTTTAAAAAAAAAACAAATTAAGAGTGTACCCTTTTCCTTTTTTTTATTTTTTTGAATAATTGAGCATTATATCTTGGCATTAAAAATTTCAAGTTGCCTTCTATAGTATAGAGTGGAAATTACCATCATTTAAAATCCTTCCTGAAAGTGGCACTGCCCAATTCTCAATTTTCTCAACAATTAGTTACAACGAGGGGGAATTTCAAGTGGTGAGGCATACGATCCAACTACTAATGAGTGAACATCTTGGCCAAAAATGAGCACATTAACATTAACCTACAAGTATGTAGAT
>CM038607.1:8384594-8566702 GCA_021533255.1 Ceriops tagal
AATAATAAAAAAATTTGTTCATTATCAAACTAAAAGTTTTAAATTTAAATCATTATCGAGAAATTTAGTAGAATTAAATATATAATCTCGGAGTTTACTCTTTTAATAAGATTTTTTCTTTTTTGACAAAATTGTGAGGTTTATTCGTATCATTCATATCTTTCTATTTTATTAAAAAAAAAAATCCATGTTGGGGACGGGGGGCTTTGTTTTTTTTTTGTTTTTTTTAGCTGTTCCAAGAAAAGCACAGGAACCCACGGCCGAATATAGAAGGCCAAGTCCAAATGAGTCGAGATCTCATTCACGACAAATGACAGAAAACCCATGCCGCTCTACATTTTGGGCCTGAGGCCCACATTTGTAGCCTGGTACTTATCTAAAAGCTACTTAGATCTAAGATGTAAGAGTACTAAATAATCCATTTAATTTTAGAGTTCGATTATATAGTAACACAATTTAAGACATGAGAAGAACAATAATTTTTTTATTTTTTATAAATTACATCACATCAGCGTATATTTATTACATTGATTTCAATTTCATTGCATTACTACTTTTTTTTTTTTGGTTAGTTTTAAATATTAAGCACTACTACATATTAATATCTATTGGGATACATAATAGCTATAAGAGGGTATTTTAAAATTTCATTATGTTTCCTAATGACAATTTTTTTTTGTCAATAAAATTCAATTAGGATCCCAACAAAACTCCATAATCAGATAATCTATATACAGTGCAAGCATTTAGGTTCCTCCCTACATAAGAGTCTGTACTATGCATTTAATTGGATTATGCATATGTAATTTTATTGTTTATTACTTAAGAATATAATAAAAGAAATAAAATTGCACACATTTGATTTTCTTTCGAACTCCATAGGCAAGAGAATCTAGTGTGACTAAGGAGCCCAATAACAATATTTTTGAACTTAAAATATAAGGCATGCCATTCACATAGCCCCAACTCCACCAGCTTTCTTTTTGCTTAAATTTATTTAATTGGATTGAGGGAGTAGAATTTATTTGTGAATGCCCTAAATTAAAATTTAGTAGCCACACCCGGTGATTCTCCAGCTGCTTTCTTTGTGAAGTGGTCAAGGTTCTGTTTTCAGGAAGCTTTAGCTGCCATAAAAAGCAGAGAAAGTTGACGTTCAAATGCCAAAAGGCCCAAATTTAAAACCAATATCGCACAAAAGACCCCCTTTCACGTTAGCCCTTTTGGAGCACAGCCCTCGGCTTTGCACGAGCCACCGTGCCACCCAATCCCCCACCCACAAACAATCCATGAGCCCCCCAACCCCACAAACACTAACCATTGCCTGACCCCAATGGCCCCAATGGCCCTCCCAACACAACCCCCCCGACGCAGTCCCCATGAAATTGTTGTATCCCTCAATCGAGCGTCATTTGGCTTTTGACTTTAATGATCAAACCCAAATCGACGGCCAATATCTTGTGGGGGGGTCTGGGAAGTACTAGGAGCCGTTGATTTGGGAAGACAATCTCGAGAGCACTGGCGTCCACATGTTGGTTTGGATTCCTGAAAAGGCCGACACAAAGAAGCTGATTTGTTGTTGGTTTCCTTCTTTTTTTTTTCTCGGTTTTTCTCTTTATTATTATTATTATTATTATTATTATTATTTAGTAGTAGTAAAAGGGGGGATTATTGGTTCTTGTTTCTAATGATTTCGTTTTCTATTTATTAAAAAAAAAAAAAACATGTTGACGTGCAACGCGGAGGGATATTGAACGGATTGAGACGTAGTAGGGAAAAGAGGGGGTTTAGAGAGTGGGGAGCATGGGATCCCGTGGGTTTTGGCAAGACGACATGGGCAAATGACCCATGTATGTGCGATGGTGGTCTGAACTGAGGCTCAGAATTTTCTCAGCCATTTATTTAATTAATACGAGAGCAACCCTCCAAAGCAAAGCAAAGCATGGTTGTGTCTAGTTTGCCAATTCCATCTATTTGCCACCCCCACAAAAAAAAAATCGACCATTAAAAAGCCGACACGTGTTATCCTCTTGATCGTCCTCTTTCTCCAAGCCCCCCCCTCCCCGGGGGCAGGGGTGCTCCCGCATTGTTTGTTTGTTCTTGGTTTTTGTATTGAAAGTATTCGTGGTTCCTAGACCATCTTAAATATAGACATTATTGTTTAATAAAAAGATAATATTTCGAATTTTTCTTTCTATATATTTGTTTTTTACAACCAAAACAAAAAAAAAGGGGTACAAAACATATAAGTGACAATATAAAATATATAACAAGCAATGAAAAATTAAGGGTGAAATAAAAGAAAAATAAAATAATATACATAAAAAATTGTCAAAGTTAATAATTTTTTTGAACGATAAATTACATTAAAAATAATCATATAATTATACTAAATCAGAAGACTACACGATTTTTTATGAGAATAAAAAATATATAAATTTTAGTATAAAATTACCAAAAATTACATTAATATTCATAAAACTAATAGTTAGTGAAATAAAGAGTGTGATAGAACACTTTTCAAATTTGTGTAATAACTTGACCCAATTCTTCTCCTTTGTACCCAAGTCAACAGTTATTGATAAGAGAAAAGGTAAACAATAATATTTAAGAAATAATAATATAATAATAATAATTTTAATTTAATTTTATAAATAAATAAAATCAAATATAATGAGATTATTATATTATATTTTATTACTTATATATTTTTTTTTATGTTTTACTATATAGTAATTTTCTTTTGATAATATTGTGTGGCCGTCATCACGCCTACACGTGCGGCGGATGGTTTCGTTACGACCCGTTGCTTCTTCCTACACGGTCGACGTGTAGAAAGAGGGGCATTTGGATGGAAAGATTTCCACTGAAAAAAGTTTTTAAGTTTAAGCAGTCAAACATATTGAATTTTTTGAATTATTTCAACTGACATATGGGGTAAAAATGTAATGGTGTGCAGTAAAACATGATCGATTATTCCCAAAATTTAAAAGAAATTTTAAATTAATTTCAGAAATTACTTCTTGGGTGTTAGTTTCAATATTCGAACTCTGCATAATTAAATCTAGTTAGCATATCCAACCAATTACAAGAAGCCTTTTGTTACAATATCATTATTTTCTTTCAAAAGTAACTTATTAGGTATACAATATCTACATTTATATAATTTAAAATCTTTCATTTTCTTAATAACGTGAAAGTTAAGTAATGTAAAATTAGATAGTGTGCACCTGTTATATTCTTCTACATTAAATATATTCTCTCACACTAAATTCATCAATGATCTCGATGATATTCTTAGACATGCACCAAACCGAGTTCTTGACATTTCGCGCCAAGTCAAAGGTCATACGGTGAATAAGAGTAAGTTTTAATACTACTTGCCACAGGTCATTACCTTATCTCTAAAAGGTAACTTGTTGAAGTGTGCAGTACTTACATTTATATGACATAAAATTCTCCTCTTTTTTGACAACGTGAAAGTTAAGCAGTGTACGCCCGTTACACTTTGCTCTTAGTGGGTAACCAATTCACTCCATTAAATTATGTTTTCTCTTTTTTTTTTTCTTATACTAACATATAACATAAAATAAGTAGCCCACCACTTATTTTTACAAATTATTGCGTCATATACTCAATTACGTTAAGCTAATTATGCAAATAAAGTGGTACATAGAAGGGGGAGAGAAAAAAAGGGGCAAATAAATGATTAAGAAGGGGAAAGAGATAGAAGCCGGCTTGTGCAAATATGATGTGCCATCTTCAAGGACCTTTGGCCCTTCTACATGTCTAATTGCCCATGTTCTAATTTATAATTTTGCAGACACCCCACGTTCTCTTGCCTAAAAGGTTCATTATCATTACCTAGGTCACAAAATGACGTCACCATTTCACAATATAATGACTTGTAAGAATGCTAATTTTGGACTTTTTGCGATTGAACTATCCAAGATTTTATACGAATATGTCAGTCCAAGTGTATCAGATTGAGCTTATTTTCATAATTTCAGTCAAGGGTAGTCCCATATATATCAGTAGTAAAAATTCACAAAAAAAAAAAATCCACTTGCAAGTCAACGTTGTAATTATCAATGGAAAATTATAATGGCTCCTGGGAAAGGGTTTCACAATTCACTCATTAAAATATGACTTCAGTTATCTGGGTCGGGTGATTGGTTATTATTCACTAAATTTGTTAAGTAATTATGATATCATTAATGTTCTTTGTTATACAGAAAATATTAATGCAGCAACTAAATTCGCTTCACTCTTAAGTTTTCAATAGTCTCTCTGTTTTTTTTTTTTTGGTCTGTGTGTGTGTGTGTGTGTGTGTGTTGAACAATATCTCTCTTAAGAATAGTCTCACTTCATTGTAATTTACCCATGATATTAATAAAATGTAAAGATAGATTGATGTAATTGATTCCACTTAAATTTTACATGTTGTAGCAATGGTTGTTGTTCTGCATTTCTGTTGCAATATCCAACAATCCTTGCAGCAGCAGAATTTAGTATGAGCAGAAATTGGTTATGTTGTTTTATGTTTGTGTCAATCACCATATCACATAAGATGTTGTTGTTGTTGTTTTGTGTCATTCTTTTTTCTTACATATTTTTTGGATAAAAGATATAAAAAAATAGGTAGTAATATTTAAAATGTTTGTTGTGTTGTTAAGTATAAACAAGTCTAACATATGATAAAATAATTTTTCAGCCTACAAATAAAAATGTATTAACTAAAATTAAATTCATCAATCAAAGATGTGTATTAAATATTAAATTAGGGTTGACTAGTTTTTAAGAAAATATTTTAATAGATCTTTTATTTAGATAAAATTTGTTAATTTACGAAATAGTTAAAGTAGGTGATTAAGTAATTGAGGGTGAAATTTTTAATTTTTTAATTTTAAATTTTGTGTCAAACTATTTTATTATAATAATTAATTAAATTTAAAATTAAAATATTTGGAACATAAAATTAAACTTTTAATTCAATAAAACTTATTTTATTTGTAATGTTTTATAATATAATATATTTTTATATTTTATATTAAAACAATCAATTTAAAATAAAAAATAAATAAATCAATGTAATACTATTACTAATACAAAAAAGAAAATTTATGTTTATTTAGAATTCATAAAATTCTTTTAGATATAAAGATAAACCTTTTGTGGAGTCCATGTTTGGATTGGTTTGAACAACAAATGCTATTAGTATAACTAAAACATGAGAGTGCCAAATTTTATTTTATTTTTTCATTTGTTAACCAAAAGAAGAAAAGAAAACAGAGGGCCAACATATTGAAGCTCCTTATAGTAATTTCGATGGCTGAAAAATTGTGGGGTTGGTGGGAAATGTATTTTAGATGCTATAAAATTTTCACTTCTCTTTAATTTTTAATAATATGAAAAAATTGAATTTATAACCATCATCACATCATAATATTCGATTGAAAGTTTAATAAATAGAATATATTATTTTTTATTTATTAAAAAATTTATTAAACTATAAATTACATAATATGATAATTTTTCATTTTGATAATTATATATTCTCTTCAACATTCAACTTCAAAATTTTTAAAATAAAATAATTAATTATTAATTATTAAAATATTGTTCAAAATTTTTAATATACTAATTTATCCACTTCAACCTTGAGGTGTCTTCCTTTTCAAACAAAGCTGAAAAGTCAATTTCAACAGCCAAAATAAGAAAATAAAAACAACCATTTCCGCATTCCCGCATGCCAAGCCCAAGAGTTAAAACAAAGAAATAAATAAACAAATTAAAGCAAGCCAGCAAGCAAGTAGTAGTCGGTGCTAGCCAAATTCCAGAGCTTCCTTCTTTTCTTTGCTCTCTGGTCTCCTCCCTGTAAAGATAGCCCACATGCCCCCCCCCCTTGCCAATCTCTCTGCTTTTCTTTTATTTTCAGGCATTGAACGAATTTACAAGTTTTAACCAGCCCTTCAAGCTTTGGTCCCAGTGTAAAAGCCTTAAGTGGCGCCTTGCCTTTCGATAACTTCTCTCTCTCTCTCTCTTTTTCTCTCCTTCTTTATTTCTCTCTATCTTTCTTCTGTCCCATGAACCAAGTAATGATAATTAAAGCGAAGTTCATGAGGTAAAATTGTTGACTTGAAAAGAGAAATGGTTGAACAAGGTGGTGGTGGTGGTGGCTATAATGGTTGGCCACCAGTGGGAGCTCCTTTGTTGAATGTGCAAAGCGAGGAGCATCTGAAACCCTTTGACAACTCAGTCAATGCAGTGTCTTTTGGATTTGTAGCCACTGCCATTCTCATCTCCTTGTTCTTGGTTATGGCTATTTTTGAAAGGTTCCTCAGACCTGCCTCTGGCAGGGGCCATGGTGACCTTGAGTCCCAGATGGCCTTCAATTCCAAGCTTGGCCACCCATCACCAAATGTAAGTGAACCCCTTTTTCCTGCTAGCTTTTCTACACCATTGCATTATCTGCATTGTGGGTGTGTTCAATAAACTCCATTGGTGGGCCTTCTTGCAGATGTTCTTAATTAGGTTGTTTTCACCTCCTGACAGGGCAAATGAATTTAATTTTGGAAGATACGTTAGATGACTTTTTTTTTTTTCTCTAAAGGAAAGCCATTCTTTTTTGACAGTTAGTTTGGTTATTTTGATTTCTGCAAAGTGATGATTATTGGTCTGGCAATAAAGTTTACTACTTGTTATTTAGTTTCTGGTTTGCTCATAATTGTGCCTTGTCAGTGGTGAATTTATTTCTTTCAGGAGGTTTGCATTCCATGATGACTTGCTTGTGTTTCAGCTTCAGAATTTAATAATGCAGATTCTTTCATGAAATTACACTACTTGACATATTAACTCATCGGCCTTATTTCTTCTCTTTGTTTTTCTCAAATCTTCTCTCATTTCCAGTTCCTTTTCCTTTAGCTTTGCTGTTCCCTTAGGTCTCCAGCTATTTTTTTAATTCCCCAATTCACCTCTTTTGACATAGATTTCACATTACATTGACCATTTCGGTCATGTATATTACTTACTGCATCCCATCTTCCATTTTGTGACCCACTTTTCTTCTAATTCTTCCTTTCTTTTTGCTTCCCTTTGTCCCTAAACTGATTTTTTTTGCTTTTACATTTTTCTAACTGTCCTTGAAAGAGTTAGCCTACTTTTTGCACGGATTTACCTAGGTAATGGCTTTACTGTAGAAAAAATCAAAATTTAACCCAAAGGCAACAAGCAGAAGCCTTAGCTCCTCATGTGAAACTCTCTGGTCATGAATCTCGCATAATTCTTTACTTGGTTCTGACATAAAGAGTGAAGCACCAGTCCCTGAAATTGAAGAAGACAGAGCTCACTTTTTCTCATCTGCAAGTCACAATCTCTTATTAGTCAAAACATCATCATTTTGGTACCGTCTTGTCTCCTAATTATGATTTTCGGCAATGGCCCATGTAAGAAGTTGTCTATTGAACGAACTGTTGGACCAAAGCCAAAGATTCATTGGTGAGAAACACACTTCCTGTAGTTTAGATCCAGCATCGTACATCAGTATATCAGTACATGTTGGGCATCTAGCTCAACATTGCATGGCTAATGTCCCATGGTTGGGGACAGTTCTCGCTGTGGGGGAGCCCTGGCCTAGTTTGTCATCTTTTCATTAATTTCCAAACTTTTGCAGCTACCTGTCACATAGTTTTTGAAAACATGTTTACCTGCTAGGGTGGTTGGGGTTAATCCGAGAGGTTTCAGTTAATGAAAAATTCTTTTGGAGTATCCTATGAGGGATCAGATCTAGATGATGCATTACATCAATATGCCCATGTGCACCACTCCTTTTCGAAACATGAAAGCCCCACAACCAACCAACCTTATTGTTGAATTTAAGGGTCATACTTTTAGACAAATTATGAAAGTTGTTTCGACAACTAGTCATAAGCTCTTTATTGTAAAATGTGAAAATTTAAAGCTACATGGTAAACTGCTTTCTTAAGCGTTCTATCAACTAGGATATAGCAGTTAATGATGACCCATGGATGTGGATTATGGCCCCATCGACTTGCAAATCGGAAATGCATTAGGGAGTACCAACTTTTGATAAGTAGACCAGTAGTTAAAAGAGTGAGGATATAGATATATTCAGCAGGTTTTAGCCAGTAATGTATCCGGCTGTTTTGTGGATAAGAGTCATAAATTTGGCATTTGTTTGCAGTGTTATTATATTGAATGTGATAGCTGTAGTGTATAGCTGGTGGCCCCTGCAGCTGCTTTGTATAGTGTTTATTTAACAATGATGCATAAGGAGAAAAAGTTAAAAGCACATGTTATTTACTGGGATAATGTTATTGTTTTGTCGACCATGTTAGGGTAATGTAACCAAGACATTCTGTTGTGTTCTATATGATTTGGAAGTATGTAATTAGGGAGAATGCTAATAACAAAATTAGTGAATGAAGTTGCGAAAAATATATTTTCTGCCCCTTTGCTTTCAAAGGTCCTGTTCAATTAGCATTGCTTGTTATTAACACGATTCAGTGGATTAAAATGGTTAGGATACAGATTTTCACACTTCTTAGTCGGCAATGCATGCCTGGATGCAGGATATTATTGAAGAAAATTTTGCAAGAAACTAAAGTAAGTTGTTCTATTAAGATCAGCATATTTTTACTCTCTTTATGACTTAAGCTGTGAACTACAGCAAGAAACGACTCTGCATTCCTCAAGTTCTTTTGACAGCAAATTCCATTTTTAAGTGTCAGTGACTAGTACGTTTTGATGAGATTGACTTAGTTTTGTGAGTCTATTCCGTTGCCATACCGTTGATGAGATTGACTTAGTTTTGTGGGTTTGAATTGCCATACCGTCGCTAACTACTTTATCTCCTAGCTCCTTATGGCTTTCAACATATCCAACCTGTTCCATGGCCTCGTCCTCTCAATTTTTGAACTTTTTCCTTAAAATGTGCAGATGACTGTATATGCAAACGGCGTTTCAGTTTTGATGCCGGGAGATAATATTCCTTCCTTCATTGCACATCCAGCGCCTGTGCCTCTTCACCCGGAAAGCGTTTCTGGACCTCACCAGCAACATAACAATCCATATTGGAGTTCCACTGCAGCACTGGAAACAATTTCAAGCTCAAGTCAACCGAATTAAACTTGGATTGGCACCTGCATCCAAAGCAAAACAACCAAAATATGAAGCAGACGTTTCTCTCTTTGACTGCCTGCTCATTAGCACTTTTGCTGTGTACATATAGCATTTAGTTTTTGACGGGTTAATGGCATTGTCATATACTCATTTTCCAAGTAGCAGTCCCAAGGCTTCAACCTGGATTCTTCGTGCTTCATACCATATGCATGCCAAAGCTTTCTAGCTAAGTAGAACTGGATCCTTGAAGATGGATTGTTTTGGCCGGCAAAAAATGGATCCTTATGTGAAATATCGAGGAATGTAATTATTATTCAGCGTCGGGGAGAAGTTTGAGGGCCTTTATTACCTGTTACATTATTTTACGAGTTTATTTTTGCTCGTAGAAATGCAGTTGGCACACTAATCCATCTTTTTTTTCTTTTATTTTCTTGATTTATTAGGCTCATTAGGCTAGGCTCTGATTTGCATAACAATTAACAATGGCTAGTTTACCCATTATGTCAAAAAAATTTTGTCTCGTTCTGTGGATTGAAAGGTCAAAATTTTAATTTTAACGATAGAATATGAAACTTTGAACTCGACACTCATTTTTTCTTTTTTGGTACATCAGAAAAATTCAAGTATTTCCTCGCATTCACCTTAACAATAATTAAATGCCACAGTATTTCCTCATTTTTAATTTTATTGCACGCTTGAAAGAAATCAAAAACCACACTTGTCCACCTCTTGGTCGACCTCCCTACATTGACCATACTTTTGACCAACTAAGAGTGACATCGAAAACCCAAGAACAATAAAAAGTGAAAAGAAAAAGAGATTAAAAGTTTTTTTTTTTGAAAAAACCACTGATGGAAAGGTTAGAAGGTGAACCAAAAGTAAAAACCCAGACAGTGCTGTTCCAAGAATCCGACCGGAATATTCCAGTTCAGAGAAAGATGAAACATTCAAGGGACACAAGTGGGTTTTTAAGTGACTCATTTGCGGTGCCACTACTAGCAGTAGTAGAATTAGCAGCACTGCTGCCACCCCCCATGTTCGTTACATTACCTCCCCGATCGGATGGATCCGTTCTGACCCGAACTGGAGAGTGGTTGGCCTTCCCTGCATGCTGGCTCCGACCACCCATTGTAGTAGATCTATTGGTAGCAGGCGACCTCCCGGAGCTCCTGCCCCGGTCTCTCCTCTTCGTGCCGGATCTTAAACCCCTCCTGGCCGTATGTTCCCTGCTTTGCACCGACCTCACCGCATTGTTTCTTCTCCTCCATGATTGGTCAGTGAAACTGGACGGTGGTCTACTGACAAGCGGCGGTGGCCGGTCTCTTTTTGCACCCAAATCGCCGGGCACCCTGTTTCTTGATGCCAATTTCGGTGCTGGAGATTTCACCACTCTTTGCTTAACCTCCTCATCGTCACGATCATCACAGCCTATGTTCCCATTGTTGATTGTTGTAGTTGATAGCTTCTCACTCAAGCTCAAGCTGCAAACTTCTGACAGTTCCTGCTCAAGGATCTCTTCTGCATGGAACATCTTCTCATTCTTGTACCTGCCCTCTTGGTTCCTGATCCTCTCATCAAGCAATGGGGGTGTTGTCAGCTGGAAAGGAGTAGTCTTTGCTGTGTTGTTGTTGTAGCTGTCGTTTTCGTGGTGATGTTGTTGGTGTTCTTTTGCGGGGTTCTTGATGGGTTCTGGTGGTGGTGGTGGTTGTTGTTCTGGTTTGGGAGTTTCAGAGAGTACTTCTTTCACTGTCTCATCTTGATCAAGTGATGGAGGTGGAGCCCTGCTTTCATGGGTTGGCTTGGATTTCAGGGTTTCAGATCCCACTTTGTTAAATTGTGAATCCTTATTGGTGCTTACACAGCAACCCATTTCGAGTTTCCCAAGATAACATACTATATCCGGTGATCCTACTAAGCCATGCTCTTGTGTTAAGCTGGATTCAAGACCTCAAGATCATGGATCGAACTTTCAAGTTGGAGAACAGCTAAAGCTTAGTAGCTGGGCTCCAGTTGTTGTTCTGGTTCTGCCATTGAAGACAAGAGGGAGACAAGCAGTTCCGCGGTGTGAATGAATTGTAACCCACGCATGCCACACTCAGAGATGGAGGTACAAGTGGTCAAGAAATGCATGGTATTTTATTGGAAAGATTCCTTGGAAACAGGTGCAGAACCAATTGATCCTGTCGATTTGGTCTCAAATCAATAGTGATATTGTGGGTTAATCTATTGAATAGGGCTACTAAAGACTACTCTGAGATTTACCCATTCCGAGCTCGGTCACAGAAACAATTATTATTATTTTTTACTGAATTCGTTGTCGTTTCATAATTTAGTGCATTTGTTCGTATTATGGGATCATCAATTTGAATATTTTCTTTTGTGTGTGTGTGTGTGTATATATATAATAACATTAAACGTATTTTTGGTTCTGTAAAGTATTAGAATAATTGATAATTTTTATGATAGCATAGGATTTTTTTTTTAATTTTTCAATCATTTATGATAACATAGGATGAAGTTAGCATATGTATCAATAAGCCTCTCTTTGAGTATATTTACTATTGTCATGGCATCTGCTTTTTCTGAAATTTTTTTTGGTAAGTAAAAATAGAAAAGTAAAGTGATATTCCATAATCTCATATAATAAAATCATGTTAAGCATATTGAATATGTACTATAATATAGATTTGAACTATTATGGGAGAGTACAAATTTTATTTTTTATTAAATTATGTTTGAAATATATATTTAACAAAATATCAGTTTTATAAATTTTTGTACATTACACCATTGTTTTTTATTTTAAGCTAGAAAAAGTGATTTTGGGGTAGCAAATGTCATTACCAAGAACATGAATAACGTCCAATTACACTTTGTACTTTATAAAGATATACGATGTGTCAGGGGGTAATTTCTTGAGTTTTTGGCTCTTTATTTTCCGTCAAAATCCACTTCCGAAGTTACATGAAATCCACTTTCTGTTTGGGTATTGATTAATGAAAATGTCATTACTGATGTCCAAAAACATGCGGGCATTGCAATGGAAATGGATGTCTAGCGAATTTATTCTGCTGGAACAAAAAAGCTAAAAAAAAAAACAGAGAGAGGGTGTTCTTCATGTTAAAAATAAATATATTTTTTTAAAAAATTATCTCATATTAAAATTAAAAATGAAAATATTATTTCACATTTTTATAAGACAATATGTCATATAAGGGTAAAGTCCCTCGCACATACGTGACCTGCCTTCCGGAGCAAAATTATCCTAACATGCTGTGCAAAATGCACATATTTTTGTTACAGTTTAATTTCTTTTAAACCAATTAGCTGGATAAAAATTAATTATATAATTATAATTTTGATGTAATTTTCTAACGAATTTACAATTGTTATTATTATATATAAGATAAACAAATGAGTATTTATGATATAATAATAATAATTTAATAATATTTATTTGATATAAATAATTTTGTTAGTAATAATTTTTTTTGTATTATGAGAATAAAAATTAAAAATACTTGTTGAAAGGATACTATGCTTTAAATTGGTCAATCATAATTCTCTAAAACTAAAAATTGTAAACTAAACTAAAGAATGATTTTACATAATCAACGCTAAAATGTAATTCGATTAATTTATATTTGGATTCAGTCAGTTAAATCTAATTTTTCGTTTGCAATTAGCACAAACTACACACCAACCACGTAATTTATTAACCACAGCATGAAGCCGTGGCCAAAGAATCAACTTTGTTTCCTTCAAGTCGAAGGGACTCTTAATTTGGTAGACTTTAGACCTGCCGTCAATTTCAGTCAACTCCTTGTTCTAAGCAAAGTCAAAGATGTCAGTGTGGAAGGCTAACACTTTTTCCCACTTCTGTAGTACAACTGGCAACAACCCAGGATGAACAATGGGATAATGGGACTTCGGGAGAAAGATATCCATTTTACCAATTGTTGTGCGGTGGTAGGGTTGGACGTGCAATCACAAGCGCTCAGTTGGAACCTTTTTCGAAAATATTTGGTAAATTTTACATGAATTTTATTTATTTGATGAAATTGTGAGATATCACTTTTATATATTTTTTTACTTAAAAAAAAAAAAAAGAATTCATTTCACCATCACCTCTTTTTCAAGAGGTAAGCGACAAAATATAACTATGATTAACAAAGGACTTCACACTATGTACTTTTAATGACTGATTAATTCATGAATTTACTTACAAGTGTCGATAATTTTGGATCCAGGGATATACTTGATTTAGTGTGTAAAATTTAACTTACATTGTGGTATCACCTAGCTATAATAATAATAAAAAAACTCTAAATATAGGTGATTAACTATTAAATTTAAAATTTAATATTCCAATCTCAAATTTCACTCACCATTAAATGCCCCTCGATCACTCTAACTTAGTAAAAAAAAAAAAAAACTACAATCCAATAATTATTAATTTCTTGTACCAAGGGGAGAGTATGTAAGTTAAAGAGTTATATAAAAGTCTCTGACTATTACTGCTCCGATATTTAAGTCAGTAATAATTTAACGATATTTATTTAGTATACATGGTTCTAGTAGTAATAATTTTATTATTATTATTATATTAAAAATTTAAGAGTATGTGAATACATACTGCTTTGATTAAGTTCAATTAAACACAAATTTCTAAAATTGAAAACTGTAACAGAATATAAAGTTTGACCTAATTAACCGAAAATTTTGGATTCAATGACTTAACCCTAATTTTTGGTTTGTTGTACACTTCACCCATATCAACAATGATCTCTCATTGCAGACACCAACAGCGTAATTCTTCATCATTCTTTATTAATCACAACATAATAAAGTAGGAGACAGTGTGGAGTGGCACAATAATTAATCTAGTTTTCTTTTCTTGTGGAAGAGATTCTTTAATTCGATGCACTTTTAAACTAGCAATCAATTACGGTCGACTCCTTGTCCCATACAGTGTGAAGCTGTCTGTGTGCAGTGCCGCGTCTGTATTACGGTTGGCAGCAGCCGAGGATGAAAATGGGAGCATTGTCTGTAGCTTTGGGTTACTTGGCTGCTAAGGAAAGGTTCTCCTCCCATTTCACCATCACCTCTTGTATTCTTTAGACATAAGCAACAAAATATAACCATGATTAACAAAAGAGTTCATACTCGGTGTATTATCCAATTTAGTTTAGTGTATCAAATTTAGTTTGCATTGCCGTCACGCCCCACTATAATATTAAAAAGACTCAAATTGCAGTAATTATTAATTTAACGTAAAATTTAATTTGGATTGTGGTATCACCCAAATTGGTTTAACTACGTATGTGTAACATTACTTTACTAATAATCCTTTGTTTGGACCACTAGTTATAAGGTTTAGCCGATAAAATTTTACCTAAAATCTTGGTCTCTAGACTAAGATTGAAATGTTCAAATGTTAGTCCATGTAAATTATTAAAAAAGAAAAAAAGAAAAAAACTTTTCCTAGAGCTTTTCTCAGAACAACCTGTTAAAGCTGTTATTATGTTTCGCCATTTGTTTTTTTCTTTTTTTTTTTTACATATTTTGCTGTGGGTGAAGAACAAGCTTTCCTTAGCAAATTCTTTGTTACGATTCTCACTAATTGTTCCCATAGAATAATCTTTGATGTGTAGGTTTGTTAATTGTTGGATAGCTCTTTCCTTTATTTTATTTTATTTTGTTGTTGGGTATATGACTAGCACACACTTAGCCTTCGCGTTCGCATAAGATTGAGAATCTTGAATTATTGGCCTTACGTGTAGGGGGTGCAGCTGGCCTTTTCTTTTGTCACCATGCAATGTTACTGTGGAAATCCCCACTGCCTTAGTGTGTTATTATGGGCAATCCGCACTTCGCGAGCTGATTCTTTTTTGAAATATAAAGTTTCAGCATATTCCTATTCCTGGTTCTGCCAACCGTTTAGCTAGTGAGCTCGCCCATTTATCTTATTTCCGTCGATGATGAAGATGTCTTGGCAACATGATCTGCCTTTTATTATCTGCTTCTATGATTCTATGTTCTGCACGCTTGTAATAAATGTTATTGTCCGTCGGATATTCGTTATATAAACGTGTGTGTTGTCTCGAGTTTCAACTTGGGATGTGCTGACCTATTACTTAGTGCGAATTATTAAGAATTTATTTATAATTATTATTTTTAAGATTTCTACATCTAATCATAAGAAATGAGTATACCATTAACAAGAACTTAAAAAAAAAATTACTCTTATAGTGTAATTTTTTTTAATCAAATGTAAACGTTTGATTTACTTGAATGCTCTCTTGGGTCTCATTATTCATGATCTATACAAGCCAAAAAAGCAAGCGCCAACCATGCACGTTACATTACATCGTCGGAAATGAAAGAGACAACCAAAAAGAAGAAAAAAAATAAGGGAAAAAGCCATTGATGATGAACGTGAGCTCCAACATTAGGTTGATATTTTCAATCCGGGTCCAACCAAAATTTAGCCAAAACTTCTTAACCATTGGATTTTCAAGCCAACGGTTCAAAACCCACCTCACAGGAATGTTTCCACACACACCATGATGACAATACAATAATCTGTGTCTATAAAAAGACCTTACATTGATTTGAAGAAGTGTGCTCTAGAAGACCAAACCGGACCAGAGTCACTTTCACCAATACGCCCGTTAGCCTTACGCTGTTTTCAGATTCCTATTCATTCTTTTAGACACAAAAACAGAGAACTATACAAATAACCCAACTCAGTGTTTTGTCTTCTCCTTTGGTTTAGTTTCATTCACATTCACTGTACTTCTCTCTCTCTTTATCTGTGTTCCCATCCTGGAAATTTTGCTATATTTTGCTCTTGGTTTCTCGTTTTAGTGCGTATATTTGATATTTTGAGTGTACATGCACTGCCAAAGGCTTTGGCTTTGGGTTATGTTTGTTTGTTGGTTGAGAACATAGTCACAATAGAAAGAGAGAGAGAAAAAAAAGGATAAATTTTGGTTCTTTTTTTTGAAGAAGCAGCAATGGGTTTGGGAAAATGGGTGGTTTTGTCTAGGTTGGCGGTGGCGGCTTTTACGGCGTCCTTTTCTGTTGCTGCCACTGACCTTCGCGATGGTACACACTTCTTTCCCTTTTGTTGCCTTATATTTGGTCTGTGGTTTGTTAATCTTGAATCTTCAAGTGATTACGTCACCGTTATGCCCTGTTTTGATTTTTATGGATTTTTTTTTTGAAGGTTTTGATGATTTCCTGATTTTTTTTCTTTTTTTCTGGCACAATCACAGTCCTAAAGTAACAATATTGGTCCCATGTTATCACAGCTTATGCATGGCCTGGCAATTCTTGAATTCGTTTTTGTGATTACATCCCTATTACTTGCTGTTTTGATTGTTTTGGACTCTCTTTAAGTCTCGAATTCTTGAATTCTTGAGTTTTGTTTTTTGACAGCTTCACTTTTTTGGTCTGTTCTGGCTATTGTGGCCCGTTTTCCCCTCTGGTTTTGGTGAATTCTTGAAATTGTTTTGTTTTGTTTTTTTTATGTCTCATGTTATGAGTTATGACAATAATTGTGTTTATTTTTTCTCAGTGGCAGCAATGAATTTGTTGTATTTGTCCCTAAATACTCTGACTTTAAGTGGGTGGGTGCCTTTTGGAGGAGACCCATGTGGAGATCAATGGCAAGGTGTCAGTTGTGTCTCCTCAAGCATAACAGCATTGTATGTATGGTTTCTGCTTTATTTTTTTCTGATTTGGCTTAATATACTCTTGTCCTAAAAGTTTCATTTTCTCGCAGAAAATTAGAAGGAATGAATTTGGGTGGAACATTGGGAGAAGGCTTGGGGCTCTTTAATTCTATGATAGAAATGTGAGTGCCGATTTTATGTATTGTACAAGTCAACTCGTATATGAATCGTTAATTTGGGAACCAGTATGTCTCAATTTTGATTATTGATGTTGCTCTCTAGAATTGAAGTTTTAGCTTTTGATGAATCCTATGTTCGAAAGAAAATGAAGTGTTGGCAATTTGTAGGAGGTCACACATGCCGTATTTTGGTTTGTCGAACTAAATTTTAGTACCTCGCGTGTAGAAGCCTTCTAATACCTTTTGCCATGTTCTGATGCAGAGATCTAAGCAACAATCATATCGGCGGTAGTCTTCCGTCCAGTTTGCCACCTGCTGTGACGAAGCTGTACGTAAAATTCAACTGTGGCTGTTTTCATGGACTAGAAAATGAATTTTGACATGATTGCACTGATATATCATTTAAATGCTCTTTCTGTTTTAGTTCTCTGGCTGGTAATAAGTTGCATGGAAGCATTCCAGATAGCTTGTCCTCATTGAGCCACTTGATAACCATGTAAGTTCAAAGAAAAAGGTTTTTGTAATAACGTAGTATGTTGGAAATTTTCCTTTCTTTGTTTGAACTATAGCTATTCTTTTTAGGTCCTTGGACAATAATCATTTTAGTGGAGAAATACCAGACTCCTTTCGACAGCTGACGAGTTTGACAAATTTGTATGTGCTATTAAATTAACTCTATGTCATGTGTTTTCTCTTAATTTTTCTAATATTTTGTTTGAACATTGATGTTATGGTGAAGGGATCTGTCAGGTAACAATTTGAGCGGTCGGCTGCCTCTGTCAATGGGAAATTTGTCATCTCTTAGCTCATTGTGGGTATCTCAGCTTTCTTTTTTGTGATGATTTTACAGTACATGTAATATTTGTGTAAGCTGCCCATAATTTTTACTTTGCAGGCATTTGCAAAACAACAAGCTTATGGGGACCCTTGATGTTCTGCAGGATCTTCCCCTTCAGGATCTGTAATTATCTCAACTTCCAGGCTTTTTTTTTTTTTCATTAAGAGATATGTTATTTTCTGAACTGAAGATTTTTTAAGAATCCAGTTTTTATTTTGTCGGTTCGATTATTTCTCGGGGAAGAAAGGGGGATGGAGTATGTATTCCAACAGCTGACACTTTATCTATCTCTGCTTAGGAATGTGGAGAATAATCAATTTTCTGGGTCCATACCTGTGAAATTGCTGAATATTCCAAATTTCAGGTGAAGCCCATAATAACGGAATTTTGTAACTTTGTTTCATTTGTTATTGTTTTTTGAACTTATGAGATATCCTCTTGACTTCTTGCTACAAACTTTATGCAAGTTTAATCAACTTATTCTCAGCAAAGTTGTCGTCTCTTTTCGCAGAAAGGATGGCAATCTATTTAATACAACTATCATTTCTTCACCTCCTTCAGCAGTTCCTTCATCTTTAGGCACATCACCAGCGCCATCTTCTGTGAATTGGCATCCTGCCTCAGATACGACAAATACTGGAAGATCAAGGGCATTTTTCACCACAAAGAGGGTAATTCTGATTGTTGTTTTTGGGACAGTAGCTGCTATTGCATTAGTGGTGTGCCTCTTGTCTTCATCTTGTTGTAGAAAGAAAAGGTTTAAGGAATATGCTAAGAGGAAGGATTTAGGTGCATACAAGGGCCGTACGGTAAAGCCTAATAAGAATTCTTCAATGTACCCAAGTAACCACGAGCAGAAAGGTAACTTTATTTATCATGGTTATTTTTGGTCCCTCCAAACTTGGTAAACTTCTTTGTTTTTTCTTTCCTTCTTCCTTGCATTCCTGTTTTTCTTGAGATATGATTGTTTGAACAGTTCTTAAAGAGTCATTCAAACAATTCCAAGAAAAGAGGCAACCAGAAAAAGGTGAAAAGGCTCAGGTTGAACCAGGGACAGAAGCGAAGACAATGGCTGCATATTCAAGTTATAAAATAGATCACAAGATAGGTATGACAAGAGTCGATGTGAAACCCTCACCAGCACAGCCATCAGTTTGCCATTCCCCAACCCTTTTTGTTGACGAGGTCACCGTGAATTCGAGTTTGCCTCGAGAAATACATGAAAGTACTAATAGCCTAAAATCCTCAGGTCCTATAAAGTTGTTTACCATTGCGGCACTTCAGCAGGATACAAATAGTTTCTCAGAAGAAAATTTTGTTGGAGAAGGCACTTTTGGGACAGTTTACGGGGCTGAACTTCCAGATGGAAAGGTAGGACCCTCTTTTTAAATAAAAATTGAATATATTGCGAAGAACACATGCTGATTTAATCAATTCATTTTTGTACATGCCATGTGGCTCTCAATTTGAGGTGGTTCTTTATTTGGTTGTTTTGCCAATCTTGGCATTGCATTTATCCGACGTTTTCTTGTTTCAGCATCTGCCTCCTCTTCCTTTTGTCAAAAAAAAAAAAAAGGGGAGGGGGGGTGGGGGTTTTGGACAATGATATTCTATTATGGCCATTTAAATCACTAGAGGCAGCAACTCTGTAACCACATCTAGTATCAAGACCTTTTAACTATCGTCTTTGATGCATACGATGTGAAATTTTTAATTGGCTTGGGAAGGCTTTGCATATCCTGCTTTGTACATGAGGGCTACAGCATGGCATCAGATCCCGTTGAGTGACTTATATTTTTTCATTGTTTTTTCAACAGTTGCTTGCAGTGAAGAAACTTAGTACCGCTTGGGAACAAACCAATGAGGAATTTGTACAACTAGTTTCTAGTATCTCTAAAGTTCAGCATGCCAACATCGTCGACCTTGTGGGTTACTGTAATGAGCATGGTCAACAGCTGATGGTTTTCAAGTATTATGAGAATGGAACGCTGTATGATGCACTGCATGTGGACGGCAATATCCATAAGAAACTTTCATGGAACACACGCATCCAGTTGGCATCGGGAGCTGCCAAAGGCCTACAGTAAGTCAAGAAAACCCTCATATGCTTCTTGTAATTAGACACCCAATTTAACAATACTCATTAAGGCTGACATCGAATATTAATACATCCGTTTAATTTTTTGCATCTATGTATTTTAAATTAGTTGCATCTACATTTGGGCAGGCCTATTAGCATTCCTAAGAGTCCTGCATCTTAGCATACTTATGGATAGAGGTTGACTGCATCCCATCTTAACTCATCAATGACAGGATTGGTTTTTCCTTTTTTCGTCTTTTGATAGGTATCTGCATGAGGTGTGTCAGCCACCCATTGTGCACCGGAACTTCAGGTCTACGAATATTCTTCTTGACGACAAACTTGGTGCACATGTCTCAGACTTTGGTTTTCCAGCCTTAGAATCTATTGGTCCTGCAGCTGAGGTAAGAATTTTCAAGCTCTAAATAACCTTGGTCTTAATTCCTTCTTATATTCCGGTTGCTTTTGAAAGCCTATTAGATTTCAAGAGCCCTTATTAAAACAAAAAGTTTTGCAGTAAGCTGGATAGATTTTGCGAGAATGATCTATGGGAAGTCTTGAGATCATGCTGCAAAAAGCTAAGTTGCTAACTAGATGTGGTGGGTAGTTGGTTTGAGTCTCCCAAACGACTCTGTTTTCCAGATAAATTTGATCAAAATTTCACTCGCCTCTTAGGTATTCGGGCCAGGAAGGACAACGATTTACTTTCTGTTTCTGGTGCAGTGGATCTCCAATGCTGTGATAGTCTTCTATGAATTGGCTCCCTGTCATATCTTACAATTTTTTTTTTATTTCCTAATCTTGGTGGATGTTCTCATTAGCTATTTGAGTTTTCTCAACCAGCATCATATGCAGATTTCCTGACCTTGCTACTGACTCTATTAGCTATCTGTTCTCTGCATCATATTGTTCACAGCTAATTTTGCTTCCTCTCCTGTTTTGACATGTCAATTTAAACGAGGCGATTTTGAGAGTTCCTAGATGGGAATTTTGGGATCTTTGTTTCTTTTATTTATTTATTTAACCCTGATGAGAGACTACTTTGGGCAAAATGGTTTGATGTTTCTTCTTGCGCATTTCGTGTTTGGCCATTCAATTGTTGAGAAGTCAACACCAGGTTACCTTGAAGATGAATCAACTGTTAAATCTTCTTAGATTATGGGAAGGGAGAAAAAACAATGGATGTGGCGAGCCTGATTTTAATTGTGGTTCAATTAATTTGTTTCTGATATTGGTCAATATTCTTTTCAGGTGTCAGGACATCTCCTCGATGTTTATGGCTACAGTGCTCCAGAGTGTGAGTCAGGAAGCTATACATGCAAGAGTGATGTGTATAGCTTCGGAGTTGTCATGCTAGAGCTCCTCTCAGGGAGGAAAGCCTATGACAGGTTAATGATGCCTAGGAAGATAATTTGAGGTTTTAGGTACTTGATATGTAATGATCAATTCAAATGCTCTTACATGCCATTTAACCATTCTCGTGTTGGAATATATAACTAGGTCCCGGCCTCGAGCGGAGCAATATCTGGTTACATGGGCAGTCCCTCAGCTTTATGACATAGATGCACTATGTTGGATGGTTGATCCCTCCCTGGGCGGAGAATTTCCTGTAAAGTCTTTGTCTCGTCTGGCCGACACAATTTCCAGATGCTTACAGGCAAATGCCTCCTGCTTTTCTATTATCAATTCTTACAATCATTTAGCTCCAATTTCTGCTCATGTATATTGTTGGAGTATCCAACTGGAGTTGTGTGGATGGGTCATGATATGTGTAACCACTGGAAACTTGTCTCTCTTCATCAATTCATTCATGGTGCATTCACTTACTTGTAATAGTATCTGTAAGCACTCGTTGCGCACACCGGATGCACATGATTTATTTGTGGGTGTACAAGTACCTGAAATTCGTTTGTTTCTTCCATTGTGTGCAGTGGGATCCAGAATTTAGGCCACCAATGTCTGAAATTGTCCAGGACTTTTTGCACATGATGTAGAACTAAAAGCATTTTTAATCATTCAGTTTTTGGCTGATTGCAAGGGTGGGAGTTGATCAGGAAACAAGCAGAGCACAGCTTTAGGTCCTGATCATCAGAGTGGAATTCCTTTTGACATTGGTTGTTTATAATGTAAAGCAGTGTAGAAGCATCCACCTTTCTGTATAGTAAGGGTTTCTTCCTGTGGTCCAATTTTTTAAAAAATGCACAGTACTCACATTCATAAAATTTAATATTCCTCTCTTTCTGTCTATCTCATGTGTCAATGATTTGTGACTTTTGTTAACTAAATGCTTTACACCATCGTAGCGTCAATCCAAATCCTTGTTCCTGCACTGACATTAACCAACTTTCAAGTGAGGGCTCGAGTCGCCTGTTAAGATGACGCATTAATGTGTCTAAGCCATTGCTCACAACTTTATAGCATATTATCGCATTACAAACATCAAAATGTTTTAAGTGGTCACTTGCCGCCGCCGCCACCGCCGCCACCACCACCACGACGATGCTGCCGTGTTACCGGAGTGCATACTATCGCACCCACCCACGAACTTCTGATAAGTGGTATTAGAATCTATCCTGTTCGCGCTCATTTATGAATTCAATGTAAAAAAATATAACAAACTTATTTTTGAAAGGAGGTAACGAACCCGTAACATACGTACGACTAGTCTCTCCAAGCTTGTTGACAGGTTCCTCAATTCTCTCGTTCCCTTCGTTTCATATGACCTGCTCAACTTCCATCAACTTAATACACATTAGACCATCCTTCTCTCTCCACCCCCACACCCCAAAAAAAAAAAAAAAAAAAAACAAATTTCTCGATTTTTGTTGATGCAGTAAGAAATAAAAAATTTTGAATTCAAAAAAGGTGGGCGGATAATCGAAAGGACGCTATATATTTACAGCCACTGGCGACGACAAAAGCCATCCAGCGTCAACATTTCTTATTAGCAGACCAAAGGCCCCAAAATAGAGATACTGATTTATTATAATCAATAATTATATATTTTTATTTTTTCATATAAATCACTTTAATAATATTATAAAAATTATTTACAAACTCATAATCTTATAAATACAAAATAATTTTATACTATATAAATAATATTTTATATATTATCATAACATAATATATTTTACTAAAATTTTTATATATATTATATAAAACAATAATAATATTATTATTATTATACAAATTATTTCATACTTATTTATGTTTATAAAGTTACGTGTCTACTAATTATCTCCAATATTATAATGCGTGTTTGTATTTTTTCTCTCTCTAGAATCAGAGTCAACCCCATGTCTCACGCAATTATACCACCATTCCCTTTAAATTTTTAAAACTTGAAGAAAAAACTCCCCCCCCCCAAAAAAAAAAGAAAAGAAAAAGAAAAGGAAGAATATTTTTACCAGCCAAACAAGGAAAAACAGAAAGAAAAGAAAAGAAAACCATCACCCGGAAAACCACCCTGGTCTTGCCTCCTCAAAACCGCCTTCCTTCTCCTTCGATTACCCAGAAGTCGGTTTCTCGATTCTTTTGAAGCAAAAAGGGTTGTTTCGGGATAAGGTGCGCCAGGCGTGCGTAGGATTAGCAGGGTGCTTGTCCGGGGGGGCGTACCGGTGGACGTCCAAGATGGGCGCAGAAGTGGGGATGGAGAGGTGGGGCACATGGGAGGAGTTGCTCTTGTGTGGGGCCGTTCTCCGGCACGGAAGCCGAGATTGGGATGTCGTGGCCGCGGAGCTCCGAGTCCGAATCGCTTGCCCCTACATTTACACCCCACAGGTTAATATATTAATTTCCTTTTTTTTTTCTTTGTTTTTTTTTTCAGTTTAATTTATTAATATTATCATCGTAATAATATCTCTTTTTTTGTAGTTATTAATATTAGCCTTCTATTTATTTAATTTTGTAATTATTGGTGGGGGAGAATTTCGGTCAGGGATATTAATAAAAGGTTCAAAATTACCCCCCTTTTTAAATTTAAAGATTAATATATAAATAAATTTTTAATTTTAAGAATTATAACAAATTGAACATCACCTTTACAATGTAATATTTTAGTCATTGTGAATTTTTTTTTATAACAAACATTTTTAATCAAATCCAAGAAACGTATTAAGAAGATATATTAAACTTAGTAATATAATTGTATCTATATTATAATGATATGTAATGTAAATTAATAAAGATATTAACAAATTTTAATAATAAGTAAAAACTTGTACTTATTATAAAAGCTATTATAATCTGAAACTTATTATATTTTAAAAGTCGAATTTATTACAATATTAATTCTAAATAAATAAAGAATAATAATGTGGTGGGGCCAACCAAGCATGCATGGGTTGACGTTGGCTGACTTTGACTCGGTGAAGAATGAATTTGTTGCAATGACCAACTCCCACCCGTGTGCCACTTCAGGGGTCCATTGCCCATTGGTGTCAGTGGGACCCCCTTCCCATGGGTCCTTCCGATCCGAGAATTTCTCGGGTAAGTCGGGTTTCCTTTCGCGTGTACTTAAATAATCACTTATGATGAATTAAATTTATCTTTGTAAGCACTAAAAATGTTTGCATAAGAGTGATGGTTCCTGGGAGATATTAATCAAAAAACTTAATTTTTGTTTGAAAGAGAGAGAGAGAGAGAGAGAGAGATTTTTTATTGATTACAGTGATATTCTCAAATAATTACAAAATAATAAGAAAGAAATAGTACAATTCATCTTTGAACACTAGAATAATATAAAAAAAAAATTATTCTACAATAAAAAAGAAATCTTTTCAATTTTCATGAGCAAATAAAAGTTAAAAAAAATTAAGAAATGCGCAAATTAGACATAATATAAATACTATTTTATTGTGATGTGTCTTTTGGTAATTATAAATAATAATCTTAATAAATTACTATCAATTTAATATCCTATTCTCTAAAAGTTGTATTTGTACGATTAATAGATGTGACTTTTCAGATAGTGTTCAAATTCAATGAATGAAACCATGACAAAATTCTTTAAAATGGTTGCGTCTTTTTGTAATTATAATTAATAATTATAATAAGTTATTCTCCGCTAGTATCCGATTTGCTTAAAGTTGTACTTTTATGACTAATGGATGCAACGTTTCGGATACAGTGTTCAAATTCAACAAATGAAGCTATGACAAAATTCTTTTGAATTCTATGAAGTTTTTACCAACAAACATATCACAATTTCATAAGTTTTATACATAGTCATGTTCAGTCCATCACATTACGCAAATAGTTGTAATTAAGAAGTTCCTTGACTTGAAAGTTATGGATTTCGCCTACAAGTTAGAGGGCTCGTAGGTGTTAGAAAACGACAGCAAATGAGTTCACTAATGCATTTTGCACGAATTTAATGCATGCTGGCTATCTTTCTTCTGCTATGCTTGCATTGGCAAACCAACTATTTCTCCTGCCATTAGTTAAATTTTAATGCTATAATGGTGTAACCATAGGAGGTTAGAAAGCATCTCAGTGCATGAGACGAAGGATTCTGTATCCACTTATTGGTCTACAAATAATTTGTTGTTGTTTGTCTAAGTTCCGGTGAATCTTTTTGGGTAGTTGGTTCTCTATATAACCGAAATAACGTTCTAATTCCAGGTGTGCAAAGTGAAGTATGATGACTTGCAACTGCAATATCCTGGATCAGCGTGAGTCACATTTTTATGTTTCCTTAGTGCTAATTGCAGGTTTTTGTCATAATTCAAAGAAGAAATTGCTTTATGCATTGGTTTCAGAAGTTTCTGTGACCTTGCTTCAGCATTCTTTTAGAATGATTTAGCCAAAATTTATGTGCACTATATGTTTTTCTCTAATTTCCAAAGTCATGGACTTACTTTATGTTACATATTACTCAGATCTTTGTTTGAAGAGCTGCGGAAGCAAAGAATGGCTGAACTGAGGCAGGCTCTAGAACTGTCAGAAGATTCAATTGGGTTTGTATTCTGCCTTTTTTCAATCCAGACTTTGTAAGAACTGGTTCATTTTGAGTCTTGTGCTAGAAACAAGAATTCTCAAACAAGTACCTGTGAACTTCAGCATGCTTTTGGCTGAGGTATAAATAGTTAGCTGATAAAGAGGAATCATTGACCCTTCATAGCAACTCTCTTTTGGCATGCTAGTCTGGGAATTGGTCAAATGCTCTCACGGAAATTATGCAATCTGCATTCATGAACATATGGCAGTGCTTAATTAGCGTATTTTCAGGTCACTGGAATCAAAGCTGGAAATTCTCAAGGCTGAAAGAAAGGACGAATTGAGCCTCCACATTGGAGGGTCCAGCCCAACAGAATGTCAGCTTGGTTATGACTCCAGCCAGACTGAGTCACTTGTGCCTTTCCAGAAATCTGATGGCGTTCAGTCTTCCAGTAAAGAGGCATCCAAGGATGGACTATCTGCTGGTAGTTTTGCTGAGGAAGGGAAGACAAATTGGTCACCTGAGTATCAGGTTCCAGCTTCATTTTCAGCCCAAGAAAGCAAGATCAAGCCAGAAGAAGCTTCAGTATCTCCTGAACACAAGAAAGATTTTGATATGGTGAAGCTGGCAGAGTTCTGTGTAGGGCAGGGTGTTTGTATAAGGAGAAGGAGAGGGAAGAGAAAGAGGAAAGATTGTACCAAGGATGTCAAGGAAGGGAGTGTTGGAGAAAGTGACTTTTTGGAGTCAGCTGACGTTTCTTCAGCTACTTGCTGTAAGGAGAATTCAACCAGTTGCTCCGTCCAAGTGGCCAGATGTTCTGTTACAGATGATCAATGCAGAGGTTTGAGTAAGGATGAAACTGCTGACCATGCGAGGATTTTTGAGTCTATTGCTGACAACAAATGCGCATCTGTCTTTCGTCGACGGCTCGATAGCCAGGTAATGGTGCCAGTAACCCTTCTTATTTGTTTTTCTCCTTATGTTGTCTGCTTCTGTCAATAATGGTTACTTATACCTTATTTCAGTTTCTTTCCCCCCATCTGTTTCAAACCAGATATTAGTCCGATTATGTTGATCCTCCTTATTTTAACATCTTTTCTATTGATGGCAAATGTGATTCTTTTTGAAAAAAAATCCTAGTTGTGGTCTACTTTTTGGGAAATGATTTTATTTGCAAAGGACTTATTGGACTGGTTCTTTTTTCTGGTTTTTTTCAGCTCCGAATTGTTGAACTGTGTCTAAAATAAGATTCTCCTAATTCTTTGAATGAGCAAACTTTTTTTTTTTTTTTGTCCCTTTCTCTCAGAAAAGAGGAAGGTATAAGAAAATGATTGTACAGCACAGGGACTTCGATACCATAAGATCGAAAATTGGTACTGGCCTCATGTTATCAACAAAAGAACTCTTCAGGGACCTTCTGCTGCTTGCTAACAATGCCCTGGTCTTTTATTCCCAAACCACTCGTGAATACAAGTCTGCACTATTTCTCAGAAACATTGTCACCAAAAGTTTGTGGCATCATTTAAAGAACCATATCAGCAGGTCTACCATAACCCTGCTGTTGGCCACACCATCTATTGGTAATCCTCCTGCAAAACCCATAATTGGTCGCCCTGGTAACCAAAAATTTTCAGCGAAGGTGTCCAAATCTGGGAGCCTTGTAATTAAAACTCCAAATACTGGTAAAAGGCCAACTGATGCACATTCCTGCCTGCCGATGGAATGCTTGGCCATGAAAAAGAAACGCTCCGGTCTGCCAAGACGATGCAGACATGGAAGTGCCGCCAAGCAACTCGAAAATTCAATAAAAGGAAGAAAGAGAATAAGAACAAAGTGATTATGTTGCACGTTGATTTTACTCCTTTTTGAAGGTTCTATCAAAAAGTCCATGCAACATGTCTATGATAGCATTTCAATGTACAAAACTGCCATCCTTGTTAAAACTAACCATTGTATGATCCCATTCTGTTAGCTCTAATGAGAAGAATAGGAACAACAAGGTTTTTGCTACCTAATTCTATATTTTCTCTTTTTAATGTAGAGAAGATAATCCCATTTTCATTCTCTGTTCTTATTTGTCTGCTGCACAAACAGTTGACATTTGGAGATCTAGAACTGGCCTTCTGAAACTTTCAAATTATTTGGTTAGTCGTGCAAGCCTCGCTGAATTGAATTTTACCGTGGAAATATTCATTCTCCAAACAAGATAAAGAGCATTCGGGATTTAATGATAATTTAGGCATGGACCATGGACTCTTACCAAGCTATTGGATCTTTAGCCATCACTCAATGAAAAAAGAAAGCCTGGCACTTTGGTTTTGCCACTTCTACATCTGTGGTTGATTCGCTTAAAAAGCTTGTTTTTGAAAGAGACAAGGGGCCGAGCAAGTTGGAGCTACTGTCATGAGTGACAGTTCCTGCGTCGGAATACAGCATCTTATTTGGGGGCTTCCAACGGTATTTTTTAATGCCATGACCACTAGATATGTGTCTTTTTCGGTATAATTGACACAGACTCAAACTTAAACTCGAAAACTATGCATCATCCTCAATTCTTCGTGAATTGTTCATATTATTATGCAACAGTCTCTTTATTATGGGTTATGATTATCCACTAGACAGGTCCACTAGTTAATGGGTCACCCCTTACAGCCTAAGTGGCCTAACTCAATCCAGATTGTCTCAAGAAGGTTGGAGTGTTCAAAGGACGCAAGCTCTATCATTGCTCCATCTTCCACTAACTATTATTAGCCAGCAAACACTCTGATGTACGGCCCGCTTAAAACCAACACAAAAAATAAAAAAAAACAAAGAAAGAAAGAAGAAGAAGAAGAAGAAATTCACCAAGTATTACTTTTTGTGAAATTGAAAAAACATTTCATGACTAATAGATTTATTTGATGAAAATTATTTCCATTCATTAATATATTTGAGGAATCAAAATTGTAATCTTCTCTTACATTAAATTGGTAATAATGCATAATATTAAATATGATATTGTTACACTATAATAATTATATCTTACGTGTCATTTCATTTTACATTTTACATATAATGTATGTCGGTATTAAATTGCATGTATTAATTATTAAACATCAGTTTCAACTTCCCAATTTAACGATTAAATTGATCAACATTTAATTCTATGAAATTTTGGTTTTAATAACATTACTACAAGCCGAAACATTTCAGGTTTTCTTTTTCTAATTTTTTTTTTTTTTGGGTCACATCACACCTAAGCCCCCTACAAAAAATCATTGTAACTGCCCTCTAAGGCGTTACCACCTCCCCCAGATACAATCAAGGCGTGCCCCAGGGTTCAAACTTCGTGGAAAATTTGTTCATGTTGTTGGAAGGAACATTATTTATTTATTTATTTATTATTATTTTTGTAATGCTAGTCACAAAGTTAGTGCTGTTGTAGTTGTTATTACTATTATTACTATAATATATCCTGAAAAGGCACTTTTATCAACAGACGTATGCATAATGGTTTTGGTTGGAATGTGGCCCCATGGAATCGTGGGATAGGTGTCAAACTGTGCCTGAATGTGGCATTCATAATGGTCTTAAAGTTCCTCGATAATTTCAATGCCTGATTAGTTGTTCTAACCAATAGTTTTGGGAGTCTCCTCCATCTCATGCCATGCCACGACATTGTTGAAAATGCTTCAATTATGAATAATTTGCTATATCGTTATTGGAAAGAAAGAAAGAAAGAAAAAGAATCCATTTATAATGAATATATGAATATATATATATATATGTTATACATAATTTTTTAAATTATATAATTTTAAAAGAAATTAATAATACAATGATAATTGTCTAATCACTGAGATATGATAGGTGACCTTCAAAGGGCCACAGCTAACCAATCTTGACTACGAGAGGAAGAAGTGCATGTATACGTATAATTGATATTATCATCATTCTAAGTACTCCAATCTAAATTCATCTCTATTTATTTTCTGTCCGTAAGAGTTCAGGTGAAACCTGAAGAAGTAATTGTTTTGATGATGTGATCTGTCGAAAAGGGTGTAGTTTATGAGATACGGTCAGCTTTCAGTCAGGAGCTCACGTCGAAATGTAATTTGATTATTGAACAAATCCTGCTATATCAAATTTCTAAATCTCAACTTCCTTCTGTCCCAAATTCATATTAAAAATGAAGACAAAAGGGATATATATATAAAGGGTATGGAGATCATTTGCTGCAAAAGTCAAGTCTCTCCCCTGTCATCCATCCCACTCCTCCAATCTCATAAACTTCATGGCATGAATTTCACATTAATTTTCTTACAATTATTGAAATAGATTCGTAATTCAAATATGCTCAATATGATTCATCAATTCATATTGTATTGTCACAACATTTCACGAATATTTATAGCTTATATGATTAATTTTAATCATAAATTAAAAGATGTTTCGAATAAAAATAATTAATAATTATGATAATGCAAAGTATAGACTTATGTATACGATGCATCATCAACGTGATCCCATCTACATAATTTTGGTATCATTAAATTTGATTTTAAGAGAATCAATTAATTTCTTATTTCTTACAAAATTTTGTTTTTAGAATAAGGTAAAAGTATTTTGGGGTTGGGGGGGGGAACATCATTTTCATTTTCCTGCAGTACTCTTTGCACACTAGACTCAAATAATAATAATAATAATATTTATCACTATTTAAATTTCTTGTTTTTCATGCAAAATAATCGTGAAAAGTAAGATAATTGAGATCATTGGTCCCCCCTAAACACAAGAAAAGCAAGAATCATGATAACTGGGATTAGGGGGCTGCGTGCACGAAACAAAACCAAAGGCAGCCGCCTAAAACTAGAGTTAATTAACTTGTGTCTTTGGTATTGATTGACTTCTTGAGTGGTCAAATTAACGACATGACACCAAAATCCATAAAATTGAGACACCCATTTCATCTTTCAATTTTTTCAGCAGTAGTTGCTTTCCGGCTTGTTGAACTCTTTTGCTCCAATCCCCCCCCCCCACCTTCTTATATTTTTCATTTATTTCTCTTCCCTCAATATATTATATAAAGTAAAGAATTACTTTATATATAAAAAGAAAGTTATTTGAAAACCCAATTATTTTCAATTCTTATCAACATAGAATTAATAATCCTTTTGACAAAGTACCTCATTTTTTTTTGTTTAATTTAATATATATATATATATATCAAAAGAATATTAATCATCGTGTATATACATACAAATTTAAATTTAAATTATTTATTGACATTATAAAGGCTCATCACTTGAAGACTAATGAAATCAAGTGGCTTTCTTTATAGCCGACCACAAAGTATTTGATCGAAAATCAAACCTTTTTTTTTTTTTTTGTAATTAAGGGAACAAAGATGGCTATGTGAAATATATTAAAATACTAAAATAACAAGATTAAATAGAAAAAAATAAAATATGCAAAGTGGGTGCAAGAACAAAACTCCTTTTATATTCATTACGTTATAAAAACCGTAATATAATTATGGTATCTAATTAATTTAGCTGTTTTATCTCAACTCCTCGTGCTTGCTTCTTCGTCGGAGAAATTATCTGGTAGCTGGACCATCCTTGTCACTTGTGTAGCACACACATCAACATTTAATGCCGTGTGGGGAACCAAGGAAAGAGGGAGGGTTTGATGAGATAAAAGCTAATTTTTCTTAATTGCTTTAAAAACTAACTCAAAAACCAGGGATTGGTGGGCTCTAGGACCATGATTAAACTTTAATCCTCCTGGGTCAGGGATCAAGTTCTCGCATGGACATTGGAAAAGGTAAAATTTATTTGTGTTAACAACTTCACGTCCAACTCAACCATTCTAGGAATTTTCTTTTCTTTTCTTTAAGTGAGTATACGTAGTTATCTATTTTTAAAATAAAATTTTTCACTGTGTGGGTAAGCTTTTGATGCCCTGGCGGATGCTCTTAATTGATTTTGTTTTTGTATTTATCGTTACACCTTATTAATTAAGAATTTAAATAATCATTATTCTTAAAAAATTTATTAGATCACAAATTATATGATAATATAATTTGTTTATTTTACAATCTAAAACTTCTTTCTTTTAATGCCTCGAGTGAAAAAGTCTAAACAATTATTATAAAGTATATAGATTAAAACCTACGTAAGAATATAAAATGAGAGAATTAATCTCTTTTGAATATCTTGAAGGAACAATAAAATGTCACCATTGGTGATGTTCACACCTATAAAAAATGGGAAAGGTTTAATGGAACTAATACAATCTATAATATTTGATGTTAATTTAATCATTAATTTATAATTTTTAATATTTAATACAATTAAAACTTTAGAATTCATTTAATGTTTTTTTCACATTATAATTTTGGAATACAAATATTTCAAATAGTGTAGGCATGTAAAATTTACATTGTATGCTTTAAATTTAGGATATAATTATATTTTACATTTCTATTTTTTAGAATTTATATAAAATATGCCAATATTTTAAAGCAATAATAAAAAAAAATACATTTGTTAACCAGTTATTAGTAAAAGTTATTTTTAATAACAAAAATATCATTCTAAATGGTTTAAAGGGTCCAATATGCCACTAAATGTTAAATAGTTGAAATATGGCATAAATAACTCAATAAACCAAAATCTTAAAGGTCTAAAATATCAAACCTCATAAACTCATCTCCTTAAAAAATGACACATTAAGAAAAAAAGATAGATTTAACAAAATTGGAAGTCTGAGTTGAAAATAAGATCTAACAAAACTAGAAGTTTTGTAATTAAAACAAGTTAGATCTCTCAAATCCCCCTAACAAATGCATGAGCCCATTTGATTATAGAAATACAAACATTTTATCCACATTAAAACCTAGAAAATCCAACTAACAATGAGGTTGTCCCTTGATATTAGAGAGAAATTCGAAAAATTAATGTCAAAGCCACAAGTTCATAGAAGCAATTCAATATAAGTATACTTGCAGCTTTCTATCTTTACGGGACACATTCGACCAGGGGGAGGTTTCAAAGAAGAAAGTTGAAGGGTAGAGAAAGAGATTAAAATTGTATTCTCGAAGGGAGATTTGTAATTTCTTATTATTATCATACGTGAGAATATTATACTTATTTAATAATTCACGTCTCTATTAGTTATAACATATTTTCATAATTTTTTAAAATTTGTGATATGAAATATAAATTAACTTTAAATTTAAAGTGTAAAATATAAAATTTCTTGTACTTAGGTAATGTCATGGAAGAATTGAGACCTTGCTTGCAAAGTTACTCTTTTTTTTTTTGTTATTGAAACGAATTTAGGTTTGACTCTTTTCGTATTATAAGTATAAAGTTCACAACTTTGTGCAGAGACAGAATCTTGGTAGTAACACTCGGTCCAAAAAGAATATTGGGATAATCACAAACAAATCTAATATAATCACATCTTGTTGAGGTTGGAATCAATCATAAACCTTAAATAGGAGCCCCCCCCCCCACGAACCTTGTTTCTTCTTCTTCTTCTTCTTCTTCTTCTTCTTCTTCTTACAAGTTGATACGGATGTCCAATGCAATACATACCCAAATCTTATAACCTAACTCCGGTAGATTTATACGGACACGAGTCAGCAAGTGAGAAGGTGAGACCGAAGACCGTGTAACTCGCAACCCCACCTTCCCAACAGATCCTCTTCTCTCTCTCTCTCTCTCTCTCTCTCTGCCCCTCTGCTTAAAAGGCCTCACAGTTGTCACCCTTAAAAACGTGGGGCCTTCTGCAGTATTGTCTCTCGAGTCTTTCCTCTCTCTCTCTCTCTCTCTTTCTCCCTTTCTCTTGCGCCGTTGTCTCTCTTTGTCTGGGATTAAAATCTTGGAGTTGGCTCTGTTCAGCTGCTGCTCGATCTTGGTTAGCTTTTCCTTCTGTTTCTTGGTCTTTTAACGAGCAAGATTGGAGCTTTGTGTGATCTTGTTCCTTGACTTGTTCAAATTTGTAATGGGTCTTTGTTTTTCGATGGGAAGAGATTAACTAACGATTAAAGATCCGATATTGGAGCCGTTTGCATGAAATTGCCAGCTTTTTTTGTTTCTTCGTTTGCTTCAATGGCAAACAAACAAAAAAAAAAAGGGGGGGAGAGAAAATAGTGATGGGCCTTGAACCTTCTCTCTCTATTTGTTTTTTTTTTTCTTAATATTCAGATTGAACACTTCATTAGATCTAATAAAAGCGTTATGATTTCCGTCTCTGTTATCCTGCATTAACAATTTCTGGGATTTTAGTCAAATTGAACTGTTTTTGAAGCGGGGATAATTTCTGCTTTGTTTTTAAATGGGGAAGTAGTACGATTTGAAGGAAAGCATTTGTTATTGCCAGCTGGGTTTTATTAAATGATTTTGTTTTTTTTCAATGTTTTGTCTTGAGGTGGTGTGTGGGGAAGAGAACGCATGTCGTCTGTTTTTTTTGACGATTTTGATATAGCTGATGTCTTTTGAATGAAAATATGTGGTATGTAATCTAACCTTATTAGCTTCAATCAGAAGTTGATCAATTTGAGTCTGGAACTGTGTTTTCCTCATACAACCGACACTTGCACGTCTCTAATCTGGTTAGCAATGAAATTTATAGAGGTTTATTGACTGATGAAACTACTTTTTATGTTTCGTTTTTGTCCTTGTTTCCCTTTTCCTTCTCTCATCCTTCGTTGTTTCTGGGTTTTCTGATAGCTGGGTTTTAGGCATCTTCTTCTCAGCTCTTGACCTGCTAGCAGAGTTTCTGTCAAAACTGAGGCTAATAATAGATGGTTATTTCTATTTTTTATTTTTAGTAAAAGAGAAGAATTCACAGTTTTGCAGAGGAAGGTGGGAGTCTAGAAGTTCAGTCATGCTGATTAAAATGAATCATAACCTTGGCTAACTATACCAAAATAATTTCTAATTTTGTCCTGACAGCTTATTTTTCTTCTGTTTTTGGTAATTCTCTTTTGATTTTAATCCCGCCCAGTTTAAACTGATGCAAAATTTATATTGCAAAGCTTGGCTAATCTTATTTTGGAAGTTTGGAGTGGTTAGGATTTGCCTTGAATTGCTTTGACTTTTGTCTAATTTCTTTATGCATTCTAAGCAGTTTGTTATGAGTGAATCATAAAAGCCCTTTGGTGTCCATGACATCTCTCAGACCATGGAAATCGCTGAAAAGAAATGCCTTCTTTGATGGGGTATGGGCTATCATCTTTTTAACTTCTCATTAATTATGGTATTTCTATCAGCCAACATGATGGAGCATTTGTAAAACAAGCATGCTCTATGATTCAATAATTACCCAACAGTATCACCATGGTGCAGGGAAAATGTGGGTTAAAGGCAAAGCAGCTGCCATTAATGGCAGTGTTGTTTATAGCAATGCTAGTCATTGGGTATAAAACCACAGTCCAGCAATATCAACATACACAGGTGATCTTTCTCTACATCTTTGTGACCAATCACTATTAAAGACCAGCAAGCATGCTTAATCTTATGTTGTCTTCCACTGGTTAGCCATATTGTCTTCCTTTTTGGTGCTTTTTTCTGTTTTGGGTGGGGGGGTGGAGTGGGGATGCTTCATCCTTATTTTAACCAGGATTCGAATACTAACCTTATCATTGTAATTCTTTGGCATGTTTTGAGTAACTTTATCCATTTCCTCCATGTAAGTGTAAATTGACTGTTTCCCAAAATGCCCATATGCATTTAAGGATGATTTACATTCTTCATCTTGGGTATTTTTGAATATCATAATGACCCTGGTTGGGATTCCATACCCGTTGTGTTTATTTGATGCATTTGTATGTTGGAATTTTGGTAATCTATTTACTCAATGAGCTAAACTCTTTTAGAGTGAATGGTTTCATTAACCTATTCTTTCTTTTCTTTCTCACCTGTTGGCAAGTTTGCTTATGATTTTCATTATTTCCCCTCTCAGATGGAAGAAAAGTTAGATCCTTTTGATACATTGAAGGTATTGTTAGAACTACCATTTTGTTTCCCAAATTACTGGTACTTGTTTGTTTCTTTTATCTGTAAAGCTCATGATTAGAATCTGCAAGTTGCGACCCCCAAGTCTTATGAATTACATCAACTGACTTTTACTCTGAATTCTAAAGTTATTGATCTCATAATTATACTTGTATGCATTGGATAGTTGTTCTCGATGATTCTTACTGTCTTAAAATGCTTCTGATCTTTGACATTAGAAATCAGCTTTGGTTTCTGGATTGATGGGTAGTTTGCCTCGTGGTATCATAAGGGCTAGTTCAGATTTGGAGATGAAGCCTCTATGGTCCTCTAGTAGTTTAAGATCAAAGGTTGGTTTCCGGTTTCACCGTTGTGGTATCAATTAGATGATAAAATTTTTGGATCATTGATAGAGTAGTGGTAGATAAATGATTTGAACATCTTTTGTTTTTTCCTCCTAATGTTTGTGCTTTTGATGTAGCAATCTCTCTACGTGCTCTTTATGAATTTTGATTACTGTCAAATGCAGACTGTTTCATATAGCCACCGCAACTTGCTGGCAATTTCAGTTGGTATACAGCAAAAGCATAATGTCGATGGTATTGTCCAGAAGGTATGGCATTCTCTATGCAGTTAGATTTGATTTTCTTGGTCTATACATTTCTTGCCTAATTTCATTGAATTCAGTTTCTTCCAGAGAATTTTACAGTCATTCTGTTCCATTATGATGGCAATGTTGATGGATGGTGGGATCTTGAATGGAGCAACCAGGCCATACACATAGTTGCTCAAAACCAAACAAAGTGGTAAGATTGATACTGATATTGATATTGATATTGATAATGCCTTTAAGCGCCCCTCCAGATATTTTGTTTTATGTTGAGACAGATGGTTGATAGCCTGTTTTGTTATCAGTTTCCATAGCAAATGATCCAAATGATACATTTTTGTGGTCCATCGTAGTTGAAGGAGAGTCTGTTTTAACATAAAAGGTTTAATAAAAGTTCTTGTATAAATACCTGTTTCGTTTTGACTCCAACTAACTTTAAGAGAATAAAAAAATGCCTCACATTTTGAGCACTTGTTGAACATAGTTATATAGTTTTGGTTGCCTGGAAGGTGGTCAGAGATTTAGATCTTTAAGTGAATGGCTCAGATTCGGATCTATCATCTTTTCATGAGATTTTTGAGCAACTTCTGTCCATTGCAGGTCCAGCTGTTGCAATTTCTCATACCTGCCTTTCATCTTTGTGTCAATGTGAAATTATCTCTTTTTGGCTGATTGACAAAAAAGTGCTTTTAATGTAACTTTTTGGCTGCAGCATTAGTTTCTTAGTATTATTTGGCTCAATTTCAGGTGGTTTGCAAAACGGTTTCTGCACCCAGCTGTTGTTTCTATATATGATTACATATTTCTTTGGGACGAAGATTTGGGGGTGAAAAATTTTGATCCACATAGGTAAAAAACTGTGCTTATTGGATCTTCACTTCAACATGTTCATGATGTCTGCTTTTTATGGTGAACTGTTCTTCTGCTTGTTGCTTCTGCATCCTTGGTTAATGGCAGGGCCATGCTCTATGTGTTCATTGTCTTTACTCCTTTTGCTAGATACATGGATATTGTGAGATTAGAAGGACTAGAGATATCTCAGCCAGCTCTAGACCCGAATTCTACAGACATACATCATCGAATTACTATCCGTGCTAGAACAAAGAAGCTCCATAGGTATGAATAAGTGGCTTTTGGGGTCTATTGATTAATGCTTACACTTACATTGTTTGTAATGCTTTCACAAATTGTCTTAATCTCTGCAGAAGAGTCTATGACAGCAGAGGCAGCACTAAGTGTTCAGATGCCAGTGAGGGGCCACCATGCACTGGGTAAGTTCCTGTTCTGTCATACTGAGGTGCCTGTTATCTTTCTCTTCCTTTTAATTCTTTTCTGGTGTTGTCTAATTTTCTCTCATAGTTTCTTGGCCTTTGGTGGCCTTTTGTCTTTCCTGTTCATGCATGCATCTGCCATCTAGTTGTTATGCATCATTTAGTAATTAGATCCCATGAAAACTTTCGAAGAATGAGTTTTCGTGTTGAATCTGTGTGTGCAACTGTGCATCCTTTACAAATACCTTTGGATCTACTCTGCAGATGAAAACACAAAATTCACAATCACAGGGAAAGCAATTTTGAGCGATGTACTCCATTTTGTTTTCCTGGATTCAGCAACATTTATTCTCTAATTCAAGTTACTTCTATAGATTTGTAGAAGGTATGGCTCCGGTATTTTCAAGATCAGCTTGGTATTGCACTTGGCATCTTATACAGGTAATGTTAATATAACTTCAGGCAACATTTTGATGGTTCTTTGTTGCAATGAAGGTTATATAGCATTGTCATAATAAGTTCATGTTTGCCTGTTGACTTTATTCTAGAAGTAAGACCTTAATTGGAACAGATTTCCATCTTGTGCCTAAAGTGGGAAGTATCTCATGTTGTAGATTCTTCTATTGATAAGGTAGATGAAGCGATTAAGTTTACCATATTAATTGGTTTCACATGATTATAAAGAAGTGCTTGCAGTCAGGTGCTGAAGCAGTGGTTTAAATACCACTGCCCTTTTGGCCAATTTAAGGCATCATGTCTTTCTTCCTCTTTTAACATTATTTGGCTTTGTTTACGATTGGTCTGATTAACTGACTGGGGAACCATTTTTCTCTCTGTAGAATGATCTTGTCCATGGATGGGGACTGGACATGAAGCTTGGATATTGTGCACAGGCAAGATACTCCCATTTAATTCTTAACCAAAAGGATATTAATATGGTTATTGTTCTTGTTTCTGTGCAAAGGTCTTTTTTCTAATGGTGCAGTTCTGTGTTCTTATGTCCCAGTTATGGTAGTTTGTGTGCTGCTCGTCTAAGTCTGTTGTGTCATTTCTCAGAAATAGCTGGTGTGAATCTCAGATTCAGCTTAAAGAATGGGATGACTTATGAAATACTCTTCCATTCTTTATATTCTATTGCTCATATGTTTGCTTTGCAGAATGGTAATTCCTCTATTGCTTACCTTAGTATACAAATTCCTCTAAACAACTAATTATTGGAATAGTCTCCACCTTTTACAACCATTGATTCTGCATTTGGTGACATTATCACGCAAGTTGCTATCATTCTCAGTGAACTCATGGATGTTATCTTCCTGTTAAGTAGTTCCCAAGCTAAACTCTGAGACTAAATTACAAGAAGAAAACGAGCTCTTTTTGTGGCTTTGGTGGTGAAACAGTTGTCTCATGCCCTGTTTCCCTTTCTCTGTTATTATAACATCATATAAAAAACAAGACATGCTAAATTGTGAATATGATTGCAATGAAAGTTAGAGAGCTTCGCCTAAATAAGATTAAAGTTTATATGATGTCCTCAAGACATTTAAATTTCAAAAACTGAAGTTTTCCTACACATGGCTAAGTCAAATTGTATTCTTGGTACATAGAGGGTTATCTGAAATATGGGGATTGCTATGCTCTAATTGCTTAAACAGCTAAATTAAAGAGTGAACGAATTTGTCTTACAGGGAGACCGCACAAGGAAAGTGGGAGTTGTTGATAGTGAGTACATTGTTCATCAGGGGATCCAGACTTTGGGTGGGGTTGGGCCCCAGGGAAGAAAGGTCATCTGCTTGGCCCATTTTATTTTGTTTTAAAAAAAACATTCTTCAAACTTCGCTTAATTTGTTTGACTTGTTTTCTCTAAATTTGCAGTCTTCACATAATGAAGACTTGGCTAAGGTAAACTTTACTACTAGTTACGGAACTTCACTGGTCCCAATGTTTCAGCTAGAGCGTCGTATTCTAAAATTTCTCGTGTTTTCTGTTTTTTCCCCTCTCTTGATGTCCAGGTCCATGGTGCTGCAGCCATTGATCCTCGAGTTGAAGTAAGACAGTTCCCTCGTTTACTGTTACACTTCATGTTATACTGTTTTATTTATATATATATATATATATATATATATATATATAAGGGTAATCTAGGATGATACTCAAGTTAGTTTAGTTGTTTGATAACATTCCACAGCTTTTATATGCATACTTTGCAAGAAAGATGACTTGCCTTTGGAGAATCAATTTATCATTTACATTATTATCTAAAGGATGAGTCTTAGTGTAATGGTAAGGATCCATCATTCTGATTTAGATGTCACTAGTTATAGTTGTAAAAACAGCCCCTTCTTAAGAATAAGGATGCCCTTTCTCAACAGGGTATATCATAAAGGGCTTGGACATTTTTGCATTGAACTGTATTATTGAGTCCCATTAACATGACGAGCTCTGATGATTCCTAAACTGGACTGAACAGATTAGGAGGCAATCAACATGGGAGCTTCAAATATTCAAAAACCGATGGAATCAAGCAATAAAGGAGGACAAGCACTGGGTTGATCCCTTTAGAGGCAGCCAAAGACGCAGGAAACAAAGGCGCCACCACCATTAAGTTTGACCAGATTACCTGCATATATACTTGGTTCAGTTACTACTACATCTTACACACAGGCTGTCAATCGTTACATGTACCCATAGTTTAGTTTGTACGAAGACTAACTGTTTATTCATTTATTGGATATTTACAGTTTTGTTCTTACCTATTGGCCTTTTCTTTGCCCCTTATAGCCATTTTTGTTCTTAGTTTTCCAAGCTTTTTTATATCTACCATGTGCCGCTTTATCTGTACACAGGCAGTCAATATTTATAGCCATTTGTTCTTAGTTTGTCCTTTTTTTTTTTTTTTCGGTGACTGTTGCTTTTGAGCAATGGCTTTTGAAAAAAGGTTTTCTTTTAACTATTACTGAAATATTCTATAATTATTTCTCACATCCAGCAGGCTGTTGTATAGGAGTTTTGTGCGTTACAACTTTTTGGCAAATTATTTTTTTCAACAAAAATTCTCTTGTATCACAAATCTTTAATATTGGATATTTACATATCTAGTGTGATTGAAAGGGAAATTGTTTTTGGCTGGATCGTGGGGGTGTTGAAGTACATTCCTCGCGCTGTGAACACAAATGGCAAAAAGTTCACATTCAAATAGAAGTGCATCAGTTGAAGAGATTTTTATACTGTAAAATTTAGAGAAGAGTCTAATGTAACCTGAACAATGAATTGAATGAATTGAAAAATAGGGAATATGATACTTGCCTCCAAAAGGGACCAAAGTCAGTAGTGAATGGTTTTGGAACTCCAAGCCTTGTAGGAGTAAAGGGAATTTAGAAAATGGGAAAGCATTTTATCATCTATTGTGATTGAGAGAAAATGGCAGTATTGTGATTGGAGGAGGTAGCCATTTTACTTTGGCCTGTGAAACTTTAATTAATTAGCATTTTCCATTTGAAGACTTTTGGTCATTTGAGCATGAAAAGGGAAGTTTGGTACAAGATTGAATTGGGCTTTTCTTCCCTGTGGTTATAATTCAATGTCCATATTAACTTTCAAAGCCGACAAGGCATTTCAAGGCCTCTGCCGGCTTCACCTTTTGTGTGGTATCCTCTGATTTGTGATTTGGTTTGTCTTCACATAGACAAATGCCTGACCTAACATTACTTGGATCACAATTTTAACTTTTCTTACTTAACCAAAAAAAAAAACAAAAAAAGAAAGAAAGAAAAAAAACATATATATATATATATATATAAGTATATTCACAACCCAATAAAAATATAATTTTGTTGGAAAACAATTTAATTGATTTTGTTGGAAATTAATTGTCACAAAATTAGTTCCATCAAATTAAAGTAAAAAAAAAATTCTTTTTTATGTATCCAAAATAAATAAAAAATTGTAAGAAAAAAGGTTTTATCTTTTAAATTTCCCAATATAATTCTCAACATTTAGTTACAGGAATTATCGAATTCGGAAAGAAATAATTATCTCATTGGAACATCATCTACCTATCCAGATAAAATACACACAAAAAAAAATCAAATTAAGATCAAATAAGTGAAAATATTATAAATTATCACTAAATTTTCAGATGTGACATCTAATAATAAGATGGGATAACAACAATAATTACAGAAGAGAAATAATAATAATCTTAAAGAAGAAGATCACCAAAGACAAAATCCAGTCTCAATCAGGCTCCCTCCCTCCTTTAGAATTTATCGTCCCTCTTCTTTACTTTATTATTATTATTATTTCTTTTGTCTGCTTTTCCAATTCAAAATTGCCTCCCAGAGGAGGCTTTTTTGTTTTTTAGACTTTTTATTTTAATTTTTTTATAAAAAATCTGTCTCCTTTTCACATTTTCACTGTGTTCATCATGGTTTCCAATATAGTTTTCTCTGAATATTTGTAATTCACTTTAGCTTTGGTGGGGTTCTCTAGTTTAGTTTCTTCTCTCTCATGGCTGGTCGCTACGATCCTAATCCTTTCGAAGAAGAAGAAGAAGTCAATCCTTTCTCTGTAAGTCTCTCTCCCGGGCCTTTTTTTTTTGTTTTAATTTTGGGTTTTGTTTGTGGGTTTATTGTCCTTTTTCTAGTCGAACAAAGTTGATTTCTTGAACTGGGTTTTTGAGATTTTGGTGTTTTGAAGATTTACTATCGGTTTTCGATAAATTTGTGAGTTTTTAAGCGTTTGGAGAACTTTTTTAATGCTTGATTTGTTGTTGTTTTGTGAGTGATGCAGCGTTTTGGTTTGAAATTTCTGGATTGACTTTGATGCTTTGGTTTTTCCAGTTGTGAAAATTCAGCTTGTCACTCTGTTTGATGGATAATCTTCATACTGATTGTAATGTTTTTCTCTAAGTTGATTAAATGAAGTTAATTATCGTACTTAAATTTTGAAAAGATAGATGGTTATCTTGATCTGTGATTCCATTATTATTATTAATTTTTTTATTAATGTCGATTATTTGAAGTTAATTATCGTATTGAAATTTTGAAAAGATGAATGGTTGTCTTGATCTGTAGAGTCCTGTAAATCAAGCACTTTGCCCCTTGTTTGCCACTCGAACATTTGATCTCTAGATCACAATAGACTAACTATAGCCTTACACCATGCCTTGTCTTTCTTGCTCTACTTTAATGTCAATGTTCAATGTTTTCACGTCTTAAAGGGAGTTAAGGGTAAAATTATGGAAATTCATTAGGATAGGCTTGCATAGATTACCTCCTGTGTTCTACCCAATGCTTTGGGTGCATGAATGCTTCATATGCCATCCAAGTGGATGGAAACATAGGAGATTTGAGAATTGGGTGGTGGATGGGGATTAGAGCAGTTTGAGAACATGGCTGGCTGATGCTTGACAGAAGCCTGACATTGATTTCTGAACAATTTTTTATATCCTTTCTTAGCTACTTGAATGTTTTTGTTTATATATAGTTTGAATGTATTAGTTTCTAGTTTTGAAGTTTATGCAGTTAATCTTTGATCTGATATATTTAACCAGGATCCAGCTGTAAGGGGGAAGACATCAGGACAGCTAAAGCATAGTGGGGGCCCATTTTTCACAACTGTAAGCATATCTTCTGCAACATGACAGAATATTTTCATGCATTTTCAAGTTTAAAAACTCTTACTCTTGAGAAATTACACATATAGGCCAAACTGATGTGGATACATATAATTTTGATATTACCATGCTTTGCTACTTTTGTTGTTAAAAGACATCTTTCCCATTTAGGAAGCTAAATGCTATTACCTTCTTCTTGGATGTTACTGTATTGCTGAATTTCAGAGTGTTCCTCCTGCTTCAAATTCGAGGCTTTCGCCATTACCTCCTGAACCTGCTGATTTCAATTATAACCCTGGTTCAACAGTTGACATTCCAATTGATACATCTACGGTAACAGTATTCTCTGATTGGTGAAAACATAAGACTGTATTTGCCATTTGAATCATTTGGCAGTGTTCTGAAGTTATTCTTCAATTTAGGATTTAAGGAAGAAAGAGAAGGAACTTCAAGCTAAAGAGGCTGAACTAAGAAGGCGGGAGCAGGTATTGTGTTCATAGAAAAGTGAAATTTTAATTACTACTTGTTCAGCTAAAGGCCTTCTTTCTGCCATATTCAAAGACAATAAGTTGTATCCTTGGCTTAAGTGATACTACATGGTCCTTTGTTAAGTCAATATTAGAAAGTCTTCACAAATCATGCAGAAAATATTTGAAAGTCTTTTAGCTTTTAAAATTTGAAGACCATAACTAACCTAATCTATTTGTTAGTTGATTGCAATGTTGCTAAAAATTTAAAATGCAATTAATTTGTGTACATGAGAAGTTTTTTTTTCCATTAATTCACATAATTGGAGTTGCTTGATGATCTTTTGTTAAATTTATCGATAGTGGTGAGAATTTTATGTATTTATATTTGACCTATGTTATTGGTTGGCATTTGTTTGGAGTTTGTTGGCACTAAATAAAACAATATTCACCTAGTGGTTTTCTACTCTTTTTGGATTATTCATTCTATTGGTCTCATAATCATCATTTTTTGGTGCTAAGGATGTGAAACGGAGAGAAGATGCTGCTGCACAAGGTAATATTCTGTTGACGTTGTACCAAGTGACTAAGTATCTTCACAGGTGGATTAAGGTGGTGTAGCGTGAAATATCTTGAGAAAGGAAAAATTACAAACAAGTTGACATATAGATTACTGGATTATTGGAATACCTGGTTGTGTTTCCTTTTTTGATTTTGTTTCTTCTCTTAATACCTTATATAGAAGACTATTGCTGGTTTCCTTTTTTTAAAAAAATAAAAATAAAAATCTTCCTACCATGTAATAACATTTCCCTTTTTCTTTTTCTTCTTGCAGCTGGAATTGTCCTGGAGGAGAAAAATTGGCCGCCATTCTTCCCTATTATCCATCATGATATTGCAAATGAAATACCAATTCATCTACAAAGGATTCAATATGTTGCATTTGCAACAATTTTAGGTAAGGCCATATTTTGCTGGAATATGGAATGACGGCAGCATGTGATGGAAGAAATTTATTCATAAGTAAAATTTTTTTTATTGTGTATATGGATTTTATCTTTTGGGGTGAGTTAGGTTTTGGTTAGATTGGAGGCAAAAGGAAATCATGCACAATCAGAGAGAAGATTTTATATTTCAATGCCCTTTAATTTCTAGGTCTACTGTAATAGCCCATTTGGTGATTGATCTTATGTTACATCTTTGGCTGATTTAATATCTCACTAGCTTTGTCTTCATTCACTCCAACAGTTTATATAACTATTCAGGTTTGTGCTAATAAAAGGCATCATATTAAGTGCAATCTCTGTGACCTGTATTTTATTGGGGTGAACTGTCATAATCCTAGTGCTTTTATTCACATCAGTTTTCTAAGATGTTCAATGCCTATCCTTTTCAAGAGAAGTGAAACTTGGACTCTTAGTACATCAAAATCAGAGCCCCTCAATTCTGTAAATACATTATCTTCGAGATTTGCGGGTCACCTGCCAACAGCAACTCCCCCCCCCCCCCAAAAAAAAAACACACAAAAACAACAGATGGGGAAAAGGGGAAGAGCCAAAAATTGTAGCCATTTAATTAAAAGCATGGTAAAAGCCACCCATCATTTGTGATGGGGGTTCCAAATATTGGGCAGTTATGTTCAAATATTTTGCATCTAATGTATTATCTCAGACTTGTTTAGAATAATTCAATGATGCTATACTAGCCCTAGCTAAGATTTTAGCTAGGATGAAAGAAGTAGATGGTTAATTAGACTGGCCATGTTATTAACGTAGTTCTTACTTTTTGTGATAACCAATGTTTGTTTCAAAGCTTGATTGGCATTTTCTGTATCCTTTGTTTCACTATATTATTTCTTTTCCCAGTTCTCTGCAGTTCATGTGGTTGGTGAAGTTGTTTTTGGATTTTGGTGCCCTTGTTTTTGTAGTTTTTTTATATAACCTTTAGAAGATTGGCTGGCTTGATGAGCTCTGATTTTGTGCAGGCTTGTTTGTCTGTCTTCTCTGGAATATTATAGCTGTTACAACAGCATGGATTAAAGGGCAAGGTTTTTAAAAAAATTTATAACTCATTCCTGTGTAGTTTGAGTGTTTTTTTTTATATATATATTTATTTAGATATCTGTATTTCTGTTGCAGGGGTGAAAATCTGGTTTCTTGCTATAATCTACTTCATATCAGGAGTTCCAGGGGCCTATTTCTTGTGGTATCGTCCACTTTATCGCGCTTTTAGGTACTAATGTTTTGGTTATTTGGGGGTTTTCCTATTAAAATTGGTTATTTTATGTTCACTTAGATAATCACATTAATTGTTGCTGCAGGACTGAAAGTGCCATGAAATTTGGATGGTTTTTCCTGTTTTATCTGGTAAATTATCATCTTCTCATAATGTAATCTCAGATGATATTTGATGAGGGACTAATATTTTTGTCTATATTCTGTCTATAGCTTCACATTGGCTTCTGCATTGTTGCTGCTGTTGCTCCTCCTATAATTTTCAAAGGAAAATCTCTTGCGTATGCTTCTTAGAGTCTTTCAACACACACACACACACACACACACACACACACACACATACATATTTCCCTTTTTTCTTTCGAATTGATTTCTGAAACTTCTCAGTCTTTGTGATGTGTTAGTTTTATCTGATGGTTTCCTTCTTGGTGCTTGAAACAGGGGTATCCTGGCTGCAATTGATGTTATTGGCCCAAGTACTTTGGCTGGGGTAAGATGCTAAGCCCAGTTTTTGTTCTTTTAGCTAAATGAGAAGGATCATTTGAGCCTCCATTTAGGATATATGTTGCAACCAACACAAGATTGCTTGTGTGTGACATTCTAAGTTGGACCATATTAATTATTTCCCTTTGTTCGTAGATCTTCTACTTCATCGGGTTTGGATTATTCTGTCTTGAAACGGTCATAAGCATCTGGGTTATGCAGGTACTTCAGTTTGATTCATTCTAACACATACACCATCGTCATGGGGACCTCTTAGGTAACCTTGATCTTCTTAAATGCTTTTCTCTACTTACTGGCTGTCATTTCATTTACAGCAAGTGTACATGTACTTCCGTGGTAGTGGTAAAGCTGCTCAGATGAAGCGGGAGGCAGCAAGAGGAGCCATGAGGGCAGCAATATGATTGGATGTTTGTGGATAAAGGCAAACTTGGCGAGCTCTTTTTGGATTTAGGTTGTATATACCCTTAGCAAACATATATTTCAATAGAGATATCGCTTGCTTGACCCTGGCTTTTGTTAGACCATTATATTTGCTTCTAATTACTTGCTTCGAGTGTCATGTCCTTGTAAATTTTCGTAAGAACACAATCCAAGGATGTTGCAAATGAATACTGCTTTCTTCTTTTCTTTTCTTTATTTTTTATTGAAAACAATACCCGCCCATCTCTCTCTGCAAACTCCTAATTGATGTAAATTGTTAAATTGCCCGTTGCTGGTGCATTGCCTGTGGTAGGGCCAACAAACGTGATGGTCAGCAGGGCACTAGTGTGAACCTTGTGGGAAATCCATCATCATCATCATCATTATTATTATTTTGGGGGTTTTACTTTCATTTATTTGGGCTCTAAATTGGAACATTTTGTGGAGGATGTATATTAAAATACGCAATTGGAGTAGGATGCAGGTGGTGAACACGACCCTCACTTGAGTAAACAAAACTTGGGGAGGGGGGTTTGTCCTAATGAAAAGGGGTCGTGGGAAATAGCAAATGGTTAGTGGGATGGCAATTAAAGCTTCCCAGCCGTGTCCAAAGAGTTCCAAAAAGTAATGGGCCACGTGGGAGATGGCAACCTGAGGCCGAGGGCCTTATGCACTCTTTTCAAGTCACTGGGTTTCGAGCAACAGTTTCAATGCCTGCATTAAATAATCTTGACCCACCACAACTGACATTTTCCTTTATTAGGATCTACGTCACTTTATTTCCCCGATTTTCATGTAATTACTGATTGTCTCAAGTCGCCACCATCCCCACCACATCGCCGAGTCTCTTTAATATTTGGAATGACGTCGGAGGAGCTTGTGTTCGTGTTGCCGATTCCAAGTCCGTATAAAGAAGGATGGTCGCGGTAAGTTAGGCTAGTGATCACGTAAAATTGGCCAAAATCTTATCGGAATTCTTAGGGACTTGTGTGTGTTTTTGTGTTATTTGGACGAGGGACAAGAAGAGCAAAGCAGGATGGAAAACAAGATATCAGAGTGTTCACATACAAACCCTCGCACATCATTTCCATTATATAATATCACGTGTAAATCATATCAAAAACTCAACTGGATCGCATGTTTATAGATGATAGATCATAAGCTAGCAGCTATTATATATATATATAGATAGGTAGATAGTAGATGCTCATACCAGCCTGCCACCAATGGACTTTGCTTAACTTTGCTCTAACAATAAGCAACGCACTTCTTACAGTCTAAGTTGCACCCGCCTCCACCGCCACCGCCTCCGTAGCCCTTCCCCGAACTGCTGGAGGAGGCGAAACACTTGGCAGGACATGTCAGCGTCTTGTTGTAGCATTGACCCCCTTCCTTGCACACCACACTAGGCCTTATAACACCGTCTATAGAGCGCCCTCCCCTTGGATCCCCAGACCCGCCTCCATACCCTCCACCAATGATCCCGTTTCCCACGCCGGGTACCCCAAACCCATTTCCGGGCCCGAAGAAACCCCCCACCCCAGCATTGTTTCCACTGTTGCCATTACCCTCTGATAGCTCCTTGGGGTTGGCTGCCAGGAGATCCGATAGATATTCGGGTTCGGGTCGGGTTCCACTGGCTAGTGAGAGTGAAACAAGCAAGGTGGCCAAGAGAAGGGTGCTGTCTATGGCTTTCATTTTGTAGGAGTGATCAGAAAATTGTCCAAAACAAAAAAAGGTTGCAAAGTATGAGGAAATATTTAAAGCTGAGGACAACCCTTTTATAAAGTGAGAGAGATGGAGGGACAGTTGAGAGGGAGGCTTCTCATTAAATGTGATTAGGTAAGAGGCATTTGTGACATTTTCATTTAAGCTTCTTGTGTCGTCGACATTGAATTGTTCGACAAAGAAAGATATGCACAGATTGATATTATTGTCACCCCATTTGTCATCTAATTAGGTTTGACATTATCAATTGTGAGTGCCATACTTTGCCTGCCATTTTTGCACTCAATTTTATATCCCATGGTTTTGATTATTAGTTTGCGTAATCCATGCACGTTTCCATCTTAGTTTTGCCTGATAACTAATTTCTCTGCATAGAAATAATACTTATAGATTTTTTAGTTATATTTTTATACTTTAATTTGTTGTAATGGATTGTTTATGTTCCCCATCAACTAAATAAAACGGATCACTCGTGCACTTGAAGATAGAGCTGGCGAATGGACATAGCTGGTCTAATTTGAGTTGGATTGGTTAGGGTTTATTGGATTTTGAGTACTTTCCCGTCTTCACGTTCGTGCATCGAGTTTCATATATATATATATATATATATATATTAATTTTAAAAAGGATATTGAGTTTTAGATTTTTTGAATTGGGAATATACGAGGGATTGATTAGGCCTTAGATTATTTGAGTTCAAGTTATTTTGATGTGTTAATTTAGATTATTCAGGTCGATTCTCTTTCTTTATTTTTATTTTATTGTTGCGCCTACTTTAGATGGCATGAACTCGCATGGCATTAACATTACAGCTGCAATGAGCCTGGTCCATCCAATGTGCGGTCGTGGTCCATGCATGATTTAGTAGGTAAAGCTGAACAAGGTAGGAAAGGTAGCATTCATCATCGTGCTCCATCATACTCCATCCTTGCCAATATTATCCTGAGAGCTAATTTAATACTCTCTTAAAATTGGGTGTAGGGTATTGAATGTTAATTACTTGTTATCGTCTCTGCTTTTTTTCTTTTTCTTTTTCCAATCTTCAATCACTTTAAGAAACTTTTTAATAAGGTCATATGAGTTCAGTGTTATGAAAACAAAATGAGGGTCATGGATTGTTGCAGATTATGAAAACTTTACGAGAATTCTCATCATATTATTGTGTAAAACCGAAGATTGTAGATTTTGTATATGTTACAACAGAAATACTTGTTGGCACCGATTAGATATCGCTGGTTGTTGCTGAAATCAACTACACGATTAAATGTTCCGAGTTTGAACTTTAGTTCAAATCAATTAACTCAAAAAAAAAAAAAAACAAAACAAGCCAATCACATCTGGCTAGTCACGTGAGAGAAAATTACTTTGCTACTAAATTAAATGAAACTAAAAGGCATTGGAATTGTTGTGTTGCAATAATGAATCCACGAGAAAATCGGGGAGAGATATCATAAATTGGTATTAGACATCCAAATCCTTGGACCGTCCAAGCTTCGACTCATGGGTTGCCAAATATTATTTGTCAGGGAGACGATTATGATCCTGGGGCCATGTCCATGGACACTGGGGCCATGATGACCTGATGAGGTAAATTTGCCGCGTCTGTCACAAAAAATGGCATAAACGTTGCAAGAATCCAATCGGGGACGCCTTCACACATCAAAACCATGCACATTCCCAAGTGGGGGCATTGAAGTCAATCCTTTGCTGCTAACTAAATTTTGGGTCAAATGATCTGCACTCTCTCTCTCTTAATTTCATGGGGGTTGCTGTCATTTGACCACTGTTTCATAACATGAATTCATCCTTCCTCGCCGGTATGCAACAGCGCAAAGATTTATTCATAAAGCCATAATTGATTTATCTGATTAAGCAAAACTTTAGGAAAAAGAAGATTGCTAATGTTAACTCATGCCATGACGTAAAGCCTAATCAATTCAACAATTAATACCAACCGACTAATGGTAAAAAATAGCGATTATATTGTTCTAAGTTCCACCTCTATTATCAATGGCAACTCCAGAAATTTTAATTAATAGCGGCAATAATGTATATGGCTACAAAATAACTGACTTTAATCGAGTTTTGACATATTTAACTGTAGTTCGTTTAATAAATTAAACTAAAATTGATGTTCAATATTAGTGTCGTTTGACTAACAAATTGGGTCAAGCTGAGATGAACCTAAGTTATTTAAAATGAGCTTTAATCAGTCGACTCATTCATGAACAACTCTATAATATTAACAAAAATAAATAAAATTATAAAAATTATTGTTATAAATAAAATTAAAATGTCAAAAAATCAATTGTAAAAAAAAAATACTAACTAAAAAAATAAAAAAAATGTGAATTTTAATACATAATTGTAAATACATAATAATAGTAACTAGAAAAAATGAGTCAACTAAATCTATTCTAGTCTATTAAATGAGTTTATCAATAAATTTATAAATTAATTTTAACTAAATTATTCACGAATTTAAACGAATTGAATCTGCTCCTATTTAGGTTGAGCTCAACTCGAGACAAGTTATAGTTTTATGGATATATACTTTATTTTGAATGTTTAATGAAAATATAAATTACCATATTTAAAAATAGAAGGCATCACAAATAGTATTTGTATATTGACAAAAGAGATTTTAAAATTGAGTTTATAAAATTTTTGTATATTATATATTTTTTCAACTAACAACAATTTTCTTAATCTGTAATTTTTAAATTAATTAGAGTCAAAATTACTTTTCAGCAGAAACAATAACTATTTTTCAATAGGTGCAAAAAATATTTCAAATTTTTCATGTCGGTTTTTTAAAAAAATATATTTCTTGTCCCTACTGGGGCATAGGTGGCTCCGCCACTGTCGATTGCGTTCATGGAAGCACCAGACAGAATTTGGAAATCAGCTTTAATGTATGTGATGAAACAAACAGGTTGGGGAGGACCGACCACTGCATTAATTTTGACAACTTGAGTTCATGGCTGTGACTTCACTTCTTTTCTTTCTTTATTTGTTTTTTTTCTTCTTCTTTAAATGTGTCACAGCCAAGGAATATCTGACATCGACTCTTTCATTCAAAGGGGTGTTTTTTTTTTTTTTCAGTTGATATATTGACACTAAAAATCGAACTCTAAGTTAAAAATTAAGAATTTAAATATTTTTATTATTGAATTATAATCAGTGACTGAACAGGAGTTATTTAATATTCCGGCAGGCTTCAGAGAAATTGGTTTATCTACAGGTACGTGGTTGGGGTGATGAAATGGGCATTGATGATGGGGGGCCGGCCTTCGAGATGGCTCAAGTCAAAACCTGTACGTGGAGTTTGATGGAACTGCTCAGTTGCAATCAATGCTGTTTCTCTGACTTCTGGTCATGCTGTCGGATAGTTGTAAGAGTTCGGATCATTTAAGTTGCAATTCTTAACATGCTGGTTACCATTTGAGAATTTCTTGAAGAAATTGATTTACCCTGACATTAAGATAATAAATAGAGAAATTTCTTGAATTGTACTTACTTTTTTTTTTTTTTTTTTTTTGCTTTTGACCTTTTTGAACAAGGGGGTAAACCAATTTCTTTAAGTGCCCAATATGCCCTAGTCCTTACTGGTTTCACATGCTGATGATGTCCCCGGCAACATTTTAAGCACAGTCTCATCCTTCATTTAATCCTAATGACCTCCAAAATTAATCGCACTTGCAAGCCGGAAAACGCTTCTCTTGAAATGGAAGAAAGAAATAAATCCAGAGTTACCATAAATGGACACAGAGAGAAAATGGTGAGAAGAGGATGGATGGCAGGTTTCCTTCACCCACTCCCTCCAAAAGAAAATAAATAAATAATAAATAAATTATATATATATATATATATATATATATGTGTGTGTGTGTGTGTGTGTGTGTTTTCCTTTCTCAACACATAACCAAAAAATATGGAAAGGTTAATATATATATATATATACTTGTATGTTTTAACATTTTAACCTTTGAAAAATATTACAATATGTTTCCTGAAATTTTTTTAGTTCAAATTTTATTGGCTGTCAATTCTTAATTAATGAAAAATAACACACCAAAAAAAATAACGATGACATATACTAATGATTGGACATCCAGCATGATAAATTAAAATTAAACCTATTGAACTTTTGAATTACTAGCCCTAACCCAGACATATTTAGACTAAACCCTAATAACCAATAAAAGAAATATTAGAGTTAAAGAAAACTAAAATAAGGAAAATGCAAAAAAAAAAAAAAGCAACCAAGAAAAACTTGATTGGATCGATTAATTTGACCATTTGAAAATTTTTAAAACGGCAATTGACTAAAATAAAATAAAATTATTAATATTATGAATTGAATTAATCAATTTGATAGTCTGAAGCATCTAAAATAATAAGATTAAGAATAAATAATTGAAAACAAAAATGAAACAATTGGTGTTGCTTACTTATTTTACTTATTATTAGCATTTTGTTTATAGTTAGTTACGTAATTCTATTCATTTTAAAAAAAAAAAAGTATTGCATGCAATTGAGTGCTTGAAATTTGGATTGGGCATCTTTTTCTGCCTCACAGTATCCGGCTGACTTCAGACTTATTGGGTATGGTTTGATCTTTGTGGGTGACTGGCTGTCTGGGTAACAACCAATACTCTCGGTTTGATTTTGGTGGGGTTAAGCAGATTGGACGATTCGGCCCACATCCCTAAATGCTTCCACCCCTAAATGTAACAGCACCACACAATGATAAATGATCGTTGATTTTTAAAATTTGGATTAATTGGGTAATCCACAGATTAAATTATGACTTGATAGATGACAGATATTTATTTTTAGAATGCTGTAGCTGGAGTCTTGTTTGTTTATAGATTAGTTAATTGGTTAAATATACCATAAATCTTAAAAAATTTAAGATTCAAATCAATGGCTGGCTGGGTTCAGAAACATATGAAATACCAGTGAGTGGCAACTTAGTCTAGTGAACCTATAGTTGGCCCTCCCCCACAAGGAAAAGAGAAAAAAAAAACAAAAAACAAAAAACAAAAACAGACCCTTAATCAAGAAATTCCAAGGTTTTGATTAGTCAAAATCCAGGGGACCCCAATAAAATTTTTCAAATCTAATTGCCTACCAGTGGAGGTGGCTTGCATGTCCAGCACCATCTTTGTGCTTATCGATGGAACTAGCCCATTGTTAGAAAAGAAAGGGGAAATCATGACTCATTTTGATAATCGTAGGCAATTCCCATGTGATTTTAATTGAATAAGACACAAAATAATTAACTTTCTCAGCGTACTCAAAACTATGCCTTTACATTATTTTACAAAAAATGGAATCTTTCATGTCTCCTAGGTGTTAATCATCAGTTTTGATTTAATTTCGTGCGAGAATAATTTATTATTTAATATCACTAGACTTACTCAATATTCACATTTAAACATATTTTTAGATTCCTTTTAAGATTTTAAAAAAAATAACGAAGAGTGGAGACGATTTTGAAGATTGCTCTCCAAACCAAAGCACTTTAACTGATAAGAATTTAGGGTTCTACCCCAAAGCTTAAAGCTTAATTCACAACTCTATATTAATGGTATTAATCTAGTCAAATAGAAGATAGCATTGCTTCATATTCACCCACTTGTGGTACAAATAAATGTAGATGCTACTTCTAAAATAATGTCAAAATTGCAATATTATTATTTCTTTTTTCAGACATAAGTTCAGATTTCAGATTTCACCCTAATCGAATATTTTAATGGCCTAGGAAATACTTGGTGGTTAAACGAATTGATAAAAATTGGAGGAGGCTATGTAGCAGCAACACTTTGAAGAAAAATGATTGTTGATCTTTAAAATTTTGGATTAAATTGGTAATCCATAGATTAAATTATGGTAAATCCTCACCTGGTGAAGAAATTCCAAGATTCTTATCAGTCATAATCCAAGGGAGAATTCGACGACAAATGTACACGCAAACCCCAATAACTTTTGGTAAATGGAGCGATCTCAGGTGGCTTGCATGTCCCCGCACTCGTCAATGGAATTAGCATTTTGTAAGAAAAAGAAAGGGGAAGAAGCACCAAAAACTGCCCTTCGCCATGCTAAATCATTACTCCACAAAATGCCCATGTGATTTTTATTGAATGGGCCACAAAATATTTGACTTATGTCAACGTACTTAAGGGCTTACCCTAACATCATTTTTCAAAAATGGCGTCTTTTCAGGTCTCCTACGCCTTATTCGTTGCAAAGACAAATTTGTCCGCTGCCTTTTCAAATCCCAAAAAGGAGAGGAAACATAGAGTTACTGCTAGCCCCCAGCTCTCAAATACACACACGAGTATGTGGACAAATGTTCACATTGTCAAATCCAAGAAACAATAAATATAGAAACAAAAATCAAAGCTGGAGCCAGCTGCTGCCATTGCATGGCAGGGTGAAGATCGCCAACAGTGAGCACATTGCGTGGTTGCATTAAAATACTCATGAGGGCATTAGAGTAGAGCCCCCACTCTCCCGATGTCATCTTCTTCCTTCCTAGTATTTATATGAGACAGGAAAGAGAGCGGTGCCCATTCGATTATTCTCAGAGAAAAAGTCAGTCTGATCAAGAAAGCAAGAAAGAGAAGACATGGCAGGATCAAGAAGTGAGATGACCAATGGTACAAGGAAGATTTCCAGTAGGCTTTCTGACCGTCTCATCCCCAAAAGAGGGCAGGTGAAGGTGGCTATAGTTGTGGGGTTGGCTCATTCTTTTGCTTCCATCTTCTCCCTGCATATTGCTAGTCACCAAGCTGCTCCCCCCTGCTGCTTCTTAGTTCATCATTTGCCTCATAAGTAATTTTTGATGATTTCCTTTGTTTTGTTCCTTTTTCCCTCTTTGCTCTCGTCTTCGCCAAGAGGCAGGTGTAAATTCTGAAGTAAACAGAATGTTTTCTCTGATGATTTCTTCATATATTGCTTCTTTTTGCTCCATTTTTGGAAGCTTTTTCTTGTTCTTTTGCTTTTATTCCCTCCCATCCCTTGTGGTCATGAGAAAGAGAAGAAAGGTGGCTAATTGGAAGTAGCAAAGCTTTCCTATTTAACGCATTTTCGGTTACATCAATATGCATCCTGCTAGATCGTTCACAGCATAACCAGAGGCACAAAGGTACTAAATATCCACATCAGGTTAATCCAAGCATAAGCCATCTCAAAACAAAATTCATTTTTTAACTAATGGAAATAGGATAGTGACCTGTAATCTACAAAAAGATTGATATGGTCCTGATGGCTTCAACCATGTATCTCCTTTTTTCGTCTTTAGGCAGCAGAATCTCTAGCAAAATCTAAGCTTTGTCTATCTCCCAGCCTTCCTAAGTAGTCAAGCCTCATGTGCCTTAAAACATGGTCCTTTCACGGTAAGTCTTCAGAATGAGATAGTTCCAAAAAAATAAAAAAAAAGGAATATACAGCAGAAATTCGGCTAGAACAAGGGGAAGAAACATGATCCAGCAACAAAGAGCTGCATTCTCTGTCAATTTCATCCTATTCTGGAGTTATCTCTGCCGAAAACCAGGGTGGTTGCCCAATTCACTGCCACATAAAACCTGTTCCTCCAACTCACCACACGCGTAAGATAAGCAGAGCGCCACATTAGCCAGCTGACAAATCCAGCAATAGATAAGCCCTTTGCATCCTGCCGAAAAATAAACCCAAGATCGATCAACCATGTAAAATAATAGCAAAGAGATACTTGCTAACTGTTAAGGCCTAATCTGCTAATTATTTTGCAATATTAATGGTACCTTGGACTGGCGTAAATCGACCAGCGCCTTGTAACGGCCAACGGATGCCATGCTCCCAATGTGCCTGTAAACAAAAGGATCGCCTAGTGGGATGTCTTTTGCACTGAATGCCTTGCCTCCATTCTGCTTTTCAATCTTGTTAAACAACTCCACCAGATATTTTCCTTGTCTTTCTGCAACCTGCTTGAGAAATCTATACTGATCAGCAAGCCTTGCCATTCATCTGTTTCCCAACTAAACATGCACTTAATTGGTTTCAGTACTATTGCAGCTTTGTTCTGTCACTGTCATGTTCTCAAACTGGTAGACTTACGGCTAGCAAGCATTTAGTTTATGTTTAGCATGCTTTAGCATTTATAGACATAGCAGTTGTATAGTATATATAACCTGAGCTAGAGCTGGAAGCACTGGTCTCCCTGTATGTTCAAGAAAACCAGCACAATCTCCAAGAGCAAACACATCTTCTATGGCAGGGACCCTCAGCCATTCATCGATACCAATCCTGTATTATTCAATATTTAGAATTGGTTAACAGCATTAGGACCTATAAAATTCAGAGAATACAGGAAGGAAAGAACAAATTGGTGGAACATGGAAAAGAGAAAATGTTCTCTTGTCAAGACCTTCCACCAGGAGACTTTGGAAGATTCAATGACTTCACAAAGCCAGATGGACCAACACCAGTAGACCAGATCAAGAGACCGTATGGAACATCAGTCCCATCACTTAGAACAATTTTCTTGGCATGCACCTCTTTCACTACGCCTCGCATAAGACGGACACCACACTGATTCAAAAACTTCAAACGTCAGAAACAGACCTGAGAAAACACAGTCCCAGGGCATAAAAACAAATTAAATTACCTTTGATAAATGATTTGTGGCATATTGCCGCAACCCAACATCAAAAGATGACAAAATCTCATTTGCCTGTTTAAGAAGTGTCATTCATTAGCAATTGACATAAAATGCTACAATTCTTCATCCAAGTTAATTATAATTATATACCTCTATGAGGGTGACTTTTATGTCATCCTTGACATGTGCATATCGCTCATGAACATCTCTCACAATGAAATCACTCAATTCACCACTGAACTCCACCCCTGTAGGGCCACCTCCAATAACGATGCAGTGTAAAAGGCGTTTCTTTTCTTCTTCAGATATGCCTGTAATGATCTTTGGCAGTCAGTCCCAGATATTCTATGTGATCAATATAAAGTCACAGTGCTTAATATGCCAGCATATGATACCAATTTAAGCATATTCTCCTTCATTCTTTGAAAGGATAAAGTCTTCAGGATCAAAAGAAATCTTGCAATAAAGTGCCACACTTACCCGGACTTTCAGAAAGCATGAGATTCAAAAGTAGTTTTCTCCTTATTTCCTGAGCATGATTCACTTCTCTCAGGAAAAATGCATGTTCCTGAACACCCTGGATACCAAATGTCAGAGGCTCAGCTCCAGTGGCAATAACCAACTTGTCATATGCAACCTTAAACTGATAAGGCTCCTGAGGTAGGCCCCCATTGCTAAGTGCTTCACAGTGAACCTGAGCCATAACATTAATACACTATTGTCATAACATTGGAATGCAACTTTTGCAAATGTTGCCAAAATCCAATATCAAAGATGAGATATCCACTCATGTGAAATAACTCTTGATGCAATTATCAAACTTTCTTTGTCAAAAAGGGGAGAGTAGAAGAATTAAGAACAACGTTGACTTTTCATTCTGACACTACATCAAAAGCAAACGATTGACTCCAAGTCCACCACATTATGATTTATCTAAACTCAATTTTTAATATCAATCTGTCTGCCAATTGCCTTTGCTAGATGTGGCAGTGTCTGGTTCCGTGGGCTTGTCTCTGTGCCTTACATGAAGTGGTTTACTGCCGCTAATTGAAAAATAGTATGTGCAAAAGAACAATAAGTAATTTGCAAGCAAGAAGGAAACACGACTCACTTCATGTTTGTCTGTGTCAACGCCAACACAGGAAGCCAGAAAGAAATATGAGTTTGGATTTGATGCCAATGCAGACTGTATCTGATTAACAGGCTCAGCTACGGAGCGGAACTCAAGTGTTCCAACACAAGTTGAAGCAAGCAAAGGAGTGAAGACCATGTGATTCCTAGGTGATATGCAAACAACATCATAGATTTTGGTGTCAAGTCCTTTCATGAATCGACATGCAGCCCACCCAGTGCCAAGGACAACCACCCTAGGCTTTTCGCCATGCTTGGTTGCTCCTAATCCTGGACGCTTTTGTACATCACTTTCAGAATCAGATTCATCGATGGCCCTCTCTGCATTTGCACTTTGATAATGTGGTGTTACCCTGATTCCCCTGCTCCAAAAACTTGTGTGGTTTACCTTCCTTATGCCAGAATGGTACGGCAGATGCATGCCAACTGCAGAATTTTGAACAGAAGGTAATGAGTAACCCTGAGTGGGCAATCCATCACAAAATCTATCCTTCTCAGCTGAGTAACAGCCGAAGGTGCCCCCAGTCCTTCTCAGGCCAGTCCTTGCAACCCTTGCCAATGCCATGTTGAGAGTATCAGTTGAAAAATACAAGACCCGACACCCTTCAATCCTTTAGATCAAGATCAAGAGCTTTGTTTGAATCTGCACCGAGAAATGGCAAACTAAGCTATGCAAATCACAAGATTTGCATAAACTAAAGTAACTAGCCAGTTAAATATAGAAGAAGCCAATTTGAACGATTCCAAATAAAGCAAAATGGACAAAGACAAACTGTCGACCACCCAAGAGATTGTCGAAAACAACAGCTAGATTTCTGGTCTTTTATTATAACGATCAGTTCCATTGCTCCTTGGCAAGAAAACAACAAGCCAACTTAGCTTTCATCATCAGATGACGGACCATACAAAGAGAAACCTTCTCGTGCGACTCTTAGTAGAAATTAAAGTTTAACAAGCCATTATTCTCAAGAAGCAAGCACATTTTATGCTTAGATTGCCCTGAAATCAATCTACCGATTTCACCTTTTCGATCTGCAGATTCGTGGCAGCATAAAAAGTGGCAAATTTTTAATGGAAACATCAAATCACTTAGTTTAAATTGAGAATAATTAGCTCCATTTTATTTCGAAACTCAAAAGTAGTACAACAATGCCTACCAAACAGTGCACATGAACAACAAAAGGAGCTTGGCTGTCACAGATCTTCTCACAAGACCCAAAAAAAAAAAAAAAAAAAAAAAAAGGCAAATTGAAAACGAGGTAGCACCAAAGAAGCTATCATGGACTGAAACGCATGCCAAACAACAAATGAACGAAACTAAGAGACCATCCTTTCTCCTATTTGTGGTAGAAAACGCAGAAAAAAGAAGGCATATTAGTTTGGCAACAAACCTAAGTAGAAGCTCAAGAAATATCACCTTTTTTCTTCCTCCAAAAATAAGAAGGACAAAAGTTGACCTTTAAGACAACAAGTTGCTGACTTTGCACCCAAAGACTAAGCAAGAACAACAAATCTCTTAATGGGGAGGTCTAAAAACGAGAAAGATATTAAAAAAAAAAAAAAAAAAAGGAAAAAAGTGCCAGAATAGAAAGCTCAACAGGACAGGTATTGCAAATTCCCAAAGCGGCAGCAGCCGGCTTAAAACGGAAGAAAGTTCTGACCGCAGTTGCTATACATAAATAACTGAAGTAATGAACATGATTTTGTATTACATATTAAAATAGGAAGAAAGTGGAAAGGGCATGGAGCATTTAGCCGCGTATTCTTTGGCCGCCAACGATGAAAGATGGAGATGGTCAAAGGAAAGCAACTCCGCATGTTTCGCATCCGTCTTGACAGGGTCATCATTTGTTGGAATACTCTATGGTAGATGCTTATTGAAATTAAAGCGTTTATTTAAATAATTTTTGAAGTAAATTTTCATTAAATATTATAAATTTTATTTTTAATGATCTAATTAACTGTATAACGTGAATTCAAAGCAATTTTTATTTACGAAATTAAAGACACCACACTTATTTTTTTTATTTGATTAAAAAAAAAAAAAACAGACGGACATGTGCGCACTGAAAAGACAATAGAAGTCCAAAGAATCTGGAAGGAGAAAAGTAGGGAAGGACTGCGTGCAAAACGGTGTAGTGTCAAAATTGGACTTGTCGTCTGACACTTCCGAAGTTGTCTTCCCGTGACTTTGGGGAGCTTGTCTTTCTCCCGATGTTTCCAAAATTTCGAATATTTCATTTTCATTCCATTTTCTTCTAGAAAGGGATGCACCACCGTTGATTTCTGACCTGCTCCCCCGATTTGTGCAGCTTTGGCTGATTAGCTTTGAGGGGTTGGTCCAAAATTTTATCTGAGTTTTCATTTTTTTTTTATCTCCCAAAAAGAATTTTTTTTTAATTAGTACAAACTGAAATTTAAATTCAAACTTTTTAATTTTAAAAACAACTTCGATACTATTAAATTAAAATTCATTAGTCTGGAAAGAATTATTGAACAATACAATATCTATCAAATGGGCCAATCATGCAAATGTGACCGAAGAGAATTAGGCAAGAAGTCAAATCACCAGGACCAAAAATTTTCCCTTTCTTTTTTTTGTTAGGTATAATGAATCGAGTTACTTATTATATCAACGTGGGTCAAGGATAAAAGATAAATGCAAGTCATATTATTCTATTATGATTTTTAATTATGTAATTAATAATTATAATAACGTAAGATGAGAGTATTCGCATTGTTTTTCGTGTATTGACTTAAGAGTTTTTAAACCGTTTCACTTAATGTTTTGACCAAATTCTTCAGGACTAATTTTAGGGCCGGCATTTCGGTCTTTTTTTTTTTTTTTCATCATTTGCAATATTGGACCCTATTTTTGCATTGATCCATGTCAATGGTCTTCAATTTTCAACTTTCCCCGAACGCTGGAAAATACAAAACCTCTGTGCCTTTTTTTTTTGTTTTTGGGTAATAATTAAAACCTCTGCTTATTGTTCAGCAAAATTTTGGGTATTAACCAATGTGTTCTAATTTAGAATGGGAGCATAGTGACTTCTGAAAAGTCAAAAAAAGGAAAAAGGGGGTTCTATCACCATGGATGGACTATGATTAGCTTGTACATGATAATGGAAGAACCAAACAATGGAACTGACCCAACAGTTTGCTATGGGATGTTCTTATTCTACTGCTCTTCCTATTAATAAATTCTTTAAATATTAAGACTAAAAAGACTATTGTTCTATAATACATTTATTGATTAATGATAGAAGATATTACAATTTAATTGAAAATTTCATGTCATTTTTTTTGTCAACAAAACAAAAATATAAGGTAATATCTTATGACTTTTTTTTAAAGAGAATTGTGTCTGATTAAAAAATTAAACTTTGAAAAAGTATATTTAATTTTACTAAAATTTTAGCAATGATGGGACCCAAATGCTTACTTATGCATATCTATGAGTTCCATAAAATAAAAACGCTGCTGCAGTCTGTGAGGAGTTGATGAGCTAGAAGTTAATTTTTTTTTTTTTTGTTCAACTGAAATTGTTAGCTAGTGAGTAGTTGAAGGGAACAAAGCAAAAAATGAAAGGGGAGTTGGTTTTTTGGAGGGGGGGGGGGGGGGGGGGGGGGAGAGGAGAGAGACTCTGTGTTCCAATTTAATTTTTTGTGCTAGCTGGTTTACTGGCCGGCATATGTTTAAGTTGGTGATGCTGATACGGATGCAGTCTGCTGATCATCAGCAGGATCCCCAAAAATCCGATTCAAGAACATGGCTAGACGAACCCCACCTTGCGCAACACGTTTCATGACAATTGGCATCCTTGAATTGAAGTAATCATCTGTGATCATACCCACACAACACAAAGCCATATTATATATATATATATTATATATGCATTGGCAAAACGTCTCCATCAACAAAACTCGTTTACATTTATAAAATTATAAGACAGATGCATGCATGCATGCATGCTGCAGATGATGAGTTGGGAGGGTTAGGAAAACCTGCAAGAGTTTCACCATCCCTCACGCCATTGTATCCCCACTTGCAAGCTATGTTTATGCTCTCGGCTGCATACCTACACGCCACACTCCAAAATATTCGTCATAATTAATTGCAAAAAATATCCTTAAATTTAAATTGCAAAAAATATCAATATTAATACTTTTACCCTGTAAGATTGAAATGTTGATGAGGATTAATATTTACTGACGAAAATATAGATTTAAAAGGACATATGGCGAGAACTTCGTGTAATATGAGAATGGATTTTAACTAGGAGCATTCCATTTGTTTGGAAAAAGATTCATGGCCAACTACAAGGTTGTTTGTTATGAACATGTTAAATATAAAGATATTAAAGGTATTCTATTTGACCCCCCCCCCCAAAAAAAAGGTATTATATGATAAGTGAAAAGTTAGTTTAAAAAAATTATGTCAAATTAATAATAATAATAATAATAAAGTTACAGAAAAGTGGAGAACCAACTTCAAAAGTGATTTGGTAGATTTCCTATATCTCGAAAATTGTTCATAATCTTACCAAATTTTATTTTACTTGACATAATAGTTAACCGTGATTGACGAAAGGATTAGAAGGTTGAAATTAAACTAATCGTGTGTGTGTGTGTGTGTGTGAGAGAGAGAGAGAGAGAGAGAGAGTGCTGACTTTTTCGGACATGAAAGAAGATCATCACAGTCCTTCCATGCTAGCACATCATCATACCATATTCCCTGTGCCAATTACATGTTGCAGATAACTACACTTGCCAGATTCCATTCCATTTGTAATATAATAACCCTTTGAAAGGAATATATGTATATATATTTCTTACCTCAGTGAAGTTTGCCTCTATGGCTTCCTGAAGGAGGTCCATGTCCTTTTCGTAGAAATCTTTCAGGGCTGTTTGGATAATCTCCTTATCCCAAACCTGTATCAGAAAGCAAATTCAGTCTAAACAAAACAGAAAGATAGAAGACTCATTTGCTGCTCATAAAATGCATATTCCCTTGGGTGTATACATATAAGCGTACACCACCTTCTTCTTTTTTTTTTATCAAGACACAAGTAAATGGGATTAAGAGGAAGAATTTACAACTCTGCCTATGAAATTAGCAATATGTGGAATTTTTTTGGGGTGGTTCCTGGACTAGATAAACTGCCTTGAAGGCTCCATCTTCTCATCAATTTGATCAATATAGCAAAAGGGGTTGCATTGATTTGTGAGTTCCTATCAAGAAATTAGCAGATAGTGTTAGCGTAATAACAGATACTTACACGGTGAAGATTAGACTTGTGACTGAACCAGCGCAATTCAACAGTATTCCCTCCTTCATCGCTGGTGAATCCAACATGCATTGGCTGAAGTAAAAACCAAGCAGAAAGATGAATAAGGTATATATTATTTTTTTTTTATAAAATCCTTTATGTTAATACGGATGGAGGAACTTTGTCACTTCCGATAAGGCACCTAATACCTGATGAATGTCTCCCATGAAGTGTGACAAGAACAACAAGGCTTCTGTCAAATTATCTGCCCAAAAAACAAACAAGGCAGAAAAACATTGTAAACCACGGTCCATTTATATACTAGCAAATCTAAAAACCATCAGAATTTTTCCCTGGTAGCCATTGAGGTTGCCTCTCCTTGGAAAGCCAAAAAATGAAAGGAAAGAAAAGGAATTTACTTGGCAGAAAAATCTAGATATCAAAAGGGATGAAGCAGAGCCACAGAAAAGAGATTTGGAGAGCCTTACAGCGGCGATCTGCAGACCCCTCCCTATAGTGCAAAAGCTGAGAGGTAAAGTTTTGAATGGCACCAGCAACACACATATCCTTCACACAGTCCCCTAAAAGGCGACAAAGTTTCCATGAATTGAGTAAGGACACACAAGTGCGGAAAATAAACATTGCCTAATTTTATGCCTAATAATTGGCATTAGCCTCTCACTTGGGTAATCAAATGTGCAAGCATTGTCCGGTGTGTCAATGAAATGAAGAGAGCTCGTCCACCTGTATCTGTGCCAATGGCGGATTTGATCTGGCCAGATACAGAGTGCTGATAAGTCGCTGTTGACGTTGGGAGGTAAGAAATTTTCCACAGCATGAGCAGCCTCAGGTCCTAACAGCCTCTGCTCATTGAAACATTGAAAATTGTGAGCCTTTATTCAGAGATTCACATGGAAACCTTGCTTTTGGACGCTAACATATTGTGGACCTTAAGGGGGTTTGGTCCTGTCAACAAGGTTTCGGTCTTTCTATTAGGGTGTCCTGAATGTGATCCAAAACAAAATTTCTTTAAATCAGCTTGAAAATAAAGCCTCTAAATTCTTATATTTTAGCGTCGATTGGTGTTTTAAACACATTAACAGAAACTCATATTTTATTACTAATGATTTAGCGAAACAAATATTAGTAAGCAAACAAATCTTATTGTTTAACTGTAGTCATTGTTTGGTCTAGTAACTTTTAATGTATTATGGTTGTATTTTCCTGTTCTTTTCTTTCGTTAATATAAAATCCATCCAATTTATCAAAAAAAAAAAAAGGTCTTTAATGAAAGCAAATACTGTTCCATGTCTATCCATTTTTTATTGGTGTAGAAAAGGCCATAATTATTGCATATTTTCAATCTCAAAATCAAACTTTTGATTTGACCACGAGACGACCCCCAAGTAATAACAAACTGATGTGAACATGAAAATACCTGGGCAATCCGGCATGTCATTACGTGGCCCTCCTTGCCCCAGCTGAGGGCTCCGGGGAGCAAAGTGAAAGCCAAACCCACCAGTAAAACAAATGCGAAGGAAGACATGTTCAACATACCAATCCTTCCCATCCTCTAATTGTCTTATTTTCAATCTAGTCTCTGCTTTCCGCATTATAAGGAAACATTACAAACGGAACAAGCCCCAAGATAGTGACTTGAATACAATTGTTTATTACAACTATTATGTGCACGGAAAGTAAACGGGGCTGTCATCGAGTACAAGCATTAGATTTCACATTTTTAGTGCCCTTAAAGTTGACTTGTTTTTTTTTTGTCTCACATGCGAGAAGGGTATATTCTGGATTCTGTAAAGTATCCCAGCCATGAATTGGAGCATAAAGCAAGCTTCTTATCACTTGCTGTCAAAGAAAGTAAGGCTCATTAATTAGGTACAAGGGGGTTATTGCGTGCAAGGATTTCCTGCCGAACATGGGATGAGGCCTTTATCCTGATCCTGTGTTGTAAATTTTTATCTCCTCATGTTTGAGCAATTTCAACTCCACAAGTAAAAATGCAAAGGAATTCCAGATTGGGCAGGCCCTTTTTATACAATAGGCAATTGAGATAGGAAGGACTCATCTAAATCATTAGGGAATTGTACAATGATGAGGAACAAAACATTCTTCATTAAGCAAAGAAATCCCTGCAATCGGTCAGGGTAGGAGAACTGCTATATGTTGCATAAAGTCAGCTTGAAGATCAGCATGGCTCGAAACCTGATAGCTTCCACGGCATGCAGACTGTTGGCCACGGGCAACAGGCTGGCTTTAGTTGGCACTAAGTTTGGGTAAAGATACTTAAAAGGAAAGTACGTGGGGGAAGAAGAAAGGCAGAAAGAAGAGTAAAAATCTTATGAAATCTTCAGCTTTCTCTCGTTTTGTGACATCGATAAATTCATTGCTTGCAAGAAAAACTCTGGAGTTCCTGCTTAGATAAAACTCCAATGCAGGCCATTAAAGACTAAAGATCGGAAAGCTGGCCTCCAGAACTGCTTCTCCCATGCTACATCAGTATTTGGCTGCACATCCAACATTTGCCCCATAAGAAAAACTTGAGAAAATTATAAGAGACCCTTTAGCTTATTTCAGAAATGAAACTTAGAACCTAAGATCTCGTTTAGTTGCTTTGCAAAACATCTGCACAAATTTCCTCGATTGACTGATTTTTCGTGAATATCTAGTCAAATTATTACTTGGGTACTGTAGATCACATTTTGACTAGCTTGTGGTGCTTGAATCAGATGTCCTAATCAGGTCTCTATACCTCTATTTGAACAAAAGATTACGGAGTCTTTTATTTAACTCAAGTAGTACCTTTTTGAGTACTTCCAGGGGTCGTGTTCCTGTATGCAAATTTGCAGGCCAAACTAATGCTTCTCAGAAGTTTCCTGCAAAATTTACGATGAAAGATAATTTTAAACTGTAACATTTTAAGCAAATCCAATCTGGCAGTTTGAGCAAATCAAGCTCTTGCCATTTCCTTAATCACTTCCCATCAACTGACAGTGAAATCCTATGAAACATGTCCTATCTGCTATGTGCATGGGGCTGCATGTGATAGGAATCAATAAGAATAGATTTTCTTGTTGGAGCAGGTGATCAGATGAATTGCCCCATTCACGGCAAACACCGCACATTGGTCAAACTAAGCCCCAGTCATTAAGTGTACAATTGCAATTGAATTGCAGCACCTTCTCTGTCAGCACACGAACAATTTAAAAGTGCATCACATAGCGAAGTACATCCTTACAAATGATGGAATATACCCAGGACCTCACTGGTTTGGACACACTGTGCTGTCATTCTCATCATATTCACAGCTGGCAGCTAATTGGACCAGTCCTCCTATTTGCTATAGATGTCTCTGCACAGTTGCAGGCTACAAAGTATTTGTCCCATGTGGGGAGCATTTTTTAACTTGGTTTGCAATTGCTTCTTAGGATATGTAAGGAATTTTCGAGCTCATGATCCACATAGAGTCGGGAGGATTACTGTTGAACTACAGAAGCAGGGTAACTGTTTGCCGAGCTGTCACTTTTAGGCAAGATATCAAGGCAAAGGACAGAGAGAATACAGGTTGAGAACTCTTCCAGTAAAGGATGGATTTGAGATGTCTACCTTGATTGATGAACTGTAGAAACAACTTTGCTATCTTATCGCTTACATCTCTTGTAGAAATCAAACTGTGGTTGGAAGATGGAGACCATACTGCTTAGTTTCATTGTTTTCCTAATTGCCATGTGATAACCATCAAATTGCAGTGTCTCCATTTTCCAATTCACAAAATCATGATTTCTCGTGCATGTACAGAATCAAACAATTCCAGGATCAGGACTGAATTAGCATTTTATATATTTTTCAGACTTCTGCATATAAAATGAATTCTAACTCACTCAATAGCCTCCTTTCTTTCACTTCTATGTCTCTTGGCTCTTGGACAAAGAGAGGGCAACTTTAGGTGCACTCAGTCATAGGTTTATATTGTTATTGGCCTAACTCATAATTTAACCTATGAACTTACCTTCAATTATTATTTTCATCTCCCAAGTTTCGAAATTCCTGATTTCTGGGTACAATGAACAACAAAGAAAGCTGACCCATTAGTATCATCTTTAACTTTGTGAAACAACATCTTAGGTTAGCAAACACAAGGTCCCCCATGCATGCTACACTGCTGGTTAAGCCTCTCATATCAGTCGATGCATTCTCTCAGTCTGAAATACCAGTTGCTCTTCACAAGACACATCCAAATATGACAAAGGCAAGAGGCAAGCCTCTACAATGTCTTGTTGCCTTCATTGCAATATTTAGTATATATGGGTTGAGTATAGCTGCCTTTCCCACCTTTTTCCCAAAGAAAATGTGCCTTTCTTTCTGACTGGGGCCTTTGATTTCACATCTTGCTTAGAAATATAAACAGTGAGAAATTTACAAACACTTTCAACAGGTTAAATATGTTTGCCAAATAGCAAAGATCCACAGAATTGGTCACTAATGAGGGTGCAACAATATTTCGAGTAATGCAAAACAGTTAGCTCCCATGCACTCATGCAGTAATTCTCAACAGATGGACAAAGAAAAAGAAGGCAAAGAAGATGCTGGGTAGAGATGAAGAAAAGAGAGAAACAAGACAGTACAAAAACAGAATAGAGTTTGGAAAGGAAGGGAGTCCCAAGAGGGAGAGAGTCTCTGGTTTAGAGCCTCACAAGGGTTAAGGTTTATGAAGCCTAGGAATAATGAGCATGTGTGTTGAGCCTTGAGAGGTTATTCTACTTAGTTTTAGTATTTTGCTTACTTCTCTATTTTTTTGCTCCACACAGCTAACACACAGCCACAGCAACCAACAGAGGCAGCAGAGCTGCTATAATTTCCTAACTGAAACTAATAAGAGCAAGAATTCCCAATGGTTTGCAGTTTGCATATTCCTTTTTATAACATTTTTTAAGCACAAAAAATTGACAACCGCAACTTATTATAATGAGCAAAACCATACTTTAGCACCAATGTAATTAATCTCTACTGCTTTGACAATCTCCACAAAACATCAAACATACCATGACACAAGCGTACAAAAGAATTACACTTTTCTGCAATGCTCTGCCGTTCTTCGTTTTCATTGGACTACCATCAATCAGGATAAAGAACTAGCCATCACTGCAAAACTAGACAGGGTTAACAGGAAGCAGCACCACTGCTTTAGATGGTGAAAAGGCCAATTGTCTGTGGAGATCCCACCTTATAGCAGCTAGCCATCAACAAATTCATCCTTCTTAATGTTACCACAGACATTACACTCCAGGAAATTAGATGGATTACCATCTAATGGGGGCAAAGGAGCCAGCGTGCCCCAGCAATTCTCTCTATTACACATGTATCTCAAGAAGAAATAGGCATGAGGGAAGTTGTTGGAATCATTGTTGTCCAAGGTTGTCCCGGTCATTGGTTCAACACTTTCCTGATCCATCATCATCTCATTCTCATTCTCATCTTCATTGCCAATATCAAGATTGTCATCATCATCATCATCATCATCATCATCGTCATTATGATTATCATCAGCATCGGACCAAGTAGCTTCTACTTGGCAGCGGTCACAGTGACAAGTGAATCCATAGTCCTCTGCTAATCTTTTCTGTCTGGTAGCAAAATCCCAGTTGACAGGAAAATAGCTCAAGCAGATCTCCCTTCCTTGTGGGACATCATGGATCATCCTAACAACGATGTCGGTGTTATTATTGCAAGTTGTATCAGCAGAGTCAACATAATCAAACCTGCAGGCATTTGGGAGGCAATCATGGTTGAAAAGCGCAGCCTTTGGGTAAATACCATAAGCACGAACAGACCTATCTCCATTGTACAAATTATCCATCAAGCCAAATGCGTTGATCTTATCCTTGGCCAACAACATGGAAGTGAGCTCCAAAGAAAAGGAGCAAACTGGAAGTGGCGGAGGAGGGCAGAGTGCGGAGACAAGTGAATGAAGAAAATGGGCAAATGGGGCATCTTCCTCTTGGGCATGGCCTTGTAGGGACAACAAAGACTGCCAGTGGGGAGGAGAAACCAGAGCAAGATTGTAGGCGGCGATGAGGAAGCGGGCTTGGACATGGCGTTCAGGGGACTGCTGATGGAGGAGATGAGAAGTGGAGTCACGCAGGCGGCTAAGAGCATGGCAGACCCAAGGAGAATGGGAGGAGGTCAAGGCCGCTGAGAGGCAATTAGAGCTGCAAAAATGATACTGAAAGCAATTAGGACATGGGGTCTTCGAGGATGACTGTGGTTGGATCGTTCTGAAGCAATTGTCACAGTACAACGAGGAGGAGGTCTGTGCGTGCTGTTGATGGGTTAAAGGCAAAGCAGAGTAGAGAAGGATTGGGGAATCTCTGACCACAATTTGGCCGCCTTTGAGCGGCTGAGAGGACACCACTGCCCTGCCCCTACCCGGGATCTCCTCCATTCTCACTACCGTTCTATTAGTGCTTTCCCTCTCCACATCCACAGCCTCCATCTCTCCCTCCCTCTCCCTCTCTCTCTCTCTCTCTCTCTCTCCCTCCCTAGGGTTTTAGGTTCCCCAATTTATTATGGCAAGTTCGTCCTACTGCTTAAACTAGATTTTTTTTAATTATATAATATAAAATTATAAATAAATTATATTGAAAATTTAAAATAAAAATTAATTTAAATTTAATTTTTTTTTGAAATGCATTATCCTAAAAATAAAAAAATTATAATAATATATGCTGCATAAATTTTAAACATTTAATTAAAGTCAAGAATAATAACTTGTATATTTTTTAATATAAATAATTAATAATTATAATTTAATATTATAAATTTAATCTAAATTATGTCCATTTACTTCTTTTTTGATAAAACTATTTATATTATCTAACAATTTATGCATTTAAAAAAATAGGAGAAGCAATTAATTCAGTTATACCTTACTGAATATTTGTTTTAAAAATATAATAAAGGTAATAATATTGTATATTTTATTTGAATATGTGTAAAAATGATATTAAATATTATAAAATTTATTATTAAAATAAATAATTTTATTAATAAAAATTATTTTTTAATAAAAATAATATTTTATTATATATTAATAAAATTTTTATAATATTTAACATTAAAACTAAAAATTCATAATTCATAAAATTTGAGTACCAGGTTGAAAATTAATTTTTATATATATATATATATATATATATATTTTTTATTTTTATTTTTTTTTTTATAAATTGAATACCTATAATTTTTTTAAAAATCTAAAAATAACTTGGATATATTTTCTTAAATCTGTCTGCATTAGATTTCCACTCTAGAGAGAGAAATGGCACTGAGAGCAGCCGTACTCCGACACTTTCGGATTCCTGTACGAACCGCAGCGGTCGCCGGACCCAAATCGCAGCCGTGGAGCCTCGGCGGCTCCTTCCGGTTCCTCTCATCGCACGACGACCATCTCACCAAACAAGAGGTGATCGAAAGAGTCCTCGATGTGGTCAAGTGTTACCCTAATGTCGATGAATCTAAGGTATTTTTGCACGTTTTTAATTTTCCTTTCAATTTTTCAAAATTTTCTTCTTTCTTTTTTTTTTCTTTTAGTTTAAATTTGCTTTAGTTGAATTGTGGCAAGTTTTTTATTTGAATGGTGTGTTATGTGGAGGCTGTATTGTTTCAGTTCACATTGGGAAGATTGGATGAAGTACTAAAGTGAACCAATTTGGAGCAGGAAAGATGGTGATGGGTTGGGAAATTTTGGGTTTATTGATAGGAACATATATATGTCAAATTGGAGAATTAGATGGCCAGTGGGAGCTAACGTATAATTAAAAAAAAAAAAAGGAAAGGAAAAACAAACGTAGTGTTTGAAATTCAAGAAAAGACAAAGTTTTTATGTGATGGGAATTAGGGAATGTTAAGGATCAAAAATTGGAGTTTTGGGTACTGGGTTGGCGTTTGTGTGATTGAGGGCCTTCTTGAAATAATGCTAAAGAAAATTTCATATTTGGATCACACGGAAGATGTCTCCAAACAGTAGCTCTATTGTACTTTTTTTTTTTTTTTTTGTGTTTACAAGAGGCAATGCTAGAAGGGGCATCTTTGCGTTGCTGCCTAGGAAAATGAAAGCCTTTGAAGGGACAATATACAAGTTAGAAGTTGTTTACATGTACCCATTTCCCCAACTTGTTGGTCACTATTAGTTCTGAAGCAAAAAATAAATGCTTTGGGCCATTTATGCCGGAGTAACATGTGATAAACCATTCTGATTTGAGAGCTTGAAAAAGAATTGCTGAGGATAATTTGGTGGCAGTATGCATTTCCATTGAAGGTTTCAAAGTTTTCTTCCCATATTTTATTATCTAATTGTTATTGTGTACTCTATTCTAAAACTTATGCTATTTGAACTTCTATTTTAACGAAACATTCAAATTAGTAGTGGAATGAATTCTCTCAAAATTCTGAAACATAGCCAAGTCTGACCTCCAAACATGTATTAGGATTCAGTGCTCATATCTGACTTCAAGCAGTGTCCCTGATGTGAAATTTGAGCCTATTGTGTTAGTTTCCCACTTGATTGTTTAAACATAACCTGTAGATAACTGGCATCTTCTACTCTAGTTGTTTCTCCCTTGTCCCCCTTTTCTTTACTCCCCTCTTTCTGTTTTTTCAGGTTGTTTATTGAGCTTAGAATTCACTGGGTATTGTTTTCTTATTGTGCTCATGTGAAGCCTTGAAAAATAATTGCAGAGGATGATTGTTGATATATATATGGAGGATTCCTTCCTATATATGTATATATATGAGGATTACTTGCTACATTTTCTAATAGTTGCCCTTCTCCTTGTCCCTCAAATGCCATTATGTGGGCATATGTTGGTGACAAAACTTTCAAATTAGTAGTGGAATAAAATCAATGAAGGTTCAAAAGAATAGTGAAATTTGACTTCAAACAAGTATTTGGGTTTGGTGACCATGGCCAACTCGAGACAACATGGCTAATGCAAAATCAAGAGGCTATTATATTTAATTTTCTCTCATGAATATCCAAGCACGAGCTGATGGTAATATATCTCCTTTGTGTTAATGGCTCAGTTGCTCTTCTAATTTGATTGTTGATCTCTCCTCGTCTGTATTCTTCTCCAACTGTTTCTTTCTTTTAGTGCTTTGTGTTTTTTTGTGGTGTTTGTGAAACTTATAATCCACTGGGTTTTGGTTTCTATTTGTGTTAATCATGGATGAGGCTATGCCTGTGAGGTTTGCATAATGTAAAAAAGAATTCATTCAAAATTTGGTGCATCTGAAGAGGATAACTCTAATGAACTTTTGGCAGATGGTAATGCCCAACAAAACAGTTAGATGGTCTAACTTGTCTTTTGGAACTTTCTTTCTTTTGGTCTCACTTCTTTGGGATGTAGTGTTGGAACTTGATACCAGTTGAGCTGGTTGCTTCAGGACAGCGTATAATTGTCACCATTTCCTTGCCTCTTAATGGGCCTCATGCTACTCTACCTCATAATGCTTCAAGACAGTAGTTAATTATTTATCTTGCCAGCCATCATCATCTCTCTGCATGTCAAACGGTTTAGTGACGTTAGTACTTCCCCAACAACTCTCTGCAGGTGACTCCTGAGGTACATTTCCAGAAAGACTTGGGCTTGGACAGTTTGGACAATGTGGAGATTGTGATGGCTCTAGAGGAGGAGTTCAAGCTGGAAATTCCGGACAATGAAGCGGATAAGATTGATTCCTGTAGTCTTGCTGTTGAGTACATTTATAATCATCCAATGGCTAGTTGATTTGAATGTGAGTTTCTTTCACTGAATTTTATGGAAAGACGGGGAACATCTGCTGTAGTCTTCTTTCAAACTTGTTGGGTGTTTGTAACTCAATCCTCATGGTGGGGAGGAAAATAATCTCAATTGGTTTGGTAAATCAGATGACTTTTTATGTTGCTACTTCAAAGTTGAAAAAGTGTTTTCTCGGTGTCATTTACCAGCAACTTCTCTGATTGCATGGCATTTTTGTTCACATAAAAGAACACCCGAGTTTAACTTTTCATGATGCTTTGTGGGCATGGAAACAATTACTCGTCTGGGCCCATCATCCAAACGTATTATTCTTATGGAGAAGTAAGTTCGAAAGACTGATTTGTTGTTGTGGTTACTGTACATAATCACTCGAGCTTTCCTACATCTGTTTTGGCATTCAATTTTCTGGCTAGGGAGGCAAGGAATATTTCTCGTTTCTTTTGCCAAGAATGTCTCTCTCTATTCTCTTAAGTTTTCCATTACATTTTTTCCAGTCCACATCCTAGACGATGTGGTGCTGCTGGCCTGTTCCTTTTGCATGGTAATTATTGCTTTTCTTGCTGTTTTTTCTTCTCTGTCATGTATAGGCCAATGAAAACTAGAGATTTCGTTCTTTTATTTTGAGTAAGATGAGCCTTCTTCCATACATTTATGTCAAAGCACTCACATTATTGCACGTTCCCTCGTGAATCGAGCGTTGGTGTCGTAAGGAACCAAATCCCACCACCCAGTGATTGAGTTTCACTTTCTTACATGTGGCCAATGGAAAAAATGCCAGTTTTAGATTCCACTTAGTAGCATCTTCAGCTCTCTCTCTCTCCCCCTCTCTCTCTTTCTACTTTGACATATTGAAGTGGTAGATTAAGTTGTTTACTCCAGAATAAGAATTGCGGATCGTGATTTTGTGTGTTATGTCAGAAGGCCCATTTGATGGAATGTGTTCTATCGCAGTGCATTGCTTCTTTCTTCTTAACGGTTGGCTATGTTGGATCCAATAAATGGACCTCCATGGAAGGTAGCATCCTGCTTGTCTTCAATCAACTTCCGAAACTTTTGTTATCCTCCATTGGCAACCGAACTCTCCAAAATATGCGATAACCAATGGATTCTTGAAGCCTTTTTTTTTTTTTTTTTTAATGAAGAATATAGATCGTGACACCAAACGATGCCTCCTAAGTATGTGCCCTACCAAAATACTCTATGCCCATGACAATTTTTTCACTACTTCGGTTACCAAAAATCAAGGTCCATTCTTTTTAGCAAACCTCATAAAAGGCTCCATATAAAGTGAATTCTTCATGTTCGAGAATGTTAATGTGAGTCCACACGATGAATATCACTTCCAATATGTGAAATTAAATCAAAACAAACAAAAACAATTAAAGGTATTAAAACCCTTTAACTAAAGGAGAAGGTGGGTCAACTACTTACTGAACAATTGTGAGAAGAATGTAGTATTAAATTCTGAGACAAGATTAATTAGAGGTGCCCTTTACTCCAGGTTTGCTTCCAAGCACATAAATTGCAACTTGTTCTTGTGACAAGTTATTGTCATGCGGGAAACATGGAAACCTAAGACAGTGTTACTTTAAGCAACAAATAATTCATAATCGTACACTAGAAAGCACTTGACTTTTGGATTCTACAATCTTTCGCCGTTCCTGTTTACTTGGTTTTTCGTCCCATTTGGTGAGTTGATCTTTCTGATTAATAGAAAAAGATCAAAAAGGTCAAATAATCAACCAGAACAACTGGGATAGTTAAAGTCATGTCTTAACTTAATGATTTCCTCTCATAGTATATAGTTAAGCACAGGAGCACAATTCACTCTGCTTTTCTTCTTTAACAGGCGCGTTAACAATTCGCAAATAGACCACAAGACAAGCTTAGTTAGAAGTCACTCTTTCTTCATGTTTGGTTCAAAGTCATGATAAACATTGACAATTTTTTTTTTCTTGCTAATCTTCTTTAATTACTTGTTATTGTTATATGAAGACAAAATAACTTATTTGTTATTGAACAAAATAGAACTTCTGCAACAAAAAAGTTGGCTTCAGTTTCAAACAAACCATCGCAAATTTTTAGTCTTACTAATCTCTTTTTTTTTTTTTTAACGTTTTTATCAATGAAAAGTAATGTATAATATGTCATTCACACGTACAAAGGCAAATAAATTATTTGTAATTAATAAGACAGATAATTTTTATAATTAATATCAATCTCTGTTTTTTTTTTTTTAATTTTCTTTACTTCATTCTCTCTTCATCTTGTTCTTTTTTTCATATATATATATATATCTATGTGTCTCTTCAAACTCTTTTTCCTTCTTTTTTCATCCATCACTCTTTTCTCTTTTTCTTATTATCTTTTTCTCTTTATATCTATCACTTTCTTTTACTTCTTTCTTCTTTTTTTCTCTCTTTCTTTCGTCTCTATCTCCCTCTTTTTCTCTAATTTTTATCTCTCTTTACAATCTCTTCATTTTTTTATTCTTATTTTCATCTTTATCTTTCTTTTTTATTTCTCTCTCTCTCTCTCTCTCTCTTTCTCTTTTTCAATCTTTCTTCCTCTCTCTCTGTATGTATATCTCTCTCTCTTCAATCTTTTCTTTATCTCTCTTCCTTCCCCATTTCTCTCTTACATCTCTCCCCTCTCTCTTTTTTACGCTTATATTTTCTTTTTGGTTAATGAGTGGCTAATGATAAATATAGAAAATAACTTACTTTAAGTTATTTTGTAGGAAAAAAGAAAAATATTTTTCGTTGATCATACGTACTATGCAAAACAAATTGCTAAGAATCAGATGAATATATTTTACGCAAACAAACTGACCCTGAGAGCACATTGAAATTGATGGGCCAGTTAGGAAAGCAACCAGTACAGAATGAACAAAGTTGACAAAATCAACGGAGCATATTAGTGATGGAAAGGGCTATGGCGGACAACTGAAATGCATCATTGTTTCTTTTTTTCAGTGGTGAAACTGCTGCACCTTCTTTTTCCTCGAAACCATCTTCACAAGTAGTGGAGGCATCCATAACTGAACTCAGCTCAATGTTGGCATCTGCATAGTGCTGACCCCTGTAGCTTTTCATGGCTTCTGTTAGAGTTGGGATGGCATCAGAATACAGCTCTAGGCAATCATTTAAGCATGCCCTCATATACGGCTTCAAACTCTTGTTCTTCAAGAGCTGCTTAACATACCGCCTGGTGTCTGTCACGTTGTGTCTGATTAATTTGATGGAGATGAGACCGAGCTTGCGGAGATTAGCACAGCTGCTACCTGGAGCTGGTCGGAGAGAAGTTACACAGAAGTTGTAGCCAACATTTGGGTCATTTTTTGCACAGGCCTTGCATGCTTCATGGATTAGATTGTTTGCTGTAATGGCATGAAAAGTGAAGATAAACAATAGAGAGATGAGAATGGAGAAGTAACAGAAGTTAGGCCTCATATTCTTCTGTGGAGCTTGAATTGAATCTGTCTGTGTGTGTGTGGTCCTTGAGGGACTTATTTATAATGCTTTGGAAGAAGGTGTTGTGTTGTTCATATGTGGGCAGCTTGGATGGTTCCTGCGGGCAGTTTGGACGGTTTCTTAGATGACGTGAAAGGAGGAGGAATGTTGGGCATGCTTCTCCCGCTAGAGAGAGATACGCTGTTTACATATATGTAATGTAATTGAAAAAAATACTTTAATCTAAATAAAAAAATATTTTAATAATTAATTAGAATAATATCTAATTAAAAAATATTTTAAAAAAGAATTGAATAATAAAATGACATTATAAAAAGTAAAGTGATATTCTAAATAGTAAAATTATTCTAAATAATAAAATTATTTATAAGAGTAAAATATTTTAAATTTTTTCTTTAGAATTCTGATTATCTATCAAGTTTATAAAGTGTTGGACTACTGTTTTATGTTACACACACATTATCATTATTGTGTTAAGAAAATCTGAAATTTCTCTACGTATTGAGAAAGTAATTGAAATTTAATTAAAAAGATGCGAAATTGAAGGGAACTCCATTTAATTACACACAACATTTTACTTTGAAGGGAACTCCATAAGGAAGACAATTGGGGTTTTCTTTGGTGGTGAAGTTTACTGGGTGGCTAAAGCTATTTTCCATTTTTAAATGTCACTGGATGGATGGGCCCCATGAATGGGGTCCTTGATGCTGATGACTTGACACGTGGAGAAGTTTTTCTTTTCTTTGTTTTTTGTTTTTGTTTTTTTTTTGGTCCTTTTTGGCTGGACTATCGAAAAGAAATGAAAGGCTGATTCTTAAGACTTAAAATTTCACTGTTCTTTGTACATTTTATTAGAATGGTAAAACAAACTGATTTTCCTATCTCAACAATAACAAGTAGAGAAATGTGCTATTTAAAGGGTAATCAAAGCAATGAATATCACATGCAAGCAGAAGGCACGACAGGCTTTATGCTATTGCTCTTTTATGGAATGGGAACTCTCCGCACGCAATCGCCAATTCTCTTCATATGTCCACATATTGCAACAGATTTGAGGTCCCATCTCTTTCTCTGCCTGTAAGTCCACGTGATTTGGCAGCTATTGAAAACGCAATTCTCATTAAAGACGAAAATAATAATTGGGAAATGGATGACAATGTTAATGGTCCACGAAATTTACATAATTTATTCCAAGATTTTAACAAAAGTTACATAATTTCACAAAATTAGGTTCAATGACCATATTTTGATAACGAGAAATCTTTTTCAAACAAACCCCAGATTGTTAGGGCGGACTTTTGCACCCTGTTAGTGGTCTCACTTCCATGGTGTAACGCACCCCTTCAAAAGATTATGAAGCCCTATTAGTAGTAGGCTATATAATATTATGCTAATTGGCTAACCACTTTTTGCAGAACATTTGTGAAAATGATTATTTGATTGTCGTGCACGTTAGGGCTTTGGAAGTTGACAATCAAACAGTGAAAAACAAAATTGACAGTTTTATCAATTGTTTTCAAATGACTTGAGAAATGAAGGATCAACAAGAAAGATGAGGCAGTAAAGATTGGATTTGATTGGTGGTCAAGCAAGACTTTTCCTTGGGTATGCTTTTGTCAGAAACCAGGAACAATAAATGAATTTCCCTCAAGCGTTAACTATCTGCTTCCTTTGCTTCGAGATTTTTTAACAATTTGGTTTTGCCAGATTTGTACAGCAAAATGCATCTTAATTAACTTAGAAGTAGCACAAGCAACCACCATCTTCTGTTTCCCACCAATGTTTGTCATGCGACGTTTCATAAGGCTAATCTTGTTGGCAACAATTACTCGTAAGGACCAAAGAAAGTTCAGAAGGAAGAAAATGAAAAGGACATGCACACATGAACATTAATTATGAAAGTGAAGTTCAACAAAACACATGAAGCCAATGACCACGAAGGAAGAATGGAAAATAACAGCTTTTTTGCTTTTTTCTTTTTTTGGGCCGGGGGGGGGGTGATGGAATAGATTGGTCAAATTCAATTCAATTCGATTTAAATCCTCAAATCCCTTTATTTAGTATAATATCTTAAGCTACGAATTCAACTCTCATTTTAAGCAATGTATTAATACACAAATATGAAATTTCTTCGATACGAAAAGAAATTTTGTAGGAGTCTAGTAGCTATGTAAAATATGTTAGGAGCGTTTGGGTTTCAAGTTGGGGTTTTGTTAACTTCACATTGTAAATATTGGTCTTAGACTAGACTTCATTGAACCAAAAACTTTTTAAGTTTTTCAGCCTAATATATTCGAGATTTTACTCCTCCAGCACTCCCACCAAGAACAAATTCTAGTTCACACCCAAAGGAAAGCTTCAGAATTATGTTCTCTTATGAACCTTTTTATTCTTACTCGTTTTTGTTTTTATGGTAAGAGGGTATCGCAAGGTTAATTTCGAAGCTTAGCAGGTTTCGGTAATTATGTGTCCTCGATAGACAGTTGAGAATCTGACCATGTCTGTGAATCTCTCCATCATTAATGTTAGACTTAGAAAATCTGACCTATTTTAAAATTGAAGAATCACTCCAAATTGTATATTAAATGTTATTTTCATAGGAGAAGATTTGCACCCACTATTATACGAAAAAGACTATGTAAATTTTTTAATAGCATAAAATAATATATGGCTTTCTCGAGTAAAACTATAGAAAAAAGATTCAATTTTGAAGGATCAAAGAAAAGCTATTATTTTCCCTTATTTGAATGAACGTCTCTCGCCCATCCCCCCCCCCCCCAACACACACACACACACATAAAATGACTTGTGGATTATTTGGTTAGAAAAATGGTCTTTCGAGCTTAATTAATACAATCTTTTTAATGTATTTTTTTTATCAAACAATATCAATGTATAATTACCAACTAAATTAGGAAACACGACTTATTCATAATTCAAAAAATCTACCCAACAATTAATAAATTTGCATGCAACTTTCCTTATCTTAGCCATTTGTTTCACTCAATACCCTCATTTGTCTAATCTTTCCTTCTTTTACTTCATATTTTGTGGATTTCCATCTCCCCTCTATCAGTTTCGAATTTTAACATTCAAAATTTCACGTATAATGTTTACTTTTTCATTTCATTCAGTATTCTCTTTTAACTTTTTTTTTTAAAAATAAATTTACCCTTTTCTCCACCTGAACATGGCATGCCACATCACCAGCGTCCCAGGCCGTATCCAGATAAAACGTAGTTTCTTTGTTTTTTTACATCAACGCCACTAATATAGGATCAATTAATACAAACGACACTCTAAAATTTTGGAGAACTCGAGCTTCTTCGTATTAAATGACATGCGTAATGTTATCTTGTTTAGGAAAAGGGAAAGAAAAAGGTTAAAAAAGAAAGTAGTAAGATACAAATTGGAGAATGGCTGCTTAAGACAATTCGGAAGCATGATGCACCGTAATTCTCAAATTCAAAGATGATTATATGGTGCCATTGTGACTTTCGTCAAGGCTTCTTCCATTTCAGCAGCAACCATAATCAGTTGCTGCAGAGAGCTTCCACGGCAAAGCTTTTTCGAACTCCAGGGCAAGGATCAGTGAGGTTAGCAGTCGATATACGGATTGAACATTCTGCCTGGCCAATGCATGCCTGCAATTCCATCCAAACGATTGAAGGGTGGACAGCAAAAAGGGAAGTGAAGTAACCAAGGAGAATCATTGCAAGCACTGATGTGCCTTAATTTAAGAAATAGGTAAGCAGGAATGCGGATGAAAATATACTGCAGTTTAACAAATTCATGCCAATGCAAAGTTACGCACAGGTTGGCAATCCCACATCTATAGCTACAGTACTGGTTTGAAGTTGAATACGAAGTCTGTTTTACCTTCTGAACAATTGACATGACCCCAGCATGGCAATTCCCTTGACTGAATGTGCCGCAGTGTCCTTCAGGACTTCCAAAGCTAGCAAAGTTGATGGAGGTTATGTGCCATCCTTGCTCACAGGTTAGTCGAACTTCAGGGATTTGAGACATGGAGTTTGCTTCCCAAGAATCAACCGGTGGAGGATCTTCCAATGATACAACTGAACAAATCTCTTGGCCTGTTTTTGTTAGCACAGAAATCTTTGAAGGGTCACCTCCAAGCTCTTCATGCAGAACTAGTAGATTCTCGCCTGGGTGAACCCATGAGCGTGGGATATGGTACCTAATGCAATATTGGTACTTGTAAATTGCTTGTATAGAGTTTATACGTTAAGCGGAAACATGAAAGAAATCAATTCATTGGAACTGGTAATCCAACTCATCCAAATTGCTTCACGAGTAGGAATTTTATGCAGTGGCAGGAGGAAATACAAAATGATATAAGACTTGTGTCGTAAAACCTTGCATCACATCATTAACAAACTTCAGATAACAAGCTATAACTAGTAGTATACATTGTCTTACAGTGTTTGAGCGGGTTGACCACATTTCTGTTGACATTTAGATGAATCATAAGTTCCTCTATAGTCACAATTTTCAGGGCAACCGTCCGATGGCGAGAGATAGGCAGGCCAATATCGCCCGATGCTCTCTCCATTTACCCATGCTTGACCCTTCCCCATACTCGTCAGATTTAAAGCTAGTGGTCCCTTCCCTTCAGGAGCAATGAATGTAGTCTAGGAAAGAGATGAAACATTAAAACAAGGAACGGTCAAGTTTATGTGCATAAATGCACTGAGATTATTTGTGCATAAATGCACTGAGATTATTGGCGAGCAAAGAAGAAATGAAAACCCAATTTGGCGTGTAAATCAGTGAGCTTTCACGTCAAGACATTGCATGCATCCCATTACCTTGTACCATATCAAACTCTTGTTAATGGGTAAGGAAGCACCCTGAGTCCACAGTGAACTATTTGCTTGACCGACATTATCTAGCCCCAAATATTCCCCTTCAGTGCCTACCTGGAAAGAAGAAAAGGAAAGTAGCAGGATGAGAAGAGCAAATTCCAGGACAAATAATTTCAGGTCTCTTTTCTCATTGGAGCTTATGTTGTAATAATAGCTACATATTCAACTTGCCTTTAACAAATCGATATCTAGATAAATTGAACTGCCAAAAAGAACTGCTTACTTGATAGGTCCATTTTCCAGAAGAAAGATTATCGGAGATTTTACTTAAATCAATGAGAAACACATTGAAAATGCCAGCTCCTTGAACATCAAACCATGGTCCATAGTTCTGGTGTACAAAGGAAGAAAAAGAAGCTTGAATTTATTTGCAAGAACTAGAGCTTCAAAATAACATATGCCCGGAATTTTATGCATGCTCTGGACTTCTGATTATATAAAAATGTGTATGCACGATCCGGTGACTTCATGAAGGTATACTTGCAGTAAATCCAGTATCTGGTTCCAAAAACTGTTCATGAATCTTTTTACCTGTATGCCAACCATCATACTTAGGATATCCAGTTTATTATTCCCTCTGTTAAGGCTAACTTTCTGAGTAAGAATAAAGTTTGACTCGTCATGATTACCATATCCAAAACCTGCAAGTAGGCAAAAAGCATCAATTTCATAGTCACACGCATGGACACAATCCAAAATGCACTGGGAATGAATTATAATTGAAAAGCAATAAAGCAATGTTCCGAATCTCTTTAACTACGCTGAAAACACTGGAGCAAGTAATGGTTAAAAAGTGTAGCATTTTGGAATAAGAAGTATGTGGGTATGTGGTATAATCTAGAAATCAGAATACAAAATCAATGTCCAATTGCATCAGACAACAAAAAAGAGGATATGCCTCAACGTACGAATTCATACCTAAGCTAATTAACATAAATGGAAGTCCTGGTATGCTTTCTGATATGAAATAAATGAAAGAAAAGAGGCTACTAGAGTTGAAAGTGTAGATGATAGTTAAATTGTGCCCAAATCGCTAACTTATGGGCAGATAACACATCTATAAGCATTAAGAAGTTTACTTATGATTGCTGGCTGACAATATAGGAGTGAGAATGGCCAAGAAAACAACCAAAGAGGAGGCAGGACACCTACCTATGAGCTCCTTGTTCACAAAAACAAGTGCGGCATGGCCCAAGCTCTCAACATTCAAAATAACATCATTTGATTGATCACCTTGCACATTAATACTGCCAACAAGATAAAAAAGAGGAGAAATTCAAAAGACTTCACAGAGAGAAAAAGGTATGTAGGAAATTATGAACAAGTAGATCCTTATATGGCTATTATTGTATACTTAATAGTAAAAGAAATCACCTTGTTGAGTACCAAAGGAAGTCACTGGTATCTTTTGTTGTATTAATCTGCTCCAATAAACCTTGTGCTTCAAATGACTTGTTCCCCCAAATCCCAACATTTTCCGTGTACCAACTCCACATTATTGATGCTAGTAAAGTCCCATTGACAGTGGTGGAGTGAGCAAGCGAGCCATCACCAAGGTTTCTTTGTGAAACAATCTTCAACATTTAAGAGTGACGAGGAAGTCAATAATCTCCAGAGTTTATTTGGTTAAATCGCATAAACTGAATCTGATTGTTGGCATGAAAATTGGAAATTGAAAAGTAATTTTGTCAAGTGAGTGTTTCCATGAGTACCTTAGCTGTGTTAAAAATGACATTTTTGCAATCTGGAAGTATGCTTACAGACCAAGCAGGAAGGAAGTAAGATTTTCCATTGAACACAACATTTGCATCTGAACTGCTCTCAAAGTTAGCTAGAAAGGCTGCACAGTCATTGGAAGACTTATAGTAAACATGTGCCTGAAAAAAAACAAAAAACATAAAGGAAACATGAAAATTTAGATCAGAATCGGTGACCATTGCTCTCGTAAGCCAATGAACAAAGGCTAGAATCTGACATGCTAAAGTCTGTTGCAAAAATTCAACATACCTCTAAATTATGGCCAAGCTGCTGGTGAGTTGGATCTGAGCTGACCAGATATTCTTCACACAGCTTTATTGCCTTGTGCAAGTCGCGTAGGTGACCCCATTTTGGCTGTCTAATGAAACCTGCTTGACATATCTTCTTATGAGATACGGCACAAAAGAGTCACTTGACCTCAGTGTGGAGTTCTTTCAAGTGAGGTGGAATAATAAACATAGCCATGATTTTAATATTATCATATCCATTAATCCATAAAAAAGTACCATATTCATCTATCGGGGCATCATAATCATAGCTTGTAGCAACCAAGGGGCCTCCTGCTGTTCGTCCAAAGTTGGTTCCACCAAAATACTGCATCGGTGCAGGTAAATAGCATCATAACATAGCTTGTTGAAATGGTGGCATTGGTTATAGAAATCCGTTATAGTGATTATCTTTTCATGTTTACAAAGTAGAAGAAAAGAAGGAACAGAAATCAATCCTGATTTACCATATAGTAGTTTTGAAAAGTGCCACCGTATTCAAAAAATCGTGCAACAGCAAAAGCTAAGTCCTCAACAGGTCGATGAGGAATTGGATAGCCAAAAGAAAGAAACCTGAAAAATGGCATAGCTAACAATTTCAGATTCCATGGATTAAACACAACCTACAAAAACATTGATCATGATTTTCCAGGAAATGGTTAGGCTTCATCAGCTCTAGATTATTACCATCCACTGTAATTTTCAGTCCACATTTTTGGTTTGGAAGCAGAATTAGGAGAAAATCCATCACAGTAAAATCCATTGCACGTATTTATCTGCATGCAATTCAATCATTATGAAAAGATTGAGATTCTTCCAAGATAATAGGATAATTAAAAACATTATAGCCTTAAAAATGTTTGAAATGAGCTAGCACAGAACAAAAGGGGTCTGTTAATCATGAAACATCACAATTGGATCAGGGGCATCTCCTTGTTGGCACATCACCCAAGGCACTGACGTATTCATACTAACAGCAGTCTCCGCTGCCCATTGGACATATAATTTCCCGGGAATCCCATATGCCCATTCAACATTCCCATATTCATTCTCAACCTGTTACAATAACAGTGAATGATATATGTTAAAAAAATAAATTCCTTTGGTTGATATCAACAAAATTTATGGAGATGTTGTATACTTGTAAAACAAGATTCACTAGGAACCTTGGTTAATTACCTGAGCAAGAATGATTGGGCCCCCATGTGAAGCAAAGAGCTTCTCCTGCTTCATTAGATTTACAATTTTCTCTAGAAATCGCTTCATTTCCACCTGCAGGGGCAGGGACACAATAATATATTGTTTATGGAAAATGGATATATTGAACATAAAATTCCTTGAAAAAGTATTTTAACTAGCTAACTTGAAGGTCATAATAATGTACCTTGAATAGATTATTTGTCGTTCGAAACTGAATCCCAGGAATGAAATGTAACCAAAGTGGAAATCCTCTTCATCATAATAAAATGAGGAAAGCTTGCAAGTCATCTAATGTTATAATGGAGAGAAAGTCATGAAGACTAGGAAAATACAAAACGAGGTAGAATAGGCAACTAAAATGATCGATGGGCTAGATCAGTTTAGAAAAGCCAGTATAAGCGCACTTTGAGATATCGTAATCAGTTTAGAGGAGCTTGAATAGTCAAAGAAAAGAAAAGTATTATGCTCTGGCGTTAGATGAGAAACTAGAAAACACAGCATACCCGTAGTTCCATTCAGCACAGGCATAAGGACCAATCCTCAAGTGAACCAGAAGACCAGCTTCCTGAACTGTCTTGACAAACTTGACTAAATCAAACCTGCCTTCAAAGTAATACTAGAAAGAATAAAGAAAGCATCAGCATCACCAAAGTCGAAACAATGAAAATGTACAGCAAATTGAAGAACTAGCATATACCTGTCCTCTGACAGGCTCATGATGGTTCCAGAACACGTAAGTCTCAATCACATCCAATCCCCCTTCCTTTGACTTCCTAATGATTTCTGGCCACACCTGTTAATTCCATGTCCAATATCAGATTCAGATTCCATATCCTGATACAATGCAACTACTATAATACTTACATTATACAAAAGTTCCACTCAGATATAAGCAGAACTGAGAAAAATCCGAAAAGCCAACCTCAGGTGTGGTTCTGGGATAATGAATAGAGCCGGAAAGCAAAACCCTCCTCTTTCCATCAATGACAAGGGCTCTGTGGTCATAAGTCACTGTAGCACAACATTCTAATTGAAAACAGCGAAATTCAAAGATGGAAGCAGCTAGAAAGATCAGTGCTAAGAAATTCCTGCTTCCCATCATGTCTTAAGACCCTGAACAGAGAACTATATCAGGCTTGCCGGTTAAGAATAATCATATATGGACCAAAATTTGTTACATCGGGCTCAATTTTCTTGTTTCAAACTTCTTGTTGATAATTCCAAAGTCCCTTTAACTGTTTTCCTGGAGACATGTATAGAACAACCGTGTTTTGCTTATTAAAAAACAAAAAGGTGATTACTTTTATCTGGAGCTTTGTCTGTTTTAGCTTGGTTTTGTTGAAAACAAGAAATAATGCAGGCCGGCAGGGACCCTTTCTTGGACTGGTTCCAGGCAACTGTATGATAGTCCAATTCTGATGTAAAAAACCTACTTTCCTTTTATTTCTTCTCTCTTTTTTTTTTTTAAGGACAATATTACCATTAAAAAATAAAAAGTTGTAGAATGACCCAGCTGGTGAAAGACCCTAGCTTTGGCAGCTACAGATTCTACTTTTCTCTAAAATTCCAGGTAACTTTCTCGCCAACACCAACGTGGAAATACTAATAGTAGTACACTAAAAGATTAGTTAGAATCTAGAGAGAGATGCGGGTGTGAATTGGGGCGGTGAGAACAGTAAAGCACTAATGAGAATAGAGGAGATCCGAGGTAAAGTAAGGGCAGTAGTGTCTTCGCAGCCGCTGAGAGGCGGCTAAATTGTGCTCAGTGATTCCCTAATCCTTCTCTACTCTGCTTTACCTTTAACCCAACAACCACCACTTCAACAACAACAACAACAACAACAATTGACCTCCTCGTTGTACCGTGACAATTGCTTCAGAACAATCCAACCACAGTCATCCTCCAAGTCCCCATGTCCTAATTGCTTTCAGCATCATTTTCGCAGCTCTAATTGCCTCTCAGCATCCTTAACCTCCTCCTTTCTCCTTGGATCTACCATGCTCTTAGCCGCTGCATGACTGCTCGTCTCATCTCCTCCATCAGCAGCCCCGGGAACGCCTAAGTCTAAGCACCCTTCCAAGGCTTAAAAAGAAACAAGACTTGGATTTTAGTCCTATGGCCCAAAAAATAAGAAAATAATTAGGCTTAAGTGGATTTATAGTGTGAAAATAAATATAGATAAAAGCCTACATAAACTCAAGGCTAAATTAGTTGTCAAAGGTTTCTTTTACCAAGTTGGAATTAATTTCTCATAAATTTTTACTCATGTAACAGGTTAGATACTATTAAACTTTTTTTTACAATAATTACTCATAACTATTAAATAGTACATCAAATAGATGTAAAGTCTGTCTTCTTAAATGATAAGTTGCAAAAAGAAATTTTTCTTAAACATGTTTTCATTCTTTTAAAAGAAGAAGACAAAGTGTGTTTACTTAAAGAGACTTTATATGAATTGAAACAGACTTTTAGAGTTTGGTATGGTAGGATGCATTCCTATATGATACAACTAGATTTTATTAAAAGCATATTAGAATCTACCTTGTATGTAAAAACTAAAGGAACACATATACTTCATATCTCTCTCTTTGTGGATGATCTTATGATTATTGGAAGTAGTAGTACACTTTTTCATCAAGTTAAGGTTGACATGAATAAGCAATTTGACATGATAGACTTAGGTAGGATGAAGTACTTTCGAGACTTACAAATTTTTCAATCACAAAAAGACTTCTTTGTCACTTAAACAAAGTATTCAAAGCATGTTTTACAAAAATTTCATATGGAGAAATGTAAAAAGGCACTTATATCACTTATATTAGGTATCAAACTTGAGAAGCAAGATGGTTCTCCACAAGGTGATGCAAAGAAATTTAGAAACCTTATTGGTTGTTTGTTGTCTCTCTCATCTTTAAGACTTGATATCATATTTGTTGTAAGTATGCTATTAAGGTTTATGCAAACTCTTTTTGAACTTTATTACAAAGCCGCAAAAAGAGTTTTGAAATACATTAAAGGCATAATTAACTTTGAAATTATGTTTATAAATGTAAGAAACATTAAATTAGAAGGTTACATTAATAATGACTAAGTTGGATCAAATGAACATGTGAAAAGCATTTCTGGACATACCTTTACTTTTAGATTAGCTATTTTTTGTTAGAGTTTAAAGAAACAATCCATTGTAACTGAATCTACAACTAAAGCAGAATACATAGTTATTGTCTTAACTATAAATCAAGCCCTATGAAGTAAGAAGATTATGGTAGACTTGAAGTTGAAACAAAAAGAGGCCACCACCATATGCTATAATAACCAGATTACTATTGCAATCTCAAGGAATCTTGTCATGTATGGAAAAATCAAATATTTTAACCTAAAACTTTATTTTACGAGAGAAAAATAAGAAAATCAAGAAGTAGAATTGAAAAATTATCCTTCAAATAATCAACAAACAAACATTTGACCAAAAGGTTGCATAAAGACAAATTTATTAAAATCAAAATTACGAATGTAAAGCAACAATACGTAAGGTGAGTCAGCCTTCTTGTTATAACTATACCTCTAAATCCTATTTAACAACCTTTCACGCTAAAACTAATAATAAATAGTAATTAATAGTTATGACAATTGGAGTATATAAATGCAATGGTTTTTTCAACAAGTTTTTTTTTTATATATACTTTTAATATATCATAATGTATTTAATTTAAATTAAAAATATTTTAAATTTAAACTAATGTAATAATTAAACATTAGGTTTAAATTCAAATTTTTAATTTTGAATTTATAAATCTAATAATGTAAGACAACTATTATATAATAATATAAAAAAGACATCTAAAATCGACAGAATTTCTATCTAACCTACCTTGCTTTCTAATTTCTATCTTATTCTTTCTTTCCTTCCATTTCCTTTTGGTTTACTTCAGTACAAATATTTAGATAGTAACCCACATTCATTGTAACAAACTATTAAACATTTAAATTACATTCTATTTTCACTGCAACAAATTAACAAGTATTTAAGTTATACCTTACTAACCTTTATTCCATATCATTCCAACATTTTCTAGATAATTCCAACATTTAGTATCAAAGTAGGTTGAATCTAAAAAACTTATCATAACCATTCAAAAAGGAAGGAAAGAAGAAATAAGTCAATTCTTATGTTAATAGCAAGAATTCCCCTGTAAACTCACTCATTAACAAACCAAGTCACATTATTGTAAATGACCTCCTTTACCTACTTTTACCTCCTAAGTTTATGGGAGAAAATTATCCCTAATGGATAGTAATGATGAAAGCTTACCTTAGACCTTTTGGCTTATGTAAAGCTATTGAAAAAGGCATACAGTCACCTCACTTGCCTACCAATCCCTCCTTTATACAAATCAAAAAACATAATGAACAAACAACAAAGCAATATAAAGCACTTACTTGCATCCATTCAGCTATATTAAAGACCATTTTCAATTGAATCATAACTTGTGAGACAGTTAAGGATGCTTTGGAAAGTTACCTTCAAGGGCGATTGGGAGAGGAGGGTTCAAGTTAAGGACTATATAAATCAATTACTGGGCATAGACAAATAAATAACATTAATTGTGTGCCTGAGGAAAGGAGAATTATTCATCCTTTAGTTATAAAGGAAAGTTACCTTGGTAACAGGGTTTGCACTCCAGGGGCTACGAAGGTGCCCCAGATGAATAACATCAACTATTGTTTTGAGGAGATAAGAGCTACTCATTCACCTATTTTAAATGAAAGCAGCCCTGCTTCTGGAAGTTTTGCTTCAGTGCTTGTTAAGGTGCCCCATCGCGTAGATGTAATTTTCCTTTTTCAGCATTCAATTCAACTCCAATGTCTACATTCCCTTTCGTTGCTATTATACTTGCATACATGTAGTCCAATTTGAAGAGCAACATTATCCTAGGGGAATTAGTTGTGCGGGGGGTGGTTTAAGATGTGTTCCATGATCATGTTTATACAAAGATGGGAAGGTTGCTGTCCCTGCTGTTTTTTATCACATACTTATAATTGGATGTTGATGGAGTGGATTTTCATCAATCATGGCTAGACCAACAGGACTTGCCTAATGGAAGTCCACAGGATACCACCCAGAATCCAGAACTAGTACTCTCAAAGGCCAAACTGGTAAAACCGCAAAGTATTACAACCCCAGCTGTTGTGCCACCAAAAATGGATTATGCCACTGAACTTTTTAACTTGCTTTGCATGGATGATTGTTGGGGAAAAGACTCCAATGCACCTGCAAATGGTAATAAGTGGGCTGATTTTGGATGCGAGCTCCTTTACCTTGTCATTTTACCGTAATGTCTTTCCCATTTTCTTTATTTTTATTTCAAGAGCTGCCTCTAAACTTTGTTGCTGTTGCTGTCTGTGAACCTACCAAAATGCAGCTGCTGAAGCAAAATTAACACAAGTGATGATTGATCCAATTACAAATTCCAAGTTTGAAGCACAAGACACATATAAGAAACCACCTCTAGTAGCAACATCTTCAGAGAAAACCCCAGTAGGTGAAAAGAACAGTACCCTGAACCTCTTTGATAAGGTATATTGGCAAAGCTTATTAAATGTTAGAAGAACTGTCGAGTTCTGGCAGTTAATTCAATCCAACTCGTCAATCAAGAGATACTTGCCATTGGATAGAATGGACCTATCGCTGCATAGGATCACAACATCATTTTATAGCTTTCCATGTTTGGTGTAGATGCTAGAATTATGATTAGTTGCTCTAACTGATATTCACTTTAATGTTCTGTTACTGAGGATTAAAGCTAGCTTTTTGTATTTATTACCTTTCTTTCCTGTCAAACGGAATATGGTACTGCCATTGTGAATTATATTAGAATAGTGGGTTGAAAAGAGAGTATGTTGATTTTTTTGCTAGATTTAATGACAGAAAAAAAGGTTTTTGCTCTTGTGATATGGTTGTGTATTTTCACTGTCAAGCATGTCGTCTCCATTTTCTGTTCAACAACCACATGAAATGTCATCCCAAAAACAACCGTCCTTAATGACTCTTGTTGCTGGATCCCAAAACTTTCCTGCCAGTGGATGTACATTTGGTTCCAGTAACAATTGCTCACCTGTTCAGAATTGGGAAAACATTGGCCATCAAATTCCCGGAATGACCGTGCCAGTCATTGAAGTACAAAATATATCCAGGTCGAGCTCTTAAATGCTTGCACTATTAAGGTGACTTGCTTCAAATGTACTATCTTAAGCACTTAGATTTTTACATGCCAGCCTGAAGCAGCCGACAAATGTATATGACAAGGATGCATTTAGTTAATTTCCAATGTCAAGGTAGGCACACTCTCATTCAATGTGCTCATCTAGAAATTGCTGTTTATTTCTCCTGGTTTATTAGGACCCTTTTGGTCTTGTATGGTTCCCTTTCTCAGATCTTTCAGGATCCCAAATTAATTCTCTGGCTAGTATGTGGTTTTGTATCTCTATGGATGTCTGTGTGCCAAATGTTATAGTTCATAAGCATTGGCGTAGTTCAGAACCTGAGAGCATACAATATTTGGTGATCATGCTTTCTGCGAATGTACCTTGGGTTGCAACTGGCATTAGTATTCTTTGAGATATTCATGAAACCCCTCAAGTATTTCATGGCCGAGAAATATAGCAATTGGCTGTTTTGGTTCCAATTCTGTAGATATTCACGGTAGGAAGTACTGACTTTGAGCCGTAATTGATACCCGATAAGTTTCTTGGTCTTAAAAATGTGTAATTGTTACGGAGTCAAAATGGCTTGGTGAAATGATTTGTGAATTAGCCTGATGCGGTTTCGTTTCTTTTGAGTCAACATGTATATGCTCAAACACCACTCTTTGTCGTCAATGACTTTTGCAGCATACATGTACCAGAGGCAGCAACATATAATTGGTTATGGTGTGACGAGTATTAGACCAGTCATCCCAGGTTCAGCTTTCTCTGTCATTCAAACTCAGCCTCGACAGCATTATGGGTTCTCCTCCTCCACATGAGGAATGTTTACGAGGAACTGATATGTTGCCTTTCCTTATTTCAACATAGAAGAAATAATTTATTCTCCACAAAATCATTTCAATTTATGGTTCATATTGTTTTTTTCAGTTGACAGTCTTTATATTTGTATTTTTTTACTGAACATTTTTTGTGCAATAATAAAAAAATACACAATGCCTTCGTTTTGAATGAAGGACTGAAGTTAATGGTAAAATTTTTTCAAAATAATCTGCATTTTGCAAGTTTTAACTACAAAAATAACTATTTTGTAAAAGCGAGACAAAATTGTAAACATTTAACTCTTCTTTAGTATCCACAACATGTACAAGTTTCGTATATATAAATAAATAAATAACTATATATATATATATATATATTATGGTAATACAATAAGCTAATTGCTTATAGTTTTAAAAGTAATGAAAAAGAACAAATTTATTACCAAGTGACCTAGAACTACAAACCCCACTTTTTCTTTTTAATTTCTTTACAACGAACTATTTATTTTCATCCGCCCCAAGAAAATGTAATTTAATGGGGACACGGGAACAGATGAAGCCAGCCATGATTGAATTTTGATCGGCTTGGAGTGGCCAAACCTGGAACGTTTCATTTTCGGCTAAGCAAGTCCTCATCCGCCTGCCAAATCCAACACCGACTGTGTCTGCTGCTCAGGGACGAGGGTGGAGCCCAAAGGCTTGCTCTTTTTTTTTTTTTTTTTTGTACAGATTACTCTAGATTTTATGAGCCTAGGAGATGTCGTCGAAGCAAAACCCACCACTTTCTTTTAATCTTTCCCGCTAGGTGGGATGGAATACAAAGCATCTTTTTTAATCATTAATAAATTTGAATAAAAATTTTCTTTTTATCAACAATTAACATTTAATTACTCATTAGTTTTCGAGTTAAAATAAGAGAAGCACACATTTCGCTTTTAATCTTGCTTCAGTTGGGATGGAACACAAAGCATCCTTTTTATCAGTAACAAATATGAATAAAAAATTTCTGTTTCTAACAATTAATATTTGATTACCGATTATTTTGTACCCTATAAAAAATAAAAAATAAAAACTTTTTGGACACATACCCTATAAGCTCGCCTACTGCCTGACTCTCTAGCCCCATTTCCCTTCTCTCATGTCCTGTTCACTGAATTAAGCTCATTATATACCAAAGAAAAAGGAAAAAAAAAAAAAAAACAAAAACAGAAAGAAGAAGCCAAAGGGTATTAAGAAAACTACATTCCGCTGAGTTGAATGTGAATTCGAGACTAGTCGGAAATTTTAAAAATAAAAAATAAAAAATAAAGAGAGAGAGAGAGAGAGAGAGAATATTCTAATAGCGACTGGGCAAGATACTCGCCACATGGTGGGGTTGAACATATATGGAAGTCACCTGACAAATGGGCGGCGCTTGGAAACGAAATCGGAGTCTGGATTTGGAAAAGTCCCCCCAAAGAGTTTCTCCACCTTTCCTTTCAGAATAACGTCGCCTTGATCTAACTGGTTCTTGACCATTCCCATAGAGCACGCCCGCCCTCAGCGTCCCCATACCCTACATATGCTTGTTCCTTCCTTTAATGACTTTTCTAAATTTTGGGCTAAAGTCTACCAAGTTAATCCTTTTAGAATCGCCTAGTCTCGACGCAAATGATATGCTTCTAAACGAACGGACGGCAAAAACGACAAAAGAATATAAACATTACCAACACCCCCCAACCCCACCAAAAAAAAATAAAAAAAAAAGAAATATATATATATATATACACACACACTGTAGAGTCAATCAATTTTTGTTGACTTTGTGGGCCAGGGCCACCGTCCTCGATTGGACCAGAATTAAAATGGGTTGGAGTTACTTGACGAGAAAGAGCCATTAAAAGTCCAAAGTCTCGACTGTATTCCAGGATGATGCTTGCTTGGGGTTGCCTGAAAAAACGGACAACATTATATATATTTCCCTCAATTGACTCCACTGAATTTTTAAAAATTTTATTATTCCCTCAAATCAGCATTCGTTTATTATTTTTAAAATAGTCTTCTATTACGCTACAAAAAGGTATATATATATATATATATATATATATATCTATCTATCTAACAGTCTTCCCAGTTATCTTCTCTTCTCGGCTCTAACGAGTTGGAAATTTAAACTTCTAATTGAAAAATATAAAATTTTTATGATGTAACTAGCTAGTGTCTGAAGTATAGATTCTTATAATTTTACTAGTCAATTGTTTCTTTTCAAGACTTGTTCTAAAAGTTTTTATGATGTACGGTCCCGTTACACTTCATATTATTATTGAGATTTTAAGTATAATTGTGTAATTATGTGTTAGAAATTCCGTATTATAACAAAGAGAGAAAAAAATAAATAAATGATATGTAAATAAAAATAATTTTAAAACTTAAACTCGTTATTTTAAATTGAAATATAATGTTAAATTTTATGAATTTATTGTTTACTTGGAACAGGTCCACCAGAATTGTCAATCTCATCTCATTGTACATGAACTTTTTGGTTGCTGGGAATTGTTCACAAAAAATAGCCCCTCCAATTTGTTGACGTCCCTCTCACACCACCGTCCCATGCTCCCACTTGATTGTGCCAACATCGTGGGTTTCAAACCCATTACTTAATGCACCAGATTATTGACAGCGACGATTCCAGGATGGTTCGTGACTCCTTAACAATAAAAAAAATTCGATTGAACCATCTTTGTCAATGTCTCATGCATCCTTTCAGATTCTTGGCATTAATTCAGGTCATTAAACCCCCCCCCCCCCCCCCCCTCCAATCAAGCAAACTTTCCAAGACAACTACTTGTCAAAAAATTATATATATTGTTAAAATCAGAGTAAGAGGGATAGACACAAAGGGAGTTGCAAAAACACTTCTAACCAAAATCTACATTTCTGTGAGAATTTTCAGAAAAGTTTGAGAGTTGAATTTCCAATCTATCTTCCAACGCAAGCCAATGGCGGCTACTCAAATTAACCTGGAGTCCTGGTGTTCGCCGTCCACGCTTCTGCGAGGGGGACAGCCCAGCATTGTAGTGGGCCCAGGCATCATCCAGTTTTTTTCGGCTGGACACGTTTATCAGTAAATCATAACCCTACATATTTCAGCTAAACTAAATGCGATAGAACGGTGATTTGTGATCTGGCTCCCCTTTTATTAATCAGAATTAAAACTAACTAACTGAGATCAACTAAATCCATGGGTGCCTTGTGATGCAATGCGGCATGCATCATCATTAGAGCTTAAGCTTTAAGCTAAAGGTTTTGCTTTCTTGACTATGAACATATATATATATATATATATGTCATCCCACCATCTCAAACAAGGGATGGGGTCCTTGTCGTTGTTTCTTGCCAATCAAGAATAGATATTATTGGCGGGCCGACCTACTATGCTTACGATAGATATTCAAGGCCAATCTCGTTGGTCCTTCATTAGATAATTTTGGTTTCTTAATCAGAAACGAACACCCCCTGTAGTATGCATGGGGCTTCGACCCCAACGTTAACAGTCTTCTGAGGTCGTCAACCGTGAAGACTTATGGGAACCGTCCACACTTGTCATTGTCTTTCTTTTAAAAAAAAAAAAAAGAAAAGGACTATGAACGTGATTATAGTTACAAATTAGGGATCACTTATAAATTTATTAACCAAATTAAGATGATGCATGAGCGAACCAAGATTAGAAGTGAATAGTTAATTTATTGTCAAAATTGTTGGCAGAAAATCTATAAAATGCATACATTTATAAATCAATACCCACATATACGACACTCATTCGGCACATTTTAAATATATTTTAGATATTTCAAAATATGTTTACTGAAAAAAAAAATTTTAAGATAATAGAAGTTGAATACATCTAACTTATGTATCAAATACCTTTATTATATTTTTCATGTATCTTATGCATATTAGGCCCATATGCAATTCCCCCCCCCTTCATACCTCTCGGTCAAAAATAGTGTGTTAATAATGTGTTTCACGTCGATTCTTGAGAGTCTTTGAACTATTTATAAGAGTTGAGTCAATTTTTTATTCTTAAGCTAGTTTTTATGGTAGAATTTAAGTTCAATCTCTTATCAGTTAACTAGTAATATTAGAAGCATGAAACATATTAATGAATAGTTTGATATTAAAAAAAAGGTAATAGAAATATTTCATTCCAGCAATAGTATTAGATATTTTATTTTATTATATATATATATATATATAATATTCTTTTAAAGTTATTAAAAATTAAGAATAACATGGATACAATTATAATTTATAATAAATAGAACTAAATCGTAAAATACACTATTATTAAGTGTCAATTATTTTGAGTCGAGAAATCATCCAAAACTCATAATCATTTGGTCAACAAAATTTCAATGTCATATTAAGAAACAAGCCACTTAAAAATTTAAGTTATTAAATAAAATTTAAAATATAAATGATATATCTTATTATAATATTTTATATTTAAAACAATACATTACGTATATATTAGTAGTAATTTAATTTATTTTGATTGCAGATTTAAACAAAATGCAAGTCCCAGGTTTCACAAAACCACATCCAATCCATTTTCTAACAGCATGGCGGTTTCAATTTAAATTGAGTTAATTTAATCAGATTATGGGATTTTTATTACCACCTCTGCAAAGAAAAAACGTACAAATGGTCTCTGCGCCCACGAAGCTGTGGCTCACGTGCCAGCGGCCGAGCCCGCCCGCAGACGCTGGACCGGGGGGGTTCTGGACACAGCCTGCGCGCCTAACGGTAAATAATATGACCGTTGCAAGTACCCTGATTTAAATATTGAAAAGGCCTATTTGTTTGTTTATTTTTTTATTTAAAAAAAAAATCAATTAACTCTAATCGGCCTAGAGCTGGAGCCTTTTGGCCCTACAAAGAATCCCAGTTCTTTTTAATTATAGTCAGTGGCACCCAAAAGGTAATTGACCATTCGCAACTAATGATACACATACATTGATTTAATTAAAGTGAATCTTTATTAAAATTGTCATAATGAACATTTTCAAATTTAATTTGAATTTCTTTTTACCCTTTGTTTCCGATTATCATTTTTTCAATATAAAGAGCTAAATACTTTGCGTTTTAGCAAAATGGCTATAGAATGCAAAATTCATGGCATTTTTTATTTTTTATTTGGATCAATAAGACGAAATTTTTTTCAATGATGAAATTCTTGACGGGTTAGCTAATGTAACTTCGTTATTAATCCACATTTTACCAGACCAGCTTCCCTGTTCACTCTCTCGCTTGTCCACTAATCAAGTCATCGGGCCACCACAGAGATTTTATATATATATTATTATTTATTTTTTAAAAAAAATATTTTTTTTTTCCTCACAAAAATTAAACCTAAAGAACAATGGAAGCTCCCAAATACAAATACATGCACAAGACACAAAAGTCCACATATATCAGCCGTCCAGACACCCTCCACTCAAATCCAACGGCTCTTATTCCACCACAAATTTGCGTCCCCACACTCCTCCCCTCTATATAAGCCCACTTTGCCTCAGTCCGTGTCTGCAGTTCTTCCCTTCCATTTACAAACACACAAAGCGCACACACACGCACACACACACGCACTCATACACGCGCAAAGACTCTCAAAGTTTTAGGGAAAGATGGCTTCTTTCTCCCCGTCACTCCAAGTAATCTTGGTATCGACAGGAGTGGTATCCATGGCTTTGCTTTTGAAGGTCTCTGTGCCATTGGTGTTAGATTTCTCATACTCTCATGCTCCTCTCATATGGGTCTCTCTTTCTTCCTGGCTTAAGCCTCCTTATCTCTATCTCCTCATCAACTGCATCATCATCACCATCGCCGCCTCCTCTCGGTTCCACCACCATGCCCACCAGAGTAACGGCCACCAGGAACAGCAAGAGCAAATGCCACACCCAGTGGACATCATCTCGGCCGAGGGGCTACCCCGGCAGGTTGAGTTTGACTACCCGCCGGCGGATGAGGATGTGGGGGCTTATAAGCCGGTGGTAGAGGAGAGAGCTGGGGTTGTTGTGGACAAGAGCGTGGCGGAGGAAATGGAAGCGAGCGGCGGCTCTGTGGAGGATGACGACTTCGTCATCTCTAGATCCTCGTGGGTCCCGCCGAAGAGGACAGACTCGTCGGAGATTTCGCTGGAGATTCTCTCTCCTTCTGAGAAACCTCTGGTTTCTGCCAGGTTCGGTCACCGGAAGCCGCTCAAAGCCAGTCCCGAAGGTATATTTTGCTTAAAAGGATGTCGTTTTTCCTTTTTTTGTTTTTTTTTTGTTTTTCTGTTTTTTGGCACAGCCGTCCGGAAGTGAAAGTCCTCCAAAAAAGCCGATTCTTGTCATTTAATAATTTAATTCTTTTTCGTGTTTTTCAGGCGGCAGAGCGCTTCGGGTGGTTAGACCGAAACGGGAGGAGACGTTGGAGAACACATGGAAGATGATTACGGAAGGCCGGCCAATGCCGTTGACGAGGCACTTGAAGAAATCGGACACGTGCGAGAATCACGGCCGACAGATCAGCTCAGCGCTGGACGCATCTCCAGCGAAGAAATCAGAGACGTTCAAGGACAGGACCAACTACCAGGTCCAACCACAGTCGCCGGCGACCGGGTCTCCGGCTTCCGGTAGGCTGAGGAAAGAGCCATCGCTGAGTCAGGACGAGCTGAACCGGCGAGTGGAGGCGTTTATAAAGAAGTTCAACGAGGAGATGAGGCTGCAAAGGCAAGAGTCGCTGAAAAAATACAAGGAAATGGTTGCCCGTGGGACCTAATAATTTAATTCTAGTTATCTTTTTATTAGGATTTACTGGTTTGTTATTTTAAGAGAATTTATTTTTTATTGGTTGTTTTTTTTTTTTTTTTTGCATACGTATGAACTGGGCCAAAAAAATAAAAATAAAATTGAAGTATAAAAAAAAAAGTTTTTTTTTTTTGGAAGGGGGAGCAAGATATATTTGTGTTTATATATTTGTAGAAATGAATGTAAATTATGGGAATGACTAAAAATTAGTTAGGTAGTTATTTGTCTTTGTTTAATTCCTTCATGTTTTATCCAATGCCTAATAATTTTCAAACACTAATTAAAGAGTGATTAAATGACACTTAGGATTTAGATTCAAGTTTTGTTTACTATCCTTGAAGTTATAACACGACGAGAGGTTAAGACTTAAGTTTTCAAGAAAAGAAAATTAAACCAAAGTCTTGTTTCGTTCTCGGGCCCCCCCCCCCCAAGTTTTGTTTCTTTCTCTGTTGGAGTTCTCTATGTTAAAAAAGGCCAGTAATGTCGACACCTTGTGGGGGGGTGGGGAGCAACGATTAGCTAATCAAGGTTTTTATTTGGGCCATAGAAATCGCTAGTTAGGTTGGGCCGCCGGGGGGTGGGTTCAAATGGGCATTAAGAGAGTGTGAAAATCTCCAGAACTCAAATGTACCAAAAAAAAAAAAAAAAATAATCAATTCAAGGAAGTGTATGTGTTGTGGTTCTTGAGCAAACAAAAATAAAATCCCCTCTACTACTAGAGTCGTTTTTTCCAAACCAATTAATCAACAAGAAGAAGAAGAAGAAGAAGAAGAAAAATCCAATCCCTCCAAGTCTTTTAAGATTACATCTCTAGCAATAATTAAACAATTTTAATGTATTTTTATACTAAAAAGTTTTGTGTATTTTTATAAATATTATAACAAAGCTCCCAAAAACAAAAAACATTATAAAATGCAATTTTTTTTTTTGCGGGGGGGGGGGTGTTTGGAGAATTCTTCTTCTTCTTCTTCTTCTTCGACGCTGCTGCGATTATGGTAGTAATAATTATTTAAATTGAAATTGAAATAATGTGATGTACGGTGGACGTAAATCCCTTGAGCGATATCATTCCTGTAATCAGCTGCACGCAAGAATTGCTGCTCCTACAAATCCAAGCGTCAGATTTTTGTTTTTTCCCCAAAGCGATGAGATGGGATTGATGACATCTCCCTCCCTCACCCCCCTGGCATCCGCGACTGCTACACGTCAATGACGTAAGCATGATAACGTAGGCATATGTAATAATAATTAAGACTTTTTTTTTTAAAGAAAAAGCCCAAAACAAATGGACATTTTAGAAATATTATTAGTCATGATTAATACGAGTTAACTTAAAAGTAATTAATTAACGCAATGATTTCATTTATTTTTAATAAATATTTATTATTTAAATAATAATAATAATAATAGTAGTAGTAATAATCCTTTCAAACAATTTTTTTTTGTTTTTTTTATGACACTCGATCGCAACGTTTCGAATATCCAACCAAATAATAGGAGGCATCAGGCGTTAATCTCAAGAATTATTAATAATAATATAAAAGGACGCCGACCCTTGCAAAGCGACATCGTTTCATGCCCCGTCAATTGTCCTCGGGCGGGTCTCTTTATCTCTCTCTGCGTGACTGCAAGAGAAGAGAAAAAGAAAAAAATAAAAAAAGAAGAAAAAAGGTTTAAAGGAGAGAAAAGGAGAGTCAGTCTTCACGCTTTTCAAGGCCGCGTTTAACTTCCCCCCGTAATCTCTCTCTCTGTAAGTCTCTCTCTCTCTCTCTCTCTCGTTATGTATCTGTTTGTCTGTGGGTGCGTGCGAAGATGGGTTGTGGAAATAAATTGAGAGAGAGAGATCGGACAATTTGGGGTTTTGAGAGCATGGTTATATGTTTAGGAATTCATCTGCTTTAGGGGATGGTTTGAGGAGGTAAAATTTTCGGCTTTTTTTTTTTTTTTTCAAGGTTTGTTTGTGTCGCGAATTGCCGGATGGATTCCCTGTTTGTTTTTCCTGAAAATCCGGAGGAATCGGGGAACTGGGGTCGTGCTTGGTTGGAGTTCTGTTTTTTTTTTTTAGCCTTTTCTTGAAAAAAAAAAAAAAAACAAAGGAATAGTCTTTACAATTTGACTGAGTTAAGCCTTTGTGCGTCTGTTTCTCTGTTCTCTTGACTTGTAGCCTTGTCACTGGTCTCTGTTGCACTCTGGTTGTTGAGGAAATCAGCTTACTGTCTAGGCAGTGCCCTGGAAGAAACAATTTGTGTGTTAGAATAGAAATCTGGGTTTTGCCCATGTTCTAGCTGTATTGTCACACTGCCGGCTCTTTGAGGGCCTTGTATTCTTATCTTCGTGGGTTATACTGGGTTTCTGTTGAGCTGATGAACTGGTTGTCTTCCTTTGTTTTCCTTTTGTTTGGATGCAAATTCATGGTTTGCTCTTTGCAGTGTGTTAGAAAACTATTTGATTGCTTGGTATTTCCTGCCCCGTCTCCCCTTTTTGGCACTTATTTGCATGGTTAGGCATTAATTCTGTGTCACATTGGGTGCTTAGTTGCTTTGATCTAATGAGCTTTACACTATGTTGGCACAAATTGGTGATTTGTCTTGTGTTTCTAACTATATTTCCTTTTTCTTGTGCATGGGTGTTTCTCAGTGAAGAGATTGCCCTTTGCGCGTGTCCCGTTCTCTTCTCCATTCTTTTTGTATTTTCACTTACTTGTAAGCATACCCAAATGGAGGTTAAGCTATGGAGCGACAAGCGCGAGAGAGAAATGTATGATAACTTTGCTGAGCTATATGCCATAATCAAAGCCACAGAGAAGCTGGAAAAGGCCTACATTCGAGACATTATTACCTCGTCCGAATATGAGACTGAATGCCAAAAACTCATTGCCCATTTTAAAACCTTATCTTCCACGCTGAAAGACATAGTTCCTAACATTGAGCGCTTTGCAGACACCTACAAGATGGATTGTCCAGCTGCCATAAACCGCCTTGTGAAGTCTGGAGTCCCTGCCACTGTGGAACACAGAGCTGCTGCAGCTGCCTCGGCTACTACCTCAGCTGCAATTGTGGCTGAGTGTGTGCAGAACTTTATTACAGCAATGGATTCCTTGAAATTGAATATGGTGGCGGTGGACCAGGTGCACCCTTTGCTCTCGGACCTTTCGGCTTCACTCAATAAGCTAAGCATTCTGCCACCTGACTTTGAGGGAAAGACAAAGATGAGAGAATGGATTTCAAAACTCTCTAAGATGGGGGCAGCTGATGAGTTGACGGAGCAGCAGGCTCGGCAACTTCACTTTGATCTTGAGTCATCGTACAATTCTTTTATGGCTGCCCTTCCCAATGCTGGTACTTGATTTGTTTGTGTAAAGAGTGGAGAAGGCATTTTGGTTTGGGTTTTATGGTATCTTATTTCGTTGTTGCAACAGGCTAGGACCTTTTTTATTTTGAGGACAGACGTCCTGGGAAGGTGTGGTGAATTGCAAAGAATATGAATTTTGTAGCTGCTACAACATTTTGTGAAGATTTAGATGCTGGAAACTGATATTTTGTGCTGAATGTTAAAGGGATTGCTCTGTTTCATTGTGTGAATGGGATTGTACTTCAAGTTGGTGTCTACCATAAATAATTATTTATCTATATTGGGTTAGAATGTGTTGCTCTTTCTGTCTTCTGAGCACTGGTTATTGGTTCGCACTGGTTATTGGTTCTTTGTATTTTTTGGATCCTTATGTTCCTTTAGTTCCATTAACTCCATTTTGATACTGCAGGAGTTACAGATGGATCTGAACTCTTCAAAACACTCTGCAACTTCTGACTGCCGGAATGCTGACTTTATAGTGATATCATAGTCAATGCCAATCCTATTTCATATTGCCTCTATAGCCAATAAGAAATCAGAATAGGCCCTGATTTGCAATTATAACTTTGTGGGTGCATTTTGGTTCTTTTTATCCCCATTATCACACCCTATAGTTATTCAGCTCTAAGCATCCTTTCAATGTAATGGAAATTTGGGGCTGAATGCTGGGTACACAATGCTCATCTTCTCCTGCCTTTTGCCAATCAAAGGATTGTTCTAACTTGCTTGGAGTAGGGTAATTCTTTTAATATTATCTTTCTAGGTAGGCTCTCTCTGGTCATAATGATGTTTCATTTTTATGTTCTTTTGTCTAGTTAGGCTCCCTTTGGTCAGAACGAAGCCGAGGGGTCTTCCATCTTGCTCTCAATCGAGGAACTGCGTTGCATGTTTGCTTTGATGTCCGGGGGAAATTGTTTTCTGGTAGGGAGCAAATGCATTCTTACACTATTTCTTGATATAACCTAAAAGCGTGAAAAGTTGATGGTACGGTCATAAAGTAGGGTAAATTATGTTTCGCGATCCTTTTCTTATATTATCTGTCTGATCGGACTCACAGATGGTTTCATAATTTGGAAGACTTACACGTCTTGCTACATGGATAACTTTGAACTATTGAAAAGGTATTTTCATTTGAAGCAGATCACTTAAAAAGGGGGCTCCAAGATGATAACTTGGTATGACGATCAGCCAAAAAATCATTGGTATTTTAAGTACCGAAGTTGATAGTTCATGAGCAGACATAATCCAACACTTGATATAGGTCGAAAGCCCAAAATGCTTGTTGACATGATGTTGCCAGGGCATTCGGCTTCTCTCGTGTTGGCGAAATGGTCCTGACTACCGTCATAAACAATATCTTAAACGTTTCATGCCTTCACAAGGTGCCATGATTTTCGCATAGGTCGACACTAAGTTCATGAACCAACTCGAATTTGGTGTGGAGTCGATGCAAAATTGCAAATATACACATATAGTCATATACCAAATTGGCTGCTTAGATTGAAAGAAAAGTAATGCTGCCGATCTTAGATCAAGTGGAATAAATAAAACTAAAATCGGGGAAGATAACAGGAAAGCAATTTTCTTTCTCACTCGGTAAAAGAGCTTTGAAAAAAAAAAGGGACAGCAGTAGTTCTTTTACGAGGGCAGCAGTGAGCTCGTAGTCGTAAGAGTACACAGCTTCATCCAACCACCCACAGGACTGAATTACCAAGATTCCCCTTTCTAAAGAACAACAGGGCACTTATACCACCTACCGGGAATTGTATTACATGTCAGCAAAATTACTGGCCTTTTAACCAAGTTGCCCAGCTCCTATCACCCTATGTACATACCAATGAAGCACAATGCCAATGTGGACAAACATATGGAAGGGAAATATCCTCAAATCATTCCTGTAGTCCTTGATGTATGGTCAATATTGCAATTGACTGAAGACCACCGACCTACCTGACTGCTGGAGTGGGCGCAGATGCTTTCATGGAAAAGGCACCATCATGATCCTTCAAGACTACTACCATTCGTGATATTATCGATGACATTTCCACTCATTCCACCATTTGCCAGGGTCTGATTACCTGCTGAGTTGCTATCATCAGAACTTGGCAGTCTCTGATGCTTCAGATGCCTCTCTGTGGCATCTTGAAGCATCCGCATCATCATGCTTCCAGAATCTGAACCAGGTGACAACTCTTCCTCCCTCTCAGGTTGGATGTTTAGATCAATTTGGCCCTTAAAAGGTGAAGCAGAGAATTTCATTCTATTAGGATTATCAGCAGAACCTTCACTGACCAACTTTTTCTGGTTTGGGCTGCTACTTCCAGTGCCACGAGAGGGTGCATCATCATCAAGCAATTTCTCTGCCAAAGGAGGCTGCTGCTGCTGTTTCCTTGTTTCTCCATCTTTCTCTGATTGCTTCTTCTCACGTTTTGTCATTAGGGTTTTGAATCGACGTTTCACTGTCTGGCAGAGGTTACAAGTGCAAGTCTGCTTGTGCTTGGGGCCCTTGCCACTGGGAGGCTGAATGCAGACAATGCAGGAGCAGCCAGGTCTATGTCTGGGATGCTTTGTGGTGGCCTGAGATGAAGATGGAAGCGCCTCACTCTCTTCTAAAATAGCTAGGTTGGCGAGTGTGTCAAGCCCCTCCAAAGATTCAATATTGTCTGTCTCCTGTTTAGCAGCTTTCATTTTCTTGCAAGCAGCTAGTGGTTCCAAGTCATAATACAAATCACAAATTGGATGGTTTAGAAGCAAGCATACAACCATTTTGAAAAAGATGTGCTGTTTCAGAATCATCAATATACACAACAAAAATAACAAAAGTGTAGAACATGACTAGGGAACCAGTATTGTGCTCAAGAACAAGCTCATTTGATTTCCATGAATTCTAATAGGTAAATTTTGAATATAGAGAAAGACCAATGAAAATTTATTAAAGGCAACTGATACCTGTGTTACAGGATGGAAGCAGATCTTCAAGTTGCTCTGTTGTCAATTCTTGAGCTGCTGAACACAAAGATCTGTAGCAGAGACACCAGACATTTTACCACGTTACATGATACTCAGAGGCTGCATATCAAGTGCATTAGAAAAAATGTCCAACTTTTATAATTTGTTTGCTCAGTAATTTCCAGAGAATAAAAAGTAAAAGATAGTCTCGCAACATTATCATTACTACCAGTGAAGAAGCCCAAATTAAAAGCTATCAAGAAACATCTCTCTGAAATAACAGTTCTCTAATAATTTATATCACTCAAATGAAGCAAAAATTCATTCATCCCAAAGAACATGACACCAGGCATGCATTTTTGTAGTGTACTTCATGGTGAGGCAAAGTGTTTCACCATATGTTGCATAAAAACTAAGGGGGTGTTTGTTTAGTTAAAATATTCACATGTGAATCATAATGGGAATGACTCATTCCATTCTTTGTGTTTAGAAGAGATTATCTTCCCATTCCCTTGAAAAGGGCAACCAGGTTTCCCACTCTTAGGGTATCACCATTCCGCAGTCTCCTGTGGACAATTCCTATAATAGACAAAATCAACTCCCTACATTTTCTCTCCCTTCAATCTTCCATATTTTTTCACTCGCACATTCTCTCCCCTAGTCTCTCTCTCTCTCTCTCTTTCTTGCATAGCATTTCAGTTATTTTTTTTCCTCTTTTTTCCCCTCAATAATGCAATTAAATATGTTTTATTTATTTATTTATTATGATAATTTTTTAATGTGACTATCTTCATGACCTCCTAAAGTTTTGTTAAATGTGAGTTTTTTTATTTTTTATTTTTCCAGTCTTCTCTAGTTATTCATACTGAACATGATTTTCAATAATAGTTTATTTTACCCAAAAAAATAAAATAAATAAAAATAAAATTTTTGGGCATATGTGTCCTATACATTCATTTTAGTTTATTCTTGTTTTATGTATTCAAATTAGACTAAAAATTAACTATAAAAAGCCTGAAAATTTTGACATTTTTATTTTTAAAAAATAATTTCATTCCAATTTCTCTATTCATTTGAACCAAACAACAACAAAGGTAATTGATTCTGATTTTGTAGTAACCAAACATGCTATAGAATTTGTTATTCTGTTTCTCTTTCTGTCCAATTCCAATTCTTCAGACCCCAAACCCAAGGCCCCGTGAACACAAACCATCTTAAAAAGCCAAAAAAGGTCCAGAAATCTAAATACATGCTTTCTTGTACCTTTCTGGATCCCACACATTACTGGAGCATGTCCATTTGGAGGGAAGAAGAGCATGAACAGGTAATTTGCGCCACTTTAAACAATCTTCACATTGAACCCACTGAACCTTTTGACTGGGCAAATACAGCCATAATTAGGATTTTTTTTTTTTAGCTGAGTTATAGGTCAAGTAACTTATGACAAATTCTTTGAGTGACTGCAAATTCTTCATACGAGAACACATCGAAGAAATAACAATATGCCAACTAAATACAGCAATACAGTAAAAATACCTCTTTGTCCATTACTAGTTAAGGAACAACACCCAATTGTGGATAGATTCTGATAAATACATGTTAGGTATTATTGACTCCACAAAACTCGGATAACCCAAAAATGAAAATCAAATACTATAATGATAACAGACTATTCCCAGAAAGACACCCAAGGCACCTGGATCAGGGTCAATGAGGCAACTGTTTCTTTAACAATCAATAATGAGGTAAAGAGGCATATTAATTTTTGAATGTAACAGACATATGATCAATTTTTGCAAAAGATACATCTGCCTGATCACATGAACTTATAAATTAAAAAAACTAATGTGAAATACTAAATGCAAGCTAGAACAGCTAAGATAAGTGGTTTACCCCATATCGTTATTAGCAAAGATTGTTGGCTTCCCAAGTATCGGGGCGTCCTGTATAGCATGTGTCAGAAATTGGGAAAATGCCACAGGGGAATGGGGAAAAGCCTCATAAAGTTCAGAATAGAAAATGTGTCAAGAAACACAACATTGAACAAATTACTTAGTGTAAAATGAGAAAAAGAAAATTCCTCAGTGTGAAACTAACTGATACAATTGCAAATGATGTTCACTTTAGAGTGAGATATGGACAAGTGTTCTATAACCTAAACAAAATCCTGCAAGTAGAAGTTTGCCTCTAGTACTTCTTCATCCTCTTATGTGTGTCAAAATTTCTTGCCTAGAATTTTATTGCAGCAACTTCTGACTGTTGAGGTTGGAATACATTTTGCAGCCCTGGACCTAGTCATAATGTTCAAGAAAAGCATGTAGTGCACTTTCACATTTTTTTTAACCACAAAGTTTTTCAACTGGGGAAAACCTTAACCTATCTGGTACCCATGACCATGACACTAGCAAACCCACAAGGGTAAGCTTCCAAACATGCTGCACAAGCATTACATGCTACATAGCTGCTGCAAGAAACAAACAAATAAAGCAGCTAAAGATCAACAGTATCCCAACAAATAATTAATATGTATTCTCAGCAGAAGGAAGCATATACTAAACTGCTGTCCCCTGGGGTTCACACAGAGAACCTCATGCACTGGGGATGTTTTATATTCCTTTTATCATATGTTCTTACTTGAAAATATGAGCAGAGTGACAGGCATCAACAAGAAATTAAGGTGGTTAAAAAGAAAATAGTAAGGATTGATACAAGTTTATTCTAAACAAGGAAATAATCAAACCTCATATTCCTCAAATTCAAATCCTTCAATCATCACAACGCTAGGAGGATGGTCAGGAGGAGGGCGAAGTAGCCCTTGTGCTTCTTCCCATGTTAGCTTCAATTCTATCATGTCTTCATTATCAATTCTTAAACGCTTACTCTTTGAGCCCAATGTGCTGCTCTTCCTCTTTTTGATGGACGATTTGGCTTCAAGAACTTCTTTTGCTATGTACCCAGACTTGTCAACTTTAGACCAAGGAGTGGGATCTGCCAATTCAGCCTGTTCAATTGATGAAGCGCGTGATTTATAGTCATTTGATAATTATTAGATTAAAACCTATGGCAACTTTACTAGTACAAGTTTTTTTAACACTAACATCTCCATTTGTAGAAGCTCCATAACCACTCTTACTTGTCTCATTGTCCTGTAAAAGAAATAATAAATGAGATACGTTGTTTGCTCAACCAGTCAAGTGTTAGCATTTATTCAAATGGAGAACTCACTACAGAAGCTTAACACATCAAATATATGAATCATTCTCTTGAAAGATAATACAGGTGCTTTTTCAAAGCAGAAACAGTGCAGATTATTAATGCACCATAGAAAAGTACCCAGCATGCATATTTTTAGAGATACCAAATTGAACAGGTGCATAGTATTGATGTACGGGCAAATTGCCAGAACTTGGTGATTCCTCATTGCATTTCAAAACTTTCAGAAATATTTAAAAAAAAAAAAAAAACTACAAGGACTATTTCCCTTACCCCCAGCACATGGAGACAAGACCAAAAAAGAAGCAAAGGAAACCACAATGTCAAACCTGATCAGATGGTTGGGCCGATGAGGCTTTTCTGTATCCCATAACTAATTTTCCTTCTGGCTCCAACCGACTAAATGTTACTGAGGACAAAATCAAAGTTCAGTTGCAGTATCAGGGGAAGCTGGCATTGATCATAGGAATCTGGAATCATAATGTATGCAATACTACTACACTAAATACAAAGGCCCAAAAAAGGACGTCCCAATGCACAGGCTTCCCACATCTATGGGTTCTGGGGAAGTTTCAAATGTAAATAAGCTAAAAGTAACAGGAAATATTAGGAGATTTTACCAGTTATAAGAGCAATATCATTTGCAAATAAAGTAGAAAGAGATAAACAGGTTCACAGAACTTTGATAACAAATGATGATATCATACAACCATAAATAATTCATGACTCAGAAACTTCTGAATGATTCTTCCTATCAATTTGGGTCTGTTACCTGTATCACCAGCTTGCAATCTCATATTCTGTATGCAAGGAGTAACTCCCTCCAGTACATACATTCTGCTATTATTATTGGGCCAGAAGCGGAATTGAAATATCCATTCTTTGCCTTTGGAATCCTGGACCTTAAGAGGTAAACCCTCAGGCTGTGAGATTTGTGGGAAGTAGGCCTATCCCAAGACGAGTAAATATAGGTATAAGAGGGTCATTGAGATATCAAAATACAATAAATATCACACATAGAGAGTGAGTGAGAGAGAGAGAGAGAGAGAGATAACCATCATCCATAATATACATCTCAACAGCAACCCTGCAAATACAGGAACTTTACACGAGTAGACAATTTTCCTACTTTTCCTACATTATTGTCTGTTTTAAACACAGGGATGGATTCCTGAATGTCCAACATCCATGAATATTTACTAGGATCAAGCACACAAAGCAAAGAAGTGATCATCAGTGAAAGATTAAAATCGCATTCATAAGGACTAACCTCTGCACATTTTTTAGGTAGCACCAAACGTCCAATCCGTCCAGCATCGCTAGCACTCAGCATTTTCTCGAAAAGAGGGGTGATTACAGAATTTGAGCTAGAACACAGTTAAGGCTTTAAAATGAAAATTTCTACCTGAAATAAAACATAGGCCATCCCTATGACATATCCTATCTTCATAATTCACTCTGGTAAATCACAAATAAAATCACATCTATCACAAAATTATAACCAACAAATAGGATGACATGATGGTTCATTCCATCTTGACTCAATGGATACTTTGCAGAGATCTGCTGTAGCTCTTCATCGGTAAATCTCGGCCGGTACCGAGGAAGTAACTGACTCCTACCACGGGCATCTGCTCTAGGCCTTCCATTTCGAATCAGTGCATCAACTGAAGAGTCAACTCCATTCTGTATGCTACCATGAAACTGCTTTGCAAGTAGAGGTGAAGGCGATGGCCGTAATGGAGTGCCAGAACTCCCACTTAGACCATTTGTCTCCCTCAGAGATATACAAGGTAGAGCCACACCAAACTGTGGAGTGCATGGATCCTCCCTTTGAGAAGAAGTGCGTTGAGATAAACTTGAACTGGGTTTCTCATCACCATGGGTACCTGCAACAAAATGTTGAAATCATGTTCACAGCCAAAATACCTTGTCTCTACTGCAAAATTCCAAAGTCCCACACAATACTTTCCAAAATTTAAGATAAAAAAAAGTAAATGCTCCGTACCAGCATGTCCATTCTCAAAGGTATCTCGTGCACTGAGCTTCAAGCTATTCATAGATCTTTCAGAAAAATCCTCAACTTTTCCTTTTTCCAGGGAAGCAGCAGAAACTCTTTCACTAGCATTAAGCCTGTCAACTTCATAGAGTATCCTTGGATGCAATTCAGACTGAGAAACAGAAGAATTGAACAAACTGGGTGCTTGCCGCCATGGCACAGGACCTGATCCAGCTAACTGACTCCAACTCTTGGCGGAAATGTCTTTGATTCTGTCTGTCAGTGGTCCATGATAAAGACAGGAACTTGGCAGTGTGGGGTTTGATGCCTAAATGATAATACCCAAAACATAGAGCTAACCATTTACACCATCTAAGGTAGAAAGTAAACTCTGGGGTGTGGCTCAATAAGCAAATTTAAACTTCCATGCAAATGCAATGTGCAATAACGCACATGAAGAAAAGATTATTCAATTTCAACCAACAATATTCAAACCAAAACTGATATTAAAAAGAAAAGCCAATATCATTGTAGTCCCAAGACTATCACCACGATGTCTTCAAAAGGCTTAAGCCATGATATTTTTTATCTGCTTTCAATTTGAACAAGTAATGCAGGCACAAATAGTAATCCACACAAGGACCCAAAAACTTTCATAAATCTTCAAATTAATTGACTATACAAGCTCAATCCTCTAGATCAATACAAAGGATGAAGTGCAGAGAATAGCATAACACCTCAGTTCAATGCAATGGTCATTGTATTGGTAATAACAAAGAAAAACAGATTTCCAGCTCTGCAACTAATTGGCCACCAAAGCTCACTCATATTAGCATTTTAGGACTTCTAAGAGAAAGTTCAATCCATGCTTACCCAAACAACATTTTTTCTCGCACAAGCCATACACTCAATTCCTCCAGCATCCAATAGTGCAAAAGCAGTACAGGAAACAATGCACCCACAGTGTATCCGCTGCAATGGAAAATCAGACATACAAAATTATGCTAAATGACCAACAAAATCTTGCAAACAAGTAAAACATATGCAGTATGTATCCCATACAAACAGGAAAGAAAAAAAAAAACAGAGAGAGAGAGAAGAAAAGTCAATCACAAGAATTTTTGCCTCACCTTCCCACATGACTCACAAGTTCTCCAACCAGCAGCATTCATATGATAAGTCTCACAAAATCTTCCCTCCTCATAAGCAGAGCTAAGTCAAGGGAGCTAGAGTCAATCATCAAGTTAATTAAGTGAAATTTAATGAATTAACGCTGCAAAATAGAATAAAAATTAATCACCAGCATGAAAGAACATGTGAAAAGAAAAAAATTATGTCTAAGACCACTTGTAACCTCCACCAAATAGGGTTGGTGAGTGAAAACTACAAATGACAAAATGCATCTCTGTGGCCAGGATTTTTGCCTCTCATATTCATGATATTTGGTTAATTGTCATCATCCATTAAAATTAAAACTGCACCTAAATGTTCCATAGATGAACTGTTTCTCCGCTCAAACAAAACCACAGACCAGAGTTGGCAGTTCCAAGGATCTTTCTCTCTCTCTCTCTCTCTAGGTAAAATGAAATTATTTCTAAAGATCTCTTTACTGATTTTTCAATGTACTTAAAAAGAAAAGATCTCTTAAATGAAGAAGGAATGAAAAAAGAAAAAAGGACAGAAAACCAATTTCAAGCAGGACTATTCATCGGCCTTCTTAAATCTAGGATATGCATGATAATTGAGTTGACACCTAACCAGTGTAGAAGATCAAAGAAAACTTCAACATCTTTGTTAAAAAAGGAGTAACCCCTTTTATAATATTGAGTATATTAGCATATCATCATAACTAGAATCCATGTCAAAATAATTTAGTTCAGACAAGAATCCAAATATTAGTAAACCCCGTATCACCATAAGTGTAAGCCAAATTGGTTTATAGCCAATTAGTCAGAGAATAATGGAACTATGATTAAAGGATGGCCAAATTCCAAAAGACATTAATATTGATAGCAACTGCATTTAATTATTCTCCACGAGGCCCACTCAGAACTACGCCACATAAGGGGAAGAAAACAAAAAAACTGCACAAATATCTAAATTCCGTTCACACGTAAACTTCTCAAAATTTAGGAAACATGGGCAACAAGTGCTTGAGAGCCATTCGGATTCAATCACAGTCCTAACCAAATTCCTCCTTCCCGTAGAAATATTAACAGTCTTTTGCCACCTCTAATTCAGACTTTTATCATCCAAATGAAAATAAATGAATAAATAGATAAAGAAAAATCCAGGATATTTTAAGCTCTTCCAGTTTTTCCCAACGTTAAGCTCTCCCATGAAAAGGACCAGAAAAGATTAAAAAAAAAAAAACCCAATTTCCAAAGAAATATTGAAATTTAGAACCAGTACTGTTTAGCAGTCCACTGTAATTCTAACAAGAAGACCACCGCTATTTTGACTCCCAAGTTTAAATATTCACGCGACCTTTCCTTTCAGCCTAAGAGAAGACCAAAATAAAACAAAGAGAGATTAAAAAAAAAAGAGTTTGACTCACGCGCATCGATCGCAGAGCTCGGCCAAGTCTCCGGAGCGCAGACGCCATCCCTTCCTCGATTTGAAGTCCGTACACTCCGAATTGAAGCACTTGTTCGACGCCGCAGAAGTGGCGGATGCAGCGGCGGCCGGCGGAGGCGGAGCAGCGGAAGGAGGAGGAGGAGGAGGAGTGGCGGTAGTCATCAATAAGACAACTTTGACACTTCACCACTATCAACAACAAACACAAGAATACCAAACACAGAAACACCCAAAACCTCCCCAAATTCACACACACGCACACAAACCAAAAAAAAAAAAGAATGAAAAATCCTCCACTTCTAGAGCGAGAAAGATGTTTAAATAACCAAACAACTTCAACTTCTAGAGAGAGAAACTGAGGCACTCTCTGCAATCATAGAGCCGAACGAACGAACGAGCGAGCGCGCCAGAGGAACACCCCAGAGTAAAATGTTGGGGAGGGGGGGGAGGGGGGCTTTAAAAAAAAGACCCCGAAACATAAATAATAAATAAATACGTCCTATTATTATTATTATTATTATTATTATTATTATTATTATTATCAGAATTGTAAATTTTTAGATTTTTACACACGGACGCACGCGCGTGCGCGCGTGAATAGGGTGGCTTTATTAGCGCGACGACTTGTCGCTTTGTAAGCTTGGTTGGTTGTCCTAGTTTATCAATTTCTGGGAGTTTTATGAGGAGTATTGGCTTATTTTCCTGTTTTTTGGAGTCTCATTGACCAACAGGGTAAATTCTTAAACCCCCCAAAAAATAATAATAATAAATTGGTAGTTTTGCATGTCTTTTAATTAGCTTGACTTTGGTTGGACTTGCCTTTGTTTTTTTAAAAAAAAAAATTAGATTTATTATTTAAGTTAGATAAATAATAAAATTAAGTCAGATTTAAAGTATATTTTGTTTATCAAATTTTAGATTTATTGAATTATTTGTATATCAAGTATTAAATATGATATATGATATGCCTTCATGTGCCATATTTCTAGTAAATTTAATTTCATATTCACTATTTTTAGTCTTTTGATCTTAACACATATGTTGGAAGGCACTTGTTCTTTTTGCTTGGAGTATGCAGGTGCTTTCGGTTTGCATTGCGTTGGGTAGCTTTCTAGCAGCATAGGAATTCTATTTTGTTTTTTTCTTCTTCTTCTTCTTTTTTTTTTTTTTTTTTTTTTGCTTGCTGCCTCGTACAAAATGTTAGCCTAAAATTTTATTTATATTTCTCGAATTATTTAGGTTCAAGCACAGGTATATATTACACGTAGGTTGGGGACCATTTTTGGTTTATAGCATCTATACAAAGGTCTTGTAATTTTTTTTTTTTTTTTTTTGGGGGGGGGGGCTGCCCTTGGTCTTCTTGATGCTTTAAATTCACAATACACAAGTGTTTATTTTGTTATCTAGTCCATAAGGGTAGGTTGATCTTTGTGCCAAAAAAGTGAATAATTTAATGAACAGACGTTACTTATGAAACCAGAAAGCCAAATGATCTAAACCAATATTTTTCTAAAGTCTGGTTTTTACGTAATGTTTTGTGGTGTACTTATCACCAATCTTAATTAATTATTTATAATTTTGCCCAAATTCACTGAAAAAGAGTATTTAAACTACTTTAAAAAATAATAATTAATAATAAAAATAATAATAAAGAACGAACGAACAAGCCATCGCATCAAAGAATAAATAAATGTCTAACAATTATGAAATTATAATATAAATATACAATAAAAACGTATCAAATTAATCGCATTTGTTGCGTCGGGGTCGACGACGATTTGACGATGCCGGCGCAGGGCGCAAGAGCCGTGTAGTAATTAAAAACGTGAATGCGTTGAGTTTCGACGGCCGCGCTTTTCGTTGTTCAAAGTTGAAGAAAGAGCAAAGGGAGCTGAACTGAAGACGAGTCCTTTTGTTTCTTTGCCTTTTGTCTTCGGTTATTCGGAGTCAACCGGCTGTCATATGTACGAAGTTTGACACGGACATTCCTCCCTTGAGGGCCATCTGATAGAAATTTTGAAGGAGGCAGGCATGCGCATGGGGGCGGGGTGGGGGGGACATTGATTGGACTTACTTCTTTGAGTTGCAGCGTGCATGACAAAACATGCACAAAGATTTTATATTCTATTACGGGAGGGAAAATTTTTTTTTTTCCAGATGTAAATGACAGGACTAGAAATTAATTAAAATTATTAATTTTTTATATAAACGTAAAATTTGAAAGAAATTAATAACAGAGATTCTAAACGCAAGATTTTGTATAATTGGGTGTTGGCGATCGCCACCCTAACCTCCTGCCGACAGGCTCCTAGATATGCATTGACGTTGGTTTGCAGGTGGTGGGAAGAGATACCCATGAAGCCATCTGTTGCGGCCAGGATGGGTTTACGCTCTCACCTATGTATTGCAGCGTCTTCTAGCCCTAAGGGTGCATGTGGCCGGCAACTAGTTACTGGAGCAGCTTATCCTGGTGGAGCATAGAGTCCCCCAGAAAGTTGAGACAAAAACAAGCTCGACAAGCTTGGGACGTCGTTCATTGGCGATTATGGCAAAGCACTAGAAAACTGCAGTTGACTTGGCATTAATTTTTGGATCTTGGCCACATCTGAAAAAATAAAATTATATATATATGTTGGTTTCCTTCTTCTTCGTTTCCCGTTAAGAAATGCCCAAATGTGACAAATTCGCATTGTTGGTCAGCAGTGACGGACTGCAACATGCACACTCCTAATTATTTCTCACATTTAATTTTTACCCTTTTCTGCTGACACCGTATATAATATTATATATATATATATATATATAGATTATTATTAATTGTGGGAATTAAGAAAGAAAGAAAAAAAAAACACGCCCTTTGTCTGCCTGCATGCATGGCCTAGCCGAATACCGTTAAATCGGTTTCTCATTGAAGATCACGACGTAAAGCCATTAGAAATCTCAATTGGATTAATTAATGACATCAAAAAATTTGCAGGCGACTTGCAATATATTGTACTGACATTCACAAATTCCTTTTTCTTTTTCCATCGTAATTAAATAATTTCAATTGGTTCCGGGGGTTCGTTTTAATTCAAATCAAACTTAGTTCATAATCAAATCAAATAAATACCAAGAAAATATTTATGTAATCGGCTTAATTATTAAGCATGGGATTAAAACTTTGTTATTACTGTTGTTGCTGATCATTTGATTCGAGGGACATGAAGAATTTAGTGCTTTTTCTTTGATACCTAAGAAGGCACGCCATGAAGCTTGGTAGGATCCTTAATATGTTATTATTAACCATCAAGAATAAAGAAAACGTTGCTTCCATCGATTCACCGTTCTTTTAAAACAACAAAACGAGGATATTATAATTTTATGTATTCATGTTGTCAATCAATTGTGGAAAAAAAACCAAAAATCTCAATCGATATATATCTATATATATTTGTAATCAAACCACAGAAATTTAGGCATCAACCTCGTTCCTAACAGTTCAAGGGTAAATAAATTTTTAGTAAAAAGAATGTGAAAAAGATCATTAAAATAGGAAATGCCATTGCTTCAAATGAACCCCACAAACGAATTACACAAACACCTCTTTCGTCAATCATGATATATTATTTTGAATGTGGTAGTTGTCGGATTCACCACTGAAATGACAAATTTTATTGGTGTCACACGTGTGTGTGTGAGGTTCGTTGCCGAAAATATTGTTTACAAGAGGTCGTAATACTCAATGTTTCAGCGAAAAATTTGAGTTCTAGAGCCGGTTGCCGCGTAAATTTCATGACGCCTTCAGTTATCAGGTTAAAAAAGCCGAAGTGCAAGATGCCATGCTGCGTCTCTTCTAAGAATTATGACAGAATACAAGATCAGAACGTGAAATTTTATTCCCGAGAAAAAAATAAATAAATTATTTGTGAGATTTGACCATCAGAATCGCCATTAGCCAACAAGCAAACAAGGACGGACGTTGTCACCACAATTATCAATGAATGAACCTCGGCGCTTAAGCGTGGACAATGTCGGATCACCACGAAACTTAGGTTTTTCACTAACTTTTGGTGTACGAATATTATTATTATTATTATATTTTTTGAGACAATGAATGTAATCTTCATACACATTGATGTACATTTCGATGATTCGCAAGCAGCAATTTCTGTTCATTTTCATTCCTTTATATCTGTGTATCCAAACAAAGTTGAAGGAAGAAAAAAGAAATTCAATTACTTGAGTTTCTTTTCCACGAATTTATTTCTCTCAATTATTTTTCCCTACATACTTGTATCCCAAAAAAAGTGTGGAGGATCATGTTCTGAGTTCCAATGGGCCAAGCTGACTTGCAATCCGAAATCTTGGGAAATGTATCCGATCTCCAATTTACAAGGATCATGTTCTGGTGATCTATGGTTCCTCCGCCCTATTTAACTTGAGAGTCTGAGTTGCGACGGAGGGAGCCAGAGGCGAAATGACGAGGCCCCGAGGCCAGAGGCAAGAGGAGACAGCCAAAGATCGAGGCCTTAAGGGAGCTTCTGGCATGGGATGACCTTGTGGGAATCAAGTACACCTCGCAGAGAAGCTACGGAGTCTCTAAGCACGAATCCTCTTCCATGATCTCATTTCCAGTTAGTTACTCTAAGCTTTGATCTTTTAGAGGTTATTCCTGACTTCGGATATCTAAAAGCTTTTGCTGAATTCCAGTTTTCATGGTTCTCAATCTATTTGGACAGGCTGCATGAAACATATTACAACCTCTTTCCAGATCCATTGACAATTGATACATCACATTTCGAAAAGGCAACAATCCTACAACACATTTTTGTAGTTAATTAGTCGCAAGAACTGAATCTGAAACTATGGTTACAATATTAAGCTCTGTGGTTCACAAATTTACTTGAAACATCCAAAAGGGGAGTTGGAATACAAATTGAGCTAAAGATCTTCACTTATCTTGTTGAAAAGAATCTCACTTTTGCATTTTTTTTTACCTATCAGTATTATCTCTTTCCCAAAGCAACGATTTCACATTCCCAGAAGATGATTTCAATTCTGTGAGTTGAATCATAAAACTCAATGGGAAACTCCAATACAACATTAGATGGGGCAAAATACAGTTGCTAAGCCTTGATCCACTGCTATTTGAAGCATGTCATAGGCCATCGGAGCCTTCTGATCACACATATATGTTTTATTTCCTCTGGCCAAGACTTCACCATCCACATCTATGATTCCTCCTTTGGTTGGATCATCACTACGTTGGCCAGGTTCCAAGATGAATGCTTTTACCTGTTGATTACTCACACAAGAAAACACTGATTAGTTGTCTACAGCTATAAAGCCTAGAAGAAATCTGCTAAAGCTGCACGGAGCAAGACATAAGCTCTGTGAGCATAAAATAGCTAAACTGCTACAATTACATGACATCATTCCAACAATCTGGAGTTTTAAGTTCATCAATACCAAAAATGGGAGCCTTGAAGGAGTGGGAAGGCATTTCTATGCCAGTGGGCCCAGTGGACCTACAATGAACTAGGACAAAACCTCAATCTCAAATTTAACTGGCGTTAGCTGCATGAATTCTCACCATTCCATGCTATTATGGACTGTAGGACAACCAAAAGGAGAAATAAAACCAATCCTACTCGTGCGCACATGAGTTCAAACACTTAAGAGGAAGAAATAAAAATAGAGGCAATTTATTAGACTACATGCAGGGCCAACTGGAGCTAGTGGACTTGAATGGTAGGTGAAAAGGGGCCCATGATAGTGATTTTAATGAACTAACCTTAAGGTACTCCACAGCCGGTGATTTGACATGTCCTCCATTGCTCAACTCTGTCATTAATGTTAACAAGGATAATGTTGTGCATTGCTTGACAAGGATCAAGTCCAAGTACCCATCTGAGAACTGCCCATCAACAATCAGAAGTTAGCAAATATGCTTTGTGCCAAAGACAAAAGACAATATATGAAAGAAGTGACTGCTCTGCTAGCATGTTATGCCGCAGGTCAATGACTTTAATGCTTGTACCAAGTACATGGCTTTTTGTATAAAATAAATAAAATAGAAGAAAATGGACAACAGCTTATAATGCTATTAGTGTGTTCTGCACTGTAGAGGTAGGGTCATCCCTGTGAGGGGAAAAAGGGCATCCTAGTGCATGCTCCCACATTGATGAGCCTGGGGAAGGATCACATATACAAGGTACCCCAAATTTACAGAGAGTCTGTTTTTGCAAGTAATCTATGTTCCACAGCGCATGGACCAGGAATGAAGACCAATCAAAATTCTACCAAGCACTTCCATAACTAAAAAAATTCCATAAACTACGCCATATCATGCTCATAGAGCAACACTATGCCCAACGCCTCACTCTAGGACTATTAATTCATGAGTATGTTTCCATACAGGGCCTGAACATGTGTCCACATTTATGCTCACATTACCGATCACAAGCTTTGGCCACTAAGCATAAGCTTTGTTCCTTTTTATGTTTTGTTTCCCAATGAGTTCTATGAAAATGACCAGTTGGCTAGAGACAATAAGAAAGAAACAGTTGACAGATTATTCATGAAAAAAGAAATAAAGTTTGGGCCGACATAGTGTATCCTTTGCAAGAGAAAACAACCTTTGCATCAGGTGCTGCCATAGTAGTCTCACCACCCCAAGGCACATTATGAAGCCAGATTGAAACAAATGGCCCAGTAATAGTCCTCCAATCCTGGTCCACCAGGTTGATGTCAGGTCCCTGGTAACCATTTTGAATTTTAGCAGACTGCTCCATGTTCGGATCATCTATTTGCTCTGTGCCAGTAGCTTGACCATTGTAATCAATTGGCTCACCAAAAGCTTCAAAGCCTGGTGCAGGCACAAAGGAAATACGTCCATTGTATTTCCTAATAAGTAATATCCGTTGAAGGGCCTAGACACCAGATGAAGAATGAAAAGATTTCATAATGAGTAGAATTCAACAGCACGTCCAAACAAGGTGATGAAAGATAGAACAGAAACTATGAATTTCAATCCTCTAAGCTATGTAACAATTTACTTCTATGTGCATGCATGTGACAGTGTGCATGTATGAGAAAGAGGATAGGGAAAATTGCATAATCAAATTGAAGATTGAAACTACACAGCAGAAATGAACATACATAGAAATCAATACGAGCACTCCCCATCCATCGATATTTTTCAGATTCTATGTCAATATCTGCCACCAAGCCTGAAGAGGATTAAGAAAAAGTGGTAATCATTTCAGATTGCTGTCAGGGTAAGCCAGTAAAATTGTTCGCAAGAGACAATGTCAAGTCTGATTGCAAATCATTATGAGCATAGATAGTCCGACTTAAATTATGAAACTGATATGGAAGCTGTGAATATTTGTGTACCCCATGCAAGCATCAAGACGCTAAAAAATTTTACATCTCCTTGTGAAATAGTAGCTACATCCAGTGAACATTTATGGCCTGCCAACAACAATGAAGTATATGATCTTTTAGTCAACAGATTGCAATAATGCAATCATTTAAAAGGCAAACTTCTTCCTGCTTAAACATGATTTACTCAAAACACCATATTTAACCTCTTATAATTGCAAGAACAGCATTGGACGCTTTAGAGGGTTGTCCAACTGAATCCAAGAGAGATTTTGCCATGCCATTTTCTGTACCTGAATCCAGACATACTTTCTGTCAGCTGTGAAAAAAATGAGATCAAGTTATTAGGCATATACAATTAAAAAAAAAAAAACAACAAACTATATGCTAATGATGAAGTAGAATGTGCCAGCACACAAAATGCACAAAAAGGGAGCCACAACAAAATCGGGAAAACTCAGAAGTGTGAACTCCCAGGACAAAAGATAGCCCAAATCTCTGTAACATATGAGGCTGTGGATAAATCTTTTACCACAACAAGTCTGTAGGATTGAGGGGTCTCATAAAATCATGCAAGACTAAATTTGAATTCAGTATTGAATTCTATGCTTAGACAAACTAAATTTGGAGCCACCAAAATGTGCTCAGCAGCTTAAAAGATTGTTAATCCAAGAGTTTTAAGTGCCTATTTATATATATGAATATCTGCACAGGTAAACAAACCTCCGGGAATTATTCCAAGAGGCATCTTTATTGCAGTAGACCAGTCCTTTCTTCCTAAAAGCCCATTTACCACCTACTAGGAAGCACAACACTAGTAAGTAGGAGAACAAAGAAAACAAGTTAAAGATCACAAACAAGAGCAATCACAACGACATCAGCTTGGCTGTGTTCATCCAATCGAATCAAATAAAACTTTTCTTGCTTAAGCAATTGAACATCAGTATATCTCAATTTATTATTTATAAATAAAAGAAACCAATAAATGAGCAAACCAAGCATAGCCAACTAACCTCAACAAGGATACCATCGCCACTCACACAAACAATACCATCATATTTTGCCAAATTCAAAGTGCCCGCGACCTCCTTGGCATGAAGCCTATGCTTAGTCTCTGAGAACACGACATTTTGTCAATTCCAGCAATTGGAGACAACAAGAAACCGTTGATCACCAATATTTGCACAACAAAAAACCGACAGAGAGAGAGAGAGAGTTAAAACCTTGCACTGTAATTTGGATGTCAGCATCTTCAAGTAACGGCCTCACAACGTCAAGAAAAATCTTTAAAGCCTTCCTCTTTCCTCCGAAAGGGTTCACAAATATAAACAGCCTCTTCGGCCGACCTGTCGTCAGCAAAATCAAGACCCCCACATCATTAACCAAGAAATTCCATTGCAATCCGGAAAACGAAAATTCTAGGCAGCCAAACAGAACAACATAACGACAACATGATCGCATTTTCTCGGCAACCAAACAGAAAGGAAAAAGACAAAAAAAAAAAAATCGGAACTTTATCGCTATAAATTACCGAGAGAATCGAGGTAATCGCGGAGGTGCTGGCACCAAAGCTTCTGCGAAGCGGTGGTCAGAGGCTCGAACACGAAATCCTTCCTCACCAAATCACCGGTGCTCCGGAAACAGCAGATTCCATCTTTATTCTCAACCAAGGCCTTAATCCTTATCTTGTCTCCTTCGATTTCAAATCCGAGCACCTCCCTCTCCACCGTCAACCGCTGCCGCTTTACGTCCGTCCACCGCAGCATCCCGTCCGACGTGAAAACTAACTCCGTCAAGGCGCCGTTCAGAATGCCCCGACCCGACATTACGGATTGCGGGGTTGAGGTCTCGGGTCGATCCATTTCCTCTCGGTGGTTAGTTTCGTCTGTCACCGGCTCTCTTGCTTTCGTAGACTAGGCGCCGCCGGGGAGGCCTGCTTCGTTACGTTAACTTTTCCGGGGAGAAGTATTGACTCTCTTCTAATATTAGTATTTTTTATTTTTTCACTTCGCGTTATTGTTATTATTATTATTATTATTACGAATCAGTCTCTTGCCTGAATTTAGTTTTGAACAGAATTTACATTCTTAAATAATTGATTCACAGACAGCGTCTTGCGTTAAGATACAACAAAGATTCGGCGCAATACGGCTTTGACCCCTTCCCACACACTCTATTTTAAGAAACTTTTGGGCTTACTTGAAATTATTGAAAATTCTTCTTCATATTCAAATTTAAATAATTTTGAACGACAAACTAATAATTATAATAATTATTATTATTTGTTATTATTATTCTTTATGAATTACATATACATTATTCTTTATTTTATTTTTTTGTTCATGCTTTTTTTTTTTGAGGGAGGGGCCTAACTTTCTTTTAATTACTAATTTATAAACTTGTAATTTCTAATTCATAAAAAAATATGTGTAAAACTAATTAACTAACCCAAAAAAAAAAAAATGACGAAGGAAATGGATTTTTTTTTTCCATTTAAATAAGTAAGTTGTTCGACTTTTTGGAGGATTTCCTATTTTTTCAATCCTCACATGCAAATTATGCGCCGAATAAATACTGGGAAAGGAGTGTAGCTATTGGCAATTAATGGCACAGCGACGACTCATTCCAACATGTGACTCAATATCGATGTTGGTATTTGTAAATGCCATTGGCCACTGCACCCTCCCAACTCCCCCAACCCCTAAACAAAACAAATAAAAAATATATATATATATATATATTATTTAAAAAAAAAAATAATGTTTCAGACTTGTGACAAAAAATGTACGAAGTGGTACGAGCAAGTAGATTTGAATTAGGTTGGCAACACTGACACTGGAATTTATTGGGTTGATGAGGGAGGGGATGGGGGAGGGCAGAAGGCCATTAAATGAGGTCAAAGTGGAATGCACAATTAATGTGGCTGGATCACTTTTAGAAGAGAAAAAATTGTTGGGAAAATTGGAACTAAATTAATGAAAATGCGACATGCAAAAATTTTACGTCTTGTTTGGGAATAAATTAGGCATGGACAGAAAATGGAGGGAAAGAAAAATAAGAGAAAAGAAATTATTGGGAGGAAAATTTGTTTTCTTTCATTCTGTGTTTTTCCTGGCTGGGGAAGTGAAAGGAATAATTGGAAAATGAATTTGATAAGCAATGGAAGATAGAATGAATTTTTTTTTTTTTTTTTTTGGTTTTTGGTTTCCTCTAAGTCTCGAACAATATTTTTAGGCAATTGGCTTGTGAAATTAAAATGAAGAGCAAATCAACAATTTTCATGTGAAACTACGTTGAGATCATGGAATTTTCTTTTCTTTTCTTTTCTTTTCAATTTTGGAAATATTCGGGAGGAAATTTTATGGGGTTCAAGAGAAACTTATAACATGTTGAAAAACAAAAATTTTCGTGGAACTCCATGTTACAAGGTAAATTGATGATGGTTTGAAGGGTCTGGAACCAGAACCAAAAAACTTCCGAGCTGGAGGCTGGTTACAGAACATGAAATCTTCATTGCTGAAGACTACACCCCCCCCACCCCCGGAACCCCAAGTGTGCCAAGGAATCTGCACAATAATATCTTTCATCTCCAATTATCTTCACAGGCCAAGAATTGGAGGTAATATGCATATACTTTGATGTGCCTTTCTATTATCTTGTGGATTTGCCTGGCTGTGGCTTTGAGTTTTTTCATCTCATGTTTCGGTGAGAAACTCTTAATGCCCTGGCCAGGAGCTTGTGCCCCCAAAACCCAAGTGGACATCCCAATCTTTAATTATATATATATATAATTTAGAGTTTAAATATTTATTTTTTTAACAAACGCATATTATTAATATATTAGTAATTATATCAATTAATTAAGATCAGATATTACTATTTAAGTATTGTTGAATTCGATTGTACTTTTGACATTAATTTCTGTTTATTAAGACAAAAAAATTGTATTTAATTATCAATCAGGTAATAAATATTTATGTTAATTTTAAAAATAATAAAATGTAATAATATTTATGTAATTTTTGTATCTAATAAACAAAATAATAACACGAATTTTTTTTGTAAATAAAGATAAAAGTAATATTAAATGTTAAACATATTATTTTTATTTAAATAAATATTTTTTATTAATAAAATTATGCAACAAAATATTAAAAAACTATTTATTTTAATGAAAATAATATTTTGTTATAAATTAATAAATTTTTCTTTTTTTTCTTCTTAAATCTATTTAGTATTATTACCAATCCGTGGATCTAAGAGTCCACCCATTTCGCAGACCCGCTACGCGACCCGATTTGCTGGAACCAGTTTCAGAAAACCTCAGCCAGCCGGCCACCTCAGACTCCTCGCGTAGATGTTTCCCCGAAACCCGAATCCAAAAACCACTTCAAACACCAGCCAACCAGCAAAAAATAATTAATTTGGAAGCTTACAAAATGGACGAGGACTTGGAAGCAGGAGCTCCGCAGGGACAGCCGACTAGGGCTCGCCACTTAAAGAAACGAGATTTAAAGAACAAGCCGCTACATGTCTCTTTTGACGAGAAAGATCTCAGGTACTACTGAAACTATGTGTTTTTTTCCTTTTTTTTACAATGGTACTTTGGCGTTGGTTGTAGTGGCAGAGTGGCGGCTGAACTTTGCTTATTGGCGTGATTGGTGAACTGGGTCAATTGGGTTTTGGTTGTTTTTGCAGGGACTATGTAACTGGGTTTCATAGAAGGAAGAAGAAGAGGAGAAAGGAGGCCCAGAAGAAGCAAGAAGAGGCCCTGCGGCGCAAGCGTATCGAGCAGCGCAAAAAGGTTCAATTGCGTTTCTTCATTTTGTTTGTTTGGCTCAGAAAAAGAGTCAGATGAAGGTCTCATGTGTTGGCTTTTGTGGTGCTGATGATGATTTTGCAAAGAATTTTTGTGGGTTGCAATTTCATAGAGCGCTTTTAGCAGTTAGTCGAGATTGAGAGAAAACGTCAACTGAAAAAAGACCTTGTTTCCTTACACATGCGTCCCAACACCTTATGCCGTTACACACACACACTCCAACACATTATCCTGTTATACGGACCCCAACACGCACACCCCCTAATATTGTCTGGAAGTTAACACTTCAATCTTTACGTCAATCTGCTCGTTTTTGCTGGATATCTATGCTCTATTTGTATGCTCGCTGGATTGCTATAATTTGACAAGTAGTAGTTTGAAATTGTGGTTGGTAGTTGTGCTTTAGTTATGGCCCTGCCTGTATAGAATTGGATGTTCCCCAGTGGCCAATTCAGAGAGAGTTCTGGAGAGGAAGGCTAGGGTTGGAGAAGAATTCTTAAAGGGATATCAGAGTTATTTTCCCATATATGAAAGGAAAAGAACGGAAGTTACTCTTTGTTCACTGTCAGAAACCTCAACTGTGTGGAATGGAACTGCTGACTGTAGCAAATTTGTTTATGCATATTCAATTTGGAAAATATAATAGGGCTACGCAATCTAATTCTGCATGTAAATTTTGAGCTAGCACCATATTGTGAAAGGAGAACTTCCCTTTGTTTTCAGGGATTTTAGGAGGAAAATGGGTTTGGCAGCTGTTAAATTTGTAAGAGCGAGCAGAAAACTTTTCCTTTGAGAGCATCTTGTGCTAAAATTCTGTTTTTCATTTACCTCATTTCTTTTTCTGTACCTCAAAATTTACAGTAGGATGAGTTATTGTTTCTTTAATTTATGCACAACATGTGTGTTTAAAGTTGAAACCTGAAAGAATAGTTCAATAGCTCAGTAGATTGCAATCCTTATCTTTTTGTTAGTTGGTGTGCATAGACTAGGATCTAAGGGGAAGTTTACCTGGGTTGGGCCTTCTCTTTTTCAGTCCAGAAGGATTTGTGACTCAAAAGAGTGGCTTATTTAATAGAAAGAAAGGCAAGAGTGTATGTTAGGTTGATACTAATTGAAATCCAATATGTTTGTTTTGTCTTTTTCATTTCGCTTTGCTTTCTACTTGTAGTTGATGTGGCTATGTGTTTAAATTGGTTGGCCATGTAATCGAAATGGAGGTTCCCACATTCTCATTGTCTTGATTTTGGTGCTTGTGTTTGTAGAGGAAACTAGAAAGAGAACTTGCTATGCATGGTGGAGCCCCACTATTGAATGGTGGAGAAGCTGATGAAAGTGATGAACACCAGGAAAGTGAGGAAGAAAGTGAACGGATTTCATCAGTAAATGGTAATTTTCACCAACTGCGGTTTGATACGTAAAGAAACATGCTTGCTGTTTTTGAATATTTAAATCAATTAATCCTGTCTTGAGCTTTGTCTCTAGTTGTACTTAACAAATTGGTTTATTCTTCAACCCATGATTTGTGACTGGTGTATCAGCTATAATGTTTCTTGCTCATTGGACATTGAATATGTAATACAAGCTTTAGCTCTATGGTCTTTTGATTTTGTGCTTTTATTTGGTGGCAAAAGAAACAACAATGTATGACAACGGGGACATGCAAGTGACAGTAGTGACTAGCACAATTACTCAGGAAGACGAAGATGTCCCTGGTGAAAAGATAAAGACAGAAGATTTGGGATCGATTGGAGGTCACAAGAAGCACAATTTAGCTGTGGGTAAAAAGAAATCTTTCAAGAAAGTTTCAAAACATACATCACGCTTGAAGCCACGGAAGAAAAGAGATGGAAAAGGGAAGAAAATGAAGAAACGGTAGTTGGCTTCTCACCTTATATGAAGCTTGTGATCTTGCTATACTTCTTTGGAGGCACAGGAAGTCTATTTGATTCAATTACTTAAGACATCCTGGAAGACCATGAAAAATTTTGGCATCTAGCCAAGTTTTGCAATATGAAACCTTCGGCATTCTTCTTCTTTTTCCAGTGTTCTTTAAAAATAAAAATGTTTCTATTTTTTGTTTGGTTCTTTGACTTGCATGGCAAGCAGCGATGATGAGTAAAAGCAGTTTAAATAATTTACTAAATATTAATGTACCATATCCAAAACTAGAATTTACATGACATTAAAAGCATTTTATACCACATAAAAAAAAGTATGATAGACATTAAATATTTGTACAATTTTAATAAGTTTTCAATACCATCCTAAAATTGTGAAGAAAGAAGGATACATAATTTATGTAATATAATATTCTCGTGTATCAAGAAATTACACAAGAAAGAAGCAGACTTTTCCAAGGAACAAGGCTGGAGAGAAGGCAGTCATTCTGCATCTGGAACTTCATCTTCGTCGAGGATGTAAACCAAAGCTCGCTTTCGTGCAGCAAAAACACATGCCACGTCTCTCGATGCTGTTACAATAATTTTTGATGAAAGTATCAAGACATTTTTGCAGCTTTGTGCATATAATTTTGGAGGAACGCAAACTAACTGAGATAATCAAAGTTTGCAATTTGGGTTCCATGCAGAAAGCAGGCATACACATAGGCTCATTTAAGATGGAGAGACTCTGCAAAGGACCACTTTGAGCGTTTAAAACATTAAGATAAAGCATTTAGAGCACCGGCTTTGTATCACCAGAAGGTTTTCAGTGCATCCTGTAGACTAGGGCCCCAAACACACTAACCGTTTTCTTTAAACTTCCAATTTCCCAAATTTCCCAAGTATAACAAGAAACTAGGTTATAATGAGGAAAACTCACCACTGACTGCCAATGGAGCAATCAAAGAGTGAGGAATACTGCGAATCTTCTCATTCTCCATTTGTAGCTGAACAGCAGAATCCTACATATCCATAATTTGAGAAAAGCAAGAATATGTTAACAAAACTATAAATTAGTGATGGGGACCACGACAGATACTCCCCTTTGGGAATTTAAATTCGGCCACAAATGCTTGTATAAAATGATCCGGCTAAAGAAAATGAGAGAAGAATAGAGATCATGGTTACGTATCTTGACACATTTTATAACCAGAAAAACAATTTCCGTAAGCACTTCAACTGGGAGACTTTCCTTCCACAAAATCTAATGTGTTAGGGCAGAATCTAGACCAATGGAAGCATAGATGGAATTGTCATTAAGAAAATTATGGAAAGAAAAACAAGACATTCAAGAACATCTGAAAACTGAAAATTCAAACAAGATATCCTGCAATGGTACAAGAAACAGTTCAATTTTAGATTAGCATACAAGTTGCTGAAGTTACCTTCAGTTGATGCAACTTCCATAGGTCTAGACAAGTGTATCTTGAGATAGGTATGAATGGCAGTTCGCTAACTTGCACAATCATCATACAAGCATCTCCAGAGCTTTCGGATGAAGTACTTTTCTTGTTTAGTAATAAAACGATTTGACTTTCCTGTTGTAAGCAAAACAGGTCACAGAACATCTTTAAAGAAACATGAAAACTACTTCCTGGAAATCTAGGCATGTTACCTTGTATAAAGACAGATCCACACAATCATAGCCAGGAGGTACAGATAGCAACGTGGCTTCCAATGAAGTCAATCCACTCTTTAAACTGCTCAAGTCATGCATAAATCCTCTTGTTATGCCTATACAATTTCCAGTTTCTGAAACAGGCTCAATGGGTATTTGGAAGCACATGTAATCAACAAAGCCACGTTTACAATTCTGGTGAGATGGTACGGTACTGGAAGTATCCTATAAGAAAAAAAGTAACAAAATTACTAGAATAATACCAGACACAAGACTTGACCCAATATTAGCTCAGAACAAAATGAAAAAATGAAAGGGCAAGTCTTGAGAGAAATTAGAAACATCCTGGACTTTTGACATAATACCTCATAGTATGATATTGACATAGGTATTGGCACTGAGATAGATGCTGGCGAAGATGGAAAGGGAAACAATGGAAGTAAATCCTCACAAAGTATCTTTCCAGAGATTGAAGTAAAGGGCAACAGGAAAGCCTCATTGAAGCTGAAGTGAGCAGCCACAAATGATGCATCAAAAAATATTAGGCACAAGGAAAATTAATATATGCCTAACAAAGTTGAATCAAATCAAATCACATAGAAAGAGACAGGATCAGGATAATCTGTGAAAGTGAGCATGTTGCATGCTTAAACTGTAACATACTATAGTTTCAGTTTACATGATGAAATTGTGACTAAAGCCTTGATATCACAAAGTTCATTGGTAAGGACTGAAAAAGATAAATTGTGATTATGTATAATAGCAATCAAGAGCCTTTGAAGTAAACTGGGTTATGTTCACCATAATAATATCACAAAAAATGCTGTTTACTTATTTGTAGGTTGTGTAACAAAAAAAGAATACCTGGACTCTTGATTAAAAAACAGGAAGAGGAACAAGAAGAAGAAGAAATACCTGGACTCCATTTGTTGAAATTCTTTAGCTAATGTCCTCTGCAGGTATTCACAATCTGAAAATCCCCCAAATTGAACTAATTCTTTGACTCTTTGCATAGTTGCCCTAAAATATTTAGCAACATCATAAACGTCTCCATTTACGGTGCATAACTTTATGAAGACATGCATTCATGCACTTGTTAGAATGTAACCAAGCCCATATCTGTGTCCAGCACATGGTAACAGATATTCTAACACACATTACCAAAATGAAGCTCATCAGTGTTCAAGGAACTAACTGGGAACCACCTCCCTTCAGTCCTTAAGAGCTGACTAACTATCAAAATGCAACTCAAGAAAAGCCAAGAACAAAAATGATCAGTACCAAGGAGAAAATGGTAACTTTGATTAACTAAATTAATCACTAATTATTTCAACTATCTTCTCAAACATTCCATGCCAAATTGTCTTCAGATGCACAAACTATCAGTTGAACTTTAACAAAATTGAAATTTTGTCATTACTGTCAATTAGGCAAGTCTATTTCTACTGTAACTGTGGTTTAAGAGATCAGATACTTTATTTTCTAGAAAATCAACAGATGATTTTTCCTTGAAAATTTATTTTGCATGGGAAACTTTTTAGATGCTATCTATTGACTTCAACTTTAGAAAATGGTGCCCACCATCTTTACATCTTGTATGATAACAATCAGATGACATACATCAAAATCCAGATTTTTAGTGTCAAGAAATATGGTATGAGAAGTATGGTTGAATAAATTACTTACAAGTCCACATTGATATCATGATCAATTTCAGATGGCTCTAGCAACTGCCTAACTGGATCTTGATCATATAGGAACTTCAAGAAAATCACAAGAAGTTCACTGCCAGAAATAGAGGTTTTGAAAATCAAATGCATGCCTGTTACCAGATTGGCCAAAAAGTGTCCAAGAGACAAACCTATTGTATGGCAGAAGCTGATCACTTGGTTCTTGCATTAGTAGCTTTATACATTTAAGAAGCCAATTAAAGAAATTTGAAAACTGCCAAAAAGAAAAAAAAAAAAAAGGCACAAGGCAAAATGTTAGAGTCGTAGCAAAAGAATTTGCATAATTTTTAGCAAAGGGAACAGTCATCATCATTTGTTGCAGTATCATTTTCCAGAAAATGAACATCAGCACATTGAAACAGCCGTACATAATTATGAATAATACAATCCCTGAGCCACCAGCCATACGGTTTGGAGGTAGAATTGCTCAACTCTTAGTCCCAACAACCAAGGTTCAAATATTGGCACCAGCCAACAAAAGAAAAACTAAAAACAAAACTCCATTCCTTCTGAAAGAGAAAATTGACCATAACTTATCTAAAAGTCACTGCAGGAGACTTCAAAATTACACCATAGCATGAAAAGAAAAACCTCGTAATGTTTATAACTGACTTAGTAGATTCATATGCCTTTTAATGACTTCATATAAACATAGAGAGTAAACTACTCTATGTTCCGACGAGCTTCCAAAGCAAGCCTTATAATCTGCCAGTTGAAGCTTGCATATATAATTAACAAGGACAACATATTCTATCAAAGATTCTGTGGTTCTACACAACAAATAATTCAGCATTTCTGTTTCTCTTAATCTTCGTTCTTTCTAAGTCTTAGGAAGAATAATTTGATTTGGTCAACAACTGCTCCAAGATATTACTTAAAAATTTTTAATTTGTTCAATCTATAATACCTGCTGCTCTACAGATGACAAGATCCTCATAAACCGTTCAACTTGTACCAGCATCATACCAGACTTCTCTGTTGCATTGTTGATAAGCACCTCATCTAAACCAATAGCCTGATAGCGTGCACGCCATCTTGAAAGGCCCCTGAGTTCTCCCATCCTAAATCCAATAATTTCTGCAGCAGGCTGAGAAAATCAATATTTATTCTTTTAATTTTGACTCAAGCCTTACTCTAAGGAATACAACCAACAAAATCATAATAGCAGACAGAAAGATACACCACAGAACAAATTGTGACAGATGAAGTAAAAAAAGAGGAAAATGCAATGAAAATAAAAGGTGCACCTCTGGGTAGACGATAACAGATGTTTCATTATGGTCATGTATGTAGGTGCATATATCTTCATATGTAAGTAGTTGGATGCCAAAATCTACAATTTCAGGGCTTGGGCAAAATCTAAGAATGAAACCACTGTTCGATCCATTTTCATGATTTGACCAACTATTCTGTCCATTCAATAAGATGCTCCCTGACCTAAAAAGTAAATGAATGTTTCAAAAGTAATGCATCAACCACTTAGAGATAAGGAATATTGCACCTGAAGATGATCAAGGACAATTCGCTGAAGTTCTTTTCCAGCACCACAAACAACCTTTGACACACGCTTGATACCCTTTCAGCCAAAAAGAAATGGAAAACAAAAACTTGCTGAACCAAATATGCAAAGAAATTTTCTTCTCAGGAAAAGGGAACATCATGTAAGACCAGGCATACCACTTCACCAAGTGAGTTAACCAGAAATTGATGAACTGGTGGACTAGTCCGAGTACCGCATAGAAGGCTTAGAAATTCCTCCTGGGGCGATGAGTCCAGGTCTGTATAAAAATAATCCACGGCAATAAATTGAGCAATACAAGCCAATCAATGAAGCACTACACACAATAAAATCCAATCAATGCAAAATTGACGGAAGTAACAAAACAGACAGGAAGTATAACCAATAAGCTTATATCTACTTATTTTGTCAATGGTTACCATGGTCAATAATAAGGGTGGATAGAGAATCAAACTTCTCATGAAATGTGCGCATTGCATCTGACCACTGCTTGCACATAACTGATAATGATGCCCTTATAACCTCAGTTAAGTCCTCAATATTGGATGCTTGCTGGGCTAACTGATGAAGCTCATTTTTCCTTAAGTTAACAACAGCAAAAAAATTCATATTACTAGGCACTGTGAAACAATAGAAAGCAAACGTAGGAGTCAAAAATAGCAATTTCGCTCTCATAACAAAGGATATGATGGAAAGAAGAATAAAACATCTCAGCGAGCCAAATTCCTAATGTTTAACTTTATAGAAAACCTGGTTGTAACTCAGTTTCTCTGACTACATTACCTTCTTGAAAATATAGAAATATCAAGCACTAAACCATGCAATCCATGTACATCATGCTCATCCACTTGACTCTCCAAGGAGTCAAACTTCTCATTCAGTTTCCCTGAGCAAACAACGATCAAATGACAGAGGTCTTTTGACAAAGCTACCTATTAACAGCAAAAGCATGAAACTATCATTTTTCCGTTCTTCTTTGAAAGGCACAAAATATAATTACCTTACTTTCTAAACTACACAAACTTCAAGGTCCTCCCAATGGATAATGATTATACCTTGTAAATGGAAGCATTTGAAAGCCAGTAAATAGCTTGCCTATCCATCAGGGGAAGTGGAACAGAAAAGTTGTGTATATTCTGCATAATATTTTGGAAGTGTTAGATACAAAAAGAAAGAGAGACAAGGAAAATATTGACAAATAAATCCTCAGATAAATGATTAAGCTCGCAGCAAACTCAATTATCAAGGTATTAAGCTGTCCCACTATGGACCATAATTTCAATCAAATTTCTTGAAGATACCTTGGGGTAATACAAAGGTATTTGTTAAAGGATTTTTACTTCTTATTTTTCTAGTCATGAAGATGCAATTTTTTACATCCATAATCAAAGACTATTCAGCATATTCATAAAGTTCTTATCTTTAAGCAGAAGTATTGTAGTGCCTGGCCTTTCTTTTGTCTCTTCTTTGAGTTTCTTACCTGCCCAGTTGAAGCTCAGTGCCCAAATTTGGCATTATGTTTCAAGCTAAGGTCACCCAGCCAACAATGCCAAGCTAAAAATTGCACATTGATTAAACAAACAAAAAGAACATGACTAATGCAAGGATACTGAGAAAACAATGTCAAAGTTTTATTGGGTTCAAAGCAATTGGGTAAATGCTGAGCACGTGAAGAGCTAAGCCAACAGTAAAGTTGAAGTAGGTGCTTGAAGAAAAGATAAGTGACTTACAATTTTTCCTATTGGAAATATTCCAAATATACTGAAGCATATGATTCCTTCTTTGTCTCCACTGCACAGAATATTGAACCGTTGGTATGACGAATTTGACAGCTCTAGATATGAATCTTCCTCGTCTTCCATGAAACCAGCATCTCCAGACATGATCCCTGGCAGCCGAGGAATTTGTGGACCAGGAGGGAAGAAGCGGGAAGTACGGTCTTCAAATGTCGAGAAGTTATGATCATCACCCTAGAAGTCAAAGTCTCAATGAGACCAAAAATTTGAGGACCAAAAGGATGAGGGGGAAGGGGGGAACATATGACTTAACCCAGATGGAAAAGGTAACAAAGCAGCAAATAAGTAAAAGTTTACAAGGCATGGTGAAAAATTTAGTGCTCCAACTAAATGTGAGCCGTAAAAGTGTCTTTACTGATGTAATTTTTTGTGGAAGTTAGAAGAAAAGGGCATACTGCAATCAGCTGTGCATCCTCCTCCCAGTTAAGACACACAACTGCAACATCATGGGAATTCACCCTTCTTAAAAGCTTTCCATTCTGCAGGATATGCATCATGGCCCATTAGAATGCCACAACAGCAGTTCACAAGGCAGCACATATATATGCGAGGATGAACAAAAGCTCACTGACCTCAACATCATGCAAGGAAATAGTCCCATCCTCTAGCCCCACAGCTATTGCTTTACCATCAGGACGCCAGCACAAGGATGTAATGCACCTTCCTTAATAATTTAAGAAATTTCAGCAAATTAAAAGGATATTAAACCTATCATATGCATAATCAAATCTACTTTATGAGGACAGTACATTCCAATTACATCTTGGACCTTTGCTTGTCTATGTACCTTTAACCTAACAAACAAGTTCTGAAAAGTCCTTTTACATAACAAGGAGGCTCTTACAATCATTTAACATCTAAAGACAGGAAGAGAATTGGGAAATTGAACAAAAACAAATAGTCAAAAGAAGGAACGGAGAAGGATAATAACCAGGGGAGACGGTCCATAATCTCTGCCAATTGAACCGATGAAGCAAAATCTTGTGGTCGTTTGTAACCATGGCCAGAAGGTCCTTCTCGGGATTCCACTCGGCGATTTTGATCTAATCCAAAAAGGAAAAGAGAAATCACGTGAAGAAATTGAACACGAACACACGAAGAAAATCTAAAGAATCGTAAAGGAACAGGGGATGTTGGGTAAATTCAGGACCTGAGAAGGGAGGGGCTTGTCGAACTGAAGCTGAAACGGAAGCACTCGCTGCTCCTCATCAGTTTCCATTGCTCAGAGCTTTTTTGGAGGAGAAGTGCTGAATGTAAAGGCAACTTTGTGGTTGTGAAACCCTAGGAGATCTGAAGCACTGCTTGAGCACAAATGACAGCGTTTCAGACGGCGTCGTTGCTGCTGAATGATACGGAAAAAACCAGCAGCCGAAGAAGACGAAAGAAGAAAGACGAAAGAAGAAAGAAGAAAGAAGACGGCGGCGAATGGGGCAGCCGGAGCCGGAGATAAGAGTGTAGCGGGCTGTTTGGCTATGGAGGGAAAATAAGCACGGCGAGGCTTATTTTAAAACATGAGAAGCTGAGGAAAGAGAAAGGGGCTGAGCTCGGCGGTGCGGCTTTGCCCAAAACAAAAGCAGTCACAGGAAATCAATCACATTTGAATTGCCCTCGAGTCAAGCCGAGTCCTTTTGAGTTCGACTCGAGTTATGAATTGAAAAATTATTATTTAAAAACGTAATCTTTATTTCGTTTTGACCCCAATCATTGTAGAAGGGGATACATTATTTTCACTCCCCAGTTCTTCAAATTCAAAGTTATCCCTTTTTACCCTTTCCTTCTTCCTCTTACAGATGTCGTGTCACCTCATCGCATTCTCACCCAAATCAAACTCATTGTCCTAAGTATCACAAGACAGGAAGAAAAAGAGGATTTGGTTAATGCATCATCGGTTAATGGTCAAACAATTGATATTTGTTGAAATTATTATTAGACTTATGGTTCTAATCAACTAAATGCTAAAAAAATTATAAAAAAAAATAAAAAATTTGAATTTCTCGATTAGGTTTGTGGTTGCAATCAACCAAGCATTAAAAAAAAAAAAAGAAAAAAGAAAAGTTAGGTAGGTCAACTAGATATAAATAAAGTTAAAAATATAAATTATTGAGATTTTAAGTTAATTAATTTGAATAACAATCGTAATTAATTAATTGATAGAACTAAACAAATTGAAAGTGCATAAATTTAAAAAAAAAATTATAAAAACTTTGAGTGAGTCAATTAATGCATGTCTTAACGAAAAAATTTTTTATTTTAAAAATTAATTTTTTTATGAAAAAATAATCAGTGGGTTGATAACCCACTGATTATTACCGAGTTAAAAACCAAAAAAAAAAAAAATGAAATGCCAATGTGTCATGCAAAGACATTAAAATTTGTCCCCCGATGTGTATCCCTCAAAAGGATTTCTAAACAATTGTTACTTTATATGTCATGAATTCAGTAATGATACGAAGAATTGTGTTGACTGCAATGTATAAATGTGTGGAATATTGGGTAGCAACATATAATATTCTATAATAGTTAGAAAAAGCTAAAATGCAAATTTGAGTGCCATGATATGTCTTATAAAATGATTAAGTGTCTTGCCATTAAATGACATTTCTGTCTACATGCATAGTAAAAGGGTAGTAATTTGTTGCTTTGGGTCAAATATGAAGGCATGTGTTTTATCAAAAAGAATAATTGCATTTCTAAAGATGGCATCCCCCCTCATAAAAAGTATTAGAGACCAAAATCTCCACAGGCAAAAGGACACCAATTGCAGTGTCCAAAACAAGTTCATAGCCTCACCACGCCACTGCTACCCAGTCACTCAAAACGACATCCGCCTTCGGTTTCCACGCACCTTGAAACGACATCCTTCTTTTACGTGACCCACCATTCCCAATAAAATCATTGCTTGCATAATTGGCTGCAATGCATGAAAAAAGTCTAGAAAAGGCAAGCCGATTCGGAAAAGTAAATATCCTCATGGACTCTTAAGAGAGAAAAAAAAAAAAAAAAAAGGAAAGCTTCCAGAATTAAATCCCAAACAGTCTCCCTTTATGACTGCTCTTCCTATATATGTCCTATATCCCTCACAAACTTTCTCAAACATCGTCGTTGTTAGGTACCCTCTTTGAAGGGTATTTTGTGTTATCAATGGCTGCTTCAATGGAGTCTTCCCAAAAGAGAACCAGATCTTTGACATGCTACGGTCTTGGTGATTCTATTAACCCTGTTGTCTCTTATGATCATATTCATGATGATCTTATTGAATATCTCTTCTCATTCTTGCCCGTGAAGGATACTGCAAAACTTGGAGTTCTTTCAAAAAGATTCCAAAAGTCTTGGATGTCGAGTCGCAAACTATGCTTTGGCAATCAGTTTGCCTGGCGAAATATGAATGATTATATGTCAATTGTTAGCCATGTTTTTCAGCACCATACAGGCCCTAAGATTGACACTCTTCAACTGTGTTTTGATCCAAAGGGTGACGCCGTATCGGTTCAAAAGTGGATCAAAATCGCCATTGAAAAGGGCCTTGAAGAGCTTGATTTGTATTTTTATGAAACACAACATATTTTGGAGCTCTCTTTCGAACTTTTTGATAGTGAGTCCCTGAAAATTTTGAAGCTCAACTATTGCCAAATTGAGTTTCCGCCGGAGTTGAATGGTTTGAGCCTTTTGCATACTCTTGTTCTTAGGAGGATGGCAATAACAACAGAATCGCTTCATGCTTTGTTTCGCCATTGCTTTTTACTTGAGACATTGGAATTGGCCTATTGTCGTAGAATTGATCATTTGGAGATCTTTGCTCAAAACAAAAAGTGTTTTAAGACGTTAAGAGTTGTGGATTGCCTAGACGTCTCTCAAATCGAAATCGACGCCCCAACTCTTCGTTCATTCCATTATTCTGGGTACATTCCCACCTTCAAAATTCGTGATTTTACGCAATTGAATGACGTGATGATCAATATCACACCTTCAAGAAGTTTTACGTGTCCTGCTATACTAAGAAATCTTGCGTATCATCTGACCCATGTCCAAGTTCTCACCACATCTAGTGTATTCCTCGAGGTACGTATCTCTTATGACACCCTTATCGATTAATGTCTTTTCTCGTTAGCCCTTAGTTCTTGTTGTGTGATTGAAATTTATTGTTGATTTTATTAGGCTGTAAGTCGAAGAATTGTAGCTGGGAAAATGCAAGAAATGCAATACCGCTTTCAAAATTTGAAAGAAATTCAATTGTTTATGGAAGGTGCGACCTTCTGTAACATCTATGACGTCGCTGCTTTTCTTCAACTTTGCCCAAGCCTAGAGAAGATATTCATTGATGTATGTATACTAGGATACTCTTGTCTTTTTTTTTTTTTTTTCGGAAACTACTTTTAGTTTTGTTAATTATTAACTATGATTAGTTGAATGATTTTTTTTTTAATGATAACTATAGTGATATTACCATAACTTGACAATAAGGTGACTTGGATACCATATGAGCCATCCCGGATCCACAGGGCCAAACGAGGCCGCTGAATTATAAATAATAATAATAATAATAATATATACTTTAATTAGATTTTATATTGTTACCCTCACTCAAATTCTATTTGGTCTTTCACATATATGTTATTACAAAGAGAAAAAGAAAGTGGGTATTATTTAAAACAAAAACAATTATATCTCAATTATTTTAGGTTTGCCGAGACAACACAATAACCAAAGGAAGAAACAATTCTCTCCTCTCCAATGCAACAAGAACTTGAAGGACTCGTAACTTTTTTCAATTTCTACCTTGGCATGAAAAGGATATCACTGCCCATAAGCCCATACGTAGGCTCATGTCTCATCATGGTTATTTTTCTAGATATATTCTGCTAGGCTTATGTCTTTCTGTCCATGCATAGTCTAAAAATTTTCTTGGACATCATAAGACTAATTTTCTTTGGCTTAACTTTTGACATGCGCATTGAAGTCAATAATGTTGTTTATTTCATAATCATTTACCAAGCAGGACTGATGCCAACTATTGGCGTTGATCAAGCGGGGTTGCTATTTATTTCATAATCATTGATTTCTAATATCTTAAGAAATTAACTTTTTTATTAGTTTTTTTTTTTACCTAAATTTATTAGTATTGAAAAGCACTCGTTGGTAATAGATTAAGAGTTCCAATATTAATTAAATAAATATAACCCAACAGATGGGTTTGTTGCAGCTTACAAAATTATAAATTGTGATTTGATCAGTTTTTGCCATTAATTTATATGTGAATGATTGTGTTAAGATTAGTTTATTAGTTTATTTGACACTTTTTAAATGGACAATTAATTAAGTATAGTCATATTATTATTTTATTTAAATTATAAGGTTATGGACAAATTTTGCATAAAAAGGAATCGTACGAGTTATTTTGTGGTTTGAAGTTATATGATCTTATTTGTAACAATAACTATAGGAGGAAGAGAATTTGCAGCAATGAATATTATTAAGAATCAATTGCGCAATAAAAAAGAAAATGAATAATTAAATGATTGTTAGTTGTTTATAAAGAAAAAGATGTATTTCACAGGTTTGATAACCAAAAAAAATAAAAAAAATAAAATTATAAAGAGATTCTTAAATATGAAAACTTATAGGAAACAATTGTAATTTCTATACTAAATGTTTGAAACTAATTACTTGACTATCTTTTCCATTTATTGAATTTTGTTATTTTTATGGTCTATGAACGTGTGAACTTTGCCTCATTAACTTTTCGATTGGCTGTTAAAGGGTTTATGTCGTCATGTCAATTAGAAAGAAATATTTATATGGCATATTACTTTTTTCAAGAGTAGTTTTTTTTTTTTTATAACAAATAAACAACAAATAATCTGACTTATTTTTTATTTCAAATTATGAAATTAAATTTTTATCTAAAAAATGAAAAAAAAATTAAAATTACCTTTTATATTTTATTTTTTTTATTTGTGCATTCTTTTTCTAAATTTTTTCTCATGTCTTACCTTATTTTTTCTTTCTGTTTTTTTTTTCTTTTATTTCTGTTTTTTGTTTACACTTTTTTTTACATCTTTCTTTATATTTTTATATTTTTTCTATGTATTATTTGTGGACATTTTCTTTCTTTATTTGCACTCTCTATATTCTCTCTCCCTAGCCACTTTCTTCTCTCTCTCTCTCTCTCTCTCTTTTTAATTTTTTACTCTTGTTTTCTTTTCTTTTTCTTATGTTAAAATTTTCTTTCTTTACATCCCTTGTACTCTAATCTATTTTTTTATCCTTTCTTTTTCCCATACTTTCTTACTATCTTTTATCTTTATAATTTATCTTGCAAACATACACTCTAACTCTCTCATTCTTTCTCTTCTTTTTAAACTTTCCTTTTATGTTTTATATTCTCTATTTTTCTCTCAATTCTACACTTTTACATCTCTTCATCTTTTTAAATTTTATTTATTCATTATCTTATCTTTCAGCAAGCTCTTATTATCTTGTTTGTCCTCTTAGATCTTTAATAAATCATTTTCCTCCTATATTGCAATAATGTTTCATCTTTTTTTTTTCTCTCGACAATAATTTTTAGAAAAACGTCATTAAAAAAATTAAAGAAAACAAAATAATAAAAAGTAATCAAATAATTGCTTAAACCAACAACGTAATGAAACAAACTTTCAACATTTATAAGAGGATATAATTATTTATAGCAAAGAGAACTTAAGATGGGCTTTAGTCTTTTCAAGAAATATTACAATATTAATTTACACTTGTACTTAAAGGTCTAATAGCATAACATGATTAGATGATTCTCCTAATTCTTGACATGAGGTGGTTTCTTTTCTTTTCTTTTCTTTTCTCTCTTTTTTTTTTTTTTTGGGTTTTGCAGTTAACAGAATTTACTTTTGAGGCGAGGAATTACTTCAAATTTCATCAGATGGAAGATTTTCAAAAATTACACTCACCATTTGGCCATCTCAAAGTAATCAAGTTGACAGGATACAAATTTGAAATATATGAACTACAACTAGCGAAATTTTTCCTCCAGAGGGCAGTGAACTTGGAGCAGCTTGTTCTGGTAGCTGCAAAGGCTGCTCGTGTCAAGGTCCGCAGAGCAACAATGCGAGTGTACTGCCATTATCTTCAACATTGGAAAGCTTCTCAAAAATCTAAAATAAGTTTGTATCAGTGTTTCGGTGATGGAAGCTATCTAGATCCATTTCATAAAAGGATTTTGCACTAAATGATAAAAAAGGGAATGATTACTGTTGTCTCTTGTTTGGATTAACCGTGCAATATTTTGCTGTTTGTATCAAATAATATAACATTTTCTTGTCTTTTTATGAAACAACGAGGAGAAACATGATGGGCTAGTGAGTGAAATATGTTGTCGAGTTAGTTAAGGTTTGAGAGATTAGTTTAACTAGTCTTGTGTTTATCATAAATGTTATTTCATTTTGCTCAACTATATATGTATGTGTATATATATATATCTAATTTCTTTTAAGGATGCTTTCAATTATGTTACATGATATACGAGGGTTCGGTGCAATTTTACTTCTTGTTCCACAAATAATAGATTAAATAATTTTTTTTTTTTAAAAAGATGGGAAATCACCCTCAATAGTGAATGATCGGAGGTCGATTACAAATAATAAAACGTAAGGCAATGCAATATAGAAACTTGAATATTATTGGCACTTTCAATTGATTACAAATGAAATGCATTTTTTTTAAGAACAGAAAATGTAACTTAAAGCAAAATACAATAAATATCTCAACCAATACGCTTTCAAGAACTCGAGGGGCCCCAAGCTTGGAGATATTAATAAAGGCATGCAAATGGGCTGAACCTGGACTATAAACAGAACATCAGCGAGGAATAGTGTTTGAAACTTACCGGAATAATTCTGCTTTTGTCGTGAGCAGCATTTCCTATAGCAGAAACAGCTATGTTTCCGTATTCATAATGTCTTAGCTTATGCCATCTATGAATAGTTGTCTTTTTGTTTTTTTGGAGGGAGGGTGGGTGTAAATCATTCATGCAACTCTAGGGGTCAGGCCACCAAGAAGGACAAAAAATGCTGAACTTTGTTGACCCCCTGACATGTAATGATTTAGTCCCTTTTGTTGGTTGGCCTAAAGTGAAGCTCCAAGCCCTGAGGAGGAGGGAAAGGGTGGGGATGAAAGTGTAGGTGAAGACATGAAGATTCGAACTCCAATCGCTTTTCTTTTCGTACTACAAATATCTTATGCAAACGAAACCAATTACCAATGTTAAAATAGAATCCGCTAAATCATAAGGAAAATATATTAAAAAAAACTTGCCAAAATTTTCTGAACAATTTTATTTCAAGCAACATATGACCATTACTAATGTTTTTTTATCTCAAATTATATGTATCTGTATTAATTAGTCAGTGTGACTTAATTTATAGGCGAGCTATATACAAGCCTGTGATCATGGTTCCTTCTCACAGGTTGGAAGGAATGCTTCTCCGCCATCATTGCCGGTGATGAAGTCTTAGCACCAAAGCCATCTCCCGAGATGTAAACTTATGTCAGCATATTGTTCATTCTTTTGTGTCATTGAAACATCCGTGGAATATTTCAATTGTTACATATTTAATGTTCTGACGACCTTTTGAACTTGTCATGTGAAGATATTTGGAAGCAGCTAAAAGGCTAAATTTGGAACCTTTTGACTGCCTGGTTATTGAAGATTACCTGTAAGTGAGTTAACAAACAGATGTTATCATTCTGATCTCCACTTGTACCACTTTCACAAGTCCCTTGTGAATGTTGCACCTGTAAAAGCTACTTTTATCAAAGAGGCCATCTCTACCTAGAACTTTATAGAAGAAATAATTTGGTTCTTTGGCACCCATGAATGATTTAGTTTCTTTTCTTTTGTTACAACAGACAAAGTTTTTGACAACTAAAGTTCCTTTTAATGTTGGGAAAGAAATATTTATTAAAGTTCATGGTCAGAACAAAAAATGACTGGCAACCTTGATGTCTTCTATTGTCTATAGCGTTGATAGAGGATGCTAAAGGGGTACACCAACTGCCTTTACTGGTGTAGTTGATAGTTTTAGCAGGTTCAACAGTTGGGCAATCTCAATGTTTTTGGTGCTTTAACATGGGAGATATTTTTAGGCTTTTATTATTTTTATCAACATTATTTCTTGTGTCCCTGTGCTATTTTCTTAGCTAAACTGGTAAACATTTGTTCCTTGTCAATATACAGAACACTCGAGAGAGCAAATGAATGTTTGCTTTCTATCATTTGTACTATGTATTGATCCTGGAAAGCTATATCTACCTCAGCCAGGAGTCATGGGTGGCAAGGCTGCTGGTATGGGAGTGGTTGGTGCACCGTCTCTTCCAAAACAATCCCATCTTTATATGGCAGCAGATGAAGTGATAAACTCTCTGCTTGATTTGCGACCTGAAAAGTGGAGCTTACCTCCATTCGAAGATTAGTTCCCATTACTGTTTAACATTTGCAGTCAGATTTAGCTTGCTCTTGTGTCTTGTCTGCAGTGCTTATCATAAAAACTGAACTGTGGTTGCAGGGATGGAAGGTACTTTGCCAATAGAACCTTGGTATATTGGTGGCCTGGGTTTTGGATGTGGCTCGAAGGTTCTTGGGATCCCTACCGGTATTGTGAACTTATCATCATTTTCTGGTGATTATATTTAACAGATTGGTTTTTTAAAGGATCTTATTCAAAATAAAAAAAATTAAAAAAAAAAGGTGAAAGGGTAAAAAAGAAAAAAAAAAAAGAGGGATTAAGACTTTGTTATTGTTGTTGATGTTAAAGAGCAACAAAATCAATTTTTTATGGACTCAAAATGTTGTTGGTTTCATTGTTAGGAGTGTAATAATTCAATTTATAATCTTTAACACCAGCCTTAAATCCAACACTTGCTTAAGTCTCTTTTTGTAGAGACAAAAGTCCCACCCTACAAATCATGAATGCCTTAACTCATGTGCAACTTTGGCATTTTATATGCAAGCTCCAATGTATGCGCTTCTGATTTGATTATCCTGTGTTACTTGAAAACTCTCTTGTGATTCATCTTCTAGTAACGTTTTCCATTGTTTCAGCTAATTTATCCACGCAAGGTTACTCAGCTTTACTGTCAGAACATCCCTCGGGGTTATATTTTGGTTGTGCTGGATTATCAACTCGAGGTTTTACAAAATGGCCGTGAGTATTGGTTGGAACCCATATTTTAACAACTTTGAAAAGACCGTAGTGAGTGCCATGTTGACTCTTAATACAATTTTCAATTTCCTATTCCTGAAATTACAGGAGCCATGGTTGCTTATGAATTTGATGGTGGTTTCTATGGTGAGGAGTTGCGTCTTGTTATAGTCGGCTATACTCGACCTGAGGCGTGGCCATTAACCTTACCTTGTTGGTATCCCTTGAGCAATCTTGTTTCATTCTTATTCCTGTCACAGGCTCGCCATCCTATGCTTTTAACTGAAGTTTGACCCTGGAACAATGACAGACCAATTTCCCATCGCTGGAGAGCTTGGTAGCAAAGATTCACGACGATGGAAGAATTGCAGAAAAGCCCTCGATCTTCCGCCATACTCAAAATTTCGTAATGACCCACATTTGCAAGGCTCTGCATTGTAGTGATGGCAATTATCCATTTATTTGTTAAAACCATACTTCTGGAACTCGTCTGGCGTACAAATTTCATTCAGAAGAAAATGAAATTGATTGTTGTAGTACATTTCATTTTTGGAAAGATACCATCTTCCAGGATTCTCATGAGCATAAAGTGGGCAGCAAATGGTGCCCCTGAAAGGCCAATTTGTCAATGGTCATGTATTCTTGAGTAGAATGCGGAAGCCACATCATAACCTGTTGTTTATAATATTTATAAATTTATAAAATTTTTATAATATTTATTAATTTTTATTTTTTTTTAAAAACTAGATATTATGCTACATCTATAAATTTAATAATATAACTATATTTACCAGGTAGCATTATGTAAATACACTTAACTAAAAATATTTATTATATGTCAAATGTAATTAATAAAATTAATATATTAAGTGAATTTAAATAAAAAATAAATACATATAATTAAATTTTTTTAAAGATAACGAATGAAATTAATTTTTTTAATTATTAATTATAAAAATATGCACAATAAATATGTCTTGTAAATTAAAATCATAATTATTCATCAATATTTTTATCCAATTTAAATAATCTACTATTTAAATATTATTCTACTTAAATAAATCTAACCCTTAATTTAAATATTATTCTACTTAAATAATCTACTTAATTTAAATATTAATAAATTTAAAATCTAACCCACACTCTTTAAATAAATATCTGTCTAAATATATTAGGATGCCTCCTTTTATTTAATTTCCACTGCCTTTTTGTCCAAAAATGTCAACGGCTTTCAGCTATTGTTTCCGAGTGTCCCGATTTTTGTTTTTTTTTTTTGTTTTTTCGAACACATTAACATTTAGAGAGAAAAAAAAAAAACAAAGGTAACACATGTGGAGCCAAACGGACGGCGATGTGACGGACAGCGTGAGTTTGGCTCATACTCTACACGTATATTTTTTTATTTAAAAAAATTTTACATGTAGATAAATAAAATAAAATTTGTAAAAAAACAAAAAAATAAGTATAACTATTAAAAAAATTTATTAAATACACCTTATTGATATATGTTGACGTAAACCATAAATTGTAAGTGAGTAAAATATTATAACGATAATTGTCACGCGATTATTATCTTTTCGTTAAAAGTAATTTGTTGAGTGTGCAGTGTCACATTTATATAGTTCAAAATTCCTTTCTTTCTCGACAATGTAGAAGTTAAGTAGTGTATACCTGTTATATTCTCTTATACCGAATTTATTGATATCCTCATCTATGTTCTTGAATATATACTAAGTCGGTGAAATTGGGAGTCTCAACATTTCTGTCAAGTAAGAGTTCTATAACAGACATGATAAACTTTAATATCAATGGTAACATTACTTTTTTTAAATAATTTATTATGACGTGCAGTATTTATATTTATATAGTTTAAGATATGCTGTTGCTCGACCATGCAGAAGATGGGAAGTGTGCCCTGTTACATAACGCTCCTAATCTATCAGTTATCGACGATGCAAGGGATTCATTCCATTTCAAATGGGGAAACGGCGAAGAGTTTGTGTGAACTCTTTTTCGCAAAGTGGGGTCAGCGCAAAAAAATTGTTTGTCTGTCTGTCTCACGAAGTGTGCATTAAGAAATCGATCTCATAATCTAAAGTAGTAATTCCCCACCGTCCCCCCGGGGGCAGCCGGCATATGCGTCTTTGGAAAAAGAGATGGAAAACACTTCTAGAGTTGTTAAATGTATAATATCTGTACAAAAAAAAATTATTAAATGTTTTCTCATTAAATAACATTTCTCCCCATGTGCGTTAAAGGATGGCAATTTATTGCTTTGACTCAACATTAAGGACGAGTGTTTTAACCAGAAAATAAACAAAAACTTTGTACATTAAAGTGGGATTTGGTTTTTGTCTTTTTTGGATTTTTAATTGTGTTTGTAGACTTGTTATTTTTTTATTTATTTTTAATACTTAACAGACTAATCACTAATTAGTTTTGTATAATATATATATATATATATATATATATATAGCATGTCTAAGAAGATGACATCTCGTAAAAAGAATGGCATCTCCAAAACAAGGCTTTCACTTGGTCTAACATTGTTACCATCCAATCCAAACAATATCTAAGCTTCATGATTCCGGACTTTGAAATGGAAATCCTTCTTGCACGTGACCCAAAATTCCCAGTAAAATCATTTCTCTGGATACTTGGCTGCAATGAATGCATGCAGAAGTGTAGAAAAGGTAACACAGCTTGGAAACATAAATATCCTCATGAATTCTTAAGGAAAAATGGCTGCCAAATGGGAGAAGCATTAAATCCCATATGGTCTCCATTCATGATTCCTCTTTTTATATATGTACACATATGCCCCATCTCTATCACAGACCTTTTCAAGCATCCTTATTGTTAGGTACACTCTTTTGAAAGGACATTTTGGTGTTTTTAAATGGCCTCTTCCCAGAAGAGAACAAAAATTTCAAGACCCCGCGGTCTTGGCGATTCTGTCGACTCTGTTGTCTCTTACCATCATCATATTCATGATGATGTTCTTGAATACCTCTTCTCATTCATGCCCGTGAAAGATGCTGCAAAACTTGGAGTTCTTGCAAAAAGATTCCAAAAAACTTGGGTACTCAGCCGCAAGCTATGTTTTGGCAGTCAGTTTGTTAGGCGAAACAGTCGGAGTAATTATATTTCGGCTGTTAGCCGTGTTTTAGAGAATCATACCGGGCCTAAGATCGAGACTCTTCAATTGCGTTTTCGTCTACTTGGTGAGGTTGCGTTGGTTCAAAAGTGGATCAAAATTGCCATTCAAAAGGGACTCGAGGAGCTTGACTTGGATTTTGATGCACCGGCGGATCCCCTTAAGCTCTCTCCTGAATATTTTGATATTGAGACCTTGAAAATTTTGAAGCTCATTCATTGCCAAATTGAGTTTCCACCCAAGTTTAAAGGTTTGAGCCTCTTGCACACTCTTGTCCTTAGGAGGATGTCAATAACTTCCAGATCCCTCCATGCTTTGCTTTACCATTGCCATCATCTTGAGGTCTTGGATTTGGCCCATTGCACTAGAATTTCTCAGTTGAAGCTCTTTGCTCGAAACAAAAAATGTTTTAAGACATTGAGGGTTGAGAATTGCTCTCATATCACTCAAATCGACATCGATGCCCCAACTCTACGTTCCTTCCATTATATCGGTCACATTTCCACCTTAATAATTCATGATATTACGCAATTGAATGATGTGATGATCAACATCTCACCTTCAAGAGGTTTTTCCGGCCCCGCCGTACTTAGAAATCTTGTGTACCATCTGACCCATATCCAAGTTCTCACTACCACTAGTGTATTCCTTGAGGTAAATATCTCTCCTGACGCCTTCATCGATGTGTGTCCTCCCTTTCGTTAGTCACTAGTTCTTGTTGTATGATTGAAATTTATTTATTTGGCTTTCGGTGTTTTTGACCTTGTTAGGCTCTATGTCGAAGAATTGTTGATGGGCAATTTCGAGAGATGCAATACTGCTTTTGCAATTTGAAGGAAATTCAACTCTTCATGGAAGGTGCAACGTTCTGCAACATGTATGATGTTGTTGGTTTTCTTCAGCATTGCCCAAGCCTAGAAAAGATATTCATTGACGTAAGTATCCTAGTATACTCTTTTTTAAGCTTTCTTTCTTTCCTTTCTTTTTTACTACTATTAGTAATCTAATTATTAAACATGATTAGTTCAATAATTTTTTGATGAAAACTATATCACATTAACATAACTTGATGATATAAGATGTCGTAAATACTTACGGATCTATCTCGAGATTCGTAAAATTAAATGTCGTCAATAAAAAATAAAATGTAACACAAACATAATTTATTATTTGTGTTATATATGATTTTACTTTTTTAAGAAATTAAAATTTTTAAAAAATTAATATTGACTTACTACGTGTTGCTTGCTCTGAGTTTAGAAAATGAGTTTACAACATTGAAAATTTTTCTAAAAGGGAACAATGAAATTATATTGATAATAATAATTTTATTATGATAATTTTTAAGAAATGAGAAAAAAAGAGAAAAAAGATTTAACATATGAATGAATGGTTTACAATTAGAATAGAGTAATGCTTATACGAACTACATCCATATAAGAATACTATTTCATGTTTTTACCAAAATTTTGTTTTGTAAATTGATGAAAAGTTTGTTTCAAAGTGACAATTTTTTTAGTTTAATTTTTACAAACTAAACTTTTATAACTAATGTTAGTTTATAATTGAGGTTGCGAACGATTAAATAAATAGAAAACAACAGATGGAAATAAGTAAAAGAAAATAATAACTTCAAGTAGAGCTTAATGTGAAGAACTTTGTCAAACTAGAAATATACTATTTTTGAAAAGTAATAAAGGAAATTCATTCTTAAAATAGTAAATAATAAAAATTCTGATAATTGTGAGCTATAAAAAAATAAAAATAAAAACCTAAATAACTGAATTTTACCTCTTGCCATGAGCTTGGAAGAAATATTAAGGTACTCTAGAGCTCCAACCTTAGTCTCTTTAGAGTTTGCTAATTTAATTAAAAATAAGCACGGTTTAATTTAACCAAATTGTGTATAAAAGAGAGAAAATCACTTAACAGATAAAAGGAAAATGAATAATCACTTAACCATCAAGAAATTGAAGAAATCTTGTTGATGATTTCGGCACCAATAGTGAAACACTGAATACATCTAGTGTGCAATACTGGGAAGTACAATAGAAAGTTCCTTCATCATAGGCTACGGATTTTGTGGCTCTTATATCCCGGAAGTCATGATCAAGCACCGTTTTGTCTTATGGAATATCAGACACTTTATATGGTGGACGTGCAGCATCTAAAAAAACTTTAGGTCTTGGTCAATAGGGTTGGTATGTATTTCATAATAATTGATTTCCAATATCTTAAGAAATTCAATTGTTTAGTACATTTTCTAAATTAATTAGTATTGAAAAGTAAGACTTACAGAAGATTGAGAGTTACGATATTAATTAAACATCAAAAGCTAGCTACGGATTTGTGACAACTTACCAAAGTATAATTGTGATTTGGTTAAGTTTTGCCATTAATTTATTGGGAATAATTATGTTAAGTTTATGTTATTGAATTATTTGACACTTTCAAATAAATGATTAATTAAGTATAGTCATATTATTAAATTTATCTCTAAGTTATCAGGTTAACAAATTTTGTATAAAAAAAATTGATTAGGACAAGTTATCTTCTAGTTTGAAGTTAACTTTGATCTTATTCGTAACAATAATTATAGTTGGAAGAGCTTTCTTTGCAATGAATATTATCAAAAAAGAAAAAAGTGCAATTAGATAGGAGAGAAATGGTTAAATGATTGTTAGTTATTTTTATAGAAAAAAATTATTAATTGATAACAAATGAGTTATAAAAAGATTCTTAAATATAAAAACTTGTAAGAAATATTTGTAATTTCAACAATGAATGTTTGAAATTAATTATTTTATTTTTTATTAAATTTTATAATTTTATTTTTTTAATAATATATAATGTGTGTGAATTTTGTTCCATTGATTTCTACATGTATTATTAAAGATAAATCTTGTCATACCTATAAGTCTGAAATATTTTTATAATTTATTACTTTTTCCGTATTTGTTTATTATGATCAAGTTTTTCCTTCTTTTTTTTTTCAAGTAAAACGCAACTAATTTGTTTAATAAATTATTTTATTATTATTATTTATTTAAAATATATAAGCCCTTTTCAAGAAAAAAAAAGGAAAGAAAAACAACAAAATCAAAATTCTTAATTTTTTTAGTGCCTTTTTTTATTATTTTTCTTTTTGAAGTATATTCACTCTACTCCCTCTCCTCTCACTTCAAAACTCTCTCTCTACTCTCTTCTCCTCCCCCACGATAATCTCTCGAAGCAATTTTCTCTTTTTTTTATTTTCTTATGTCTCTTGATACCAATAAATATTAAAAAAATTTCATTGATAAACTATAAAGAAAACAAAATAATAGAGAATCAATAAATTAACAATGCAATTTAATAGTTTCTTAATATTTAATAAATAATATAATTATTTATAATGAATACAACTTGAGATGATTAGAATTTTTTTTTTTAAATTACAATAGTATCATATGTTTATAATTAAAGATCTAATAATATATAATGATCAAATAATTCTCCTAATCTTGATATAACATGTTTTTCTTTTTTCTTTTTTTTTTGATTTTTTGTTGCAGCTAACTGACTTTGCTGTTGAGGAAAGGCTTTACATGAAATTTCATCAGACAGAAGATTTTTGGCGATTAAGCCGACATTTTGGCCACGTCAGAGGAATCAAGTTGGCAGGATACAAGTTTGAAAAATATGAATTACAGCTAACAAAATTTTTGCTGCAAATGGCAGTTAAACTGGAGCAACTAGTTCTAGTCACTGCAAAGGCTACCGCCGCCAGGGTTCTCCCGGCGGCAATGGAAAGGTATCATTCGCATATTGAGCGTTGGAAAGCTTCTCAAAGAACAACGATATCTTTGTATCAGTATTCGAAAGATGGAAGTCATCTTGATCCATTGCACGGAAGGACTTGGCACTCGTAAGAGACCAAGAAGGGAAGTGGATCATTGTCGTCTTCGTCAATTATTTTGTTTTCGTTTTTTTTTTTTTTGAATAAGATTTCGACATTTTATTAATATTCAGACACTATTGGGTTAGGTGGTGGTATCATGATGTTATTTTAAATAAAATAATATATATTATTTTATTATTTATTTATTTTTTCAATAAACATTATATAATGTACATAAAAACTAAACAAATATACAGATAGACCAAATAAAAATATATTTGAATACTAATAAAAAGTACAAAATTATAAAATGCTACATTATTGCACCTTATTTTCCAAATTGTTTGCATGTGTTTTTAGCTTACGTGCACGTTTCGCTAGCCGTCATACACATTTTGTATTTTCTATTAAAAAAATATGTTTTTATTTAATTAAAGTCAACTTAATTTCAAATTTAAAATCTTCAAAATGATAATAATAATAATAATAATAATAATAATTTAGATGACGAATTTTCATGGGGGCTCTGCTTCGGCTTACTTATATTTTCTCCGTCCCAATAATATAGGATTCATTAAAATTTTTTTTTAGATATTTATGTAACTTAATTGAACAATCTAATATCATTGTTCTTTTCTTTTCAGAAGAAGAGGGGTGACGTGTGGCATAAAATTGTTACAAAATTATTATTATTTGTGACAGAAACGAAAAAAAAAAGGATATTTTATTTTATTTTTTTTATTGATATGGGGATGGACGTGCTGTTGACTGAGGGATGACGTGTCAACGCTGCAACGGGAAACAGTAGTCAGCCGCCCCCGTCCAACAAACCATTGGTGATCGTCTTACCATCTCACCACCAACCAATGCAATCTCGCCACGCGCCTAGGAAGCGGCGACTCTAGAGAAATCTCCAGCCCACCAGGACGCGAAAGCGTGTTAAAAAAGAAACAACCGACGCCCGCCGACTTGGACCGACCAGTTGGACCACGTTATCATCCTCGAAGCAACTTCGTAAATCCATTCATCGTTCGCCACGTATCCCCGACTTCAAACGGCTAGTTTCCCCCCTGCGACTCTTGTTTTTTTTTTTTAACCGCCAAAAGGATAACCCTAAACTTTTTAATTCTTTTTTTTTTTCGGGTCCACCCAAAGCAACCCAAGAAGGAAAAAGGAAGGAAGATATTTTCTTGGAAACCTCCAGTAATTTCTCGCACTTTAATTATATATATTTTAAAAAATTTTATTTTTTTTTTGTGAATTTTAAAAATTACTTATCTTTTTTCACACTCCCTATATATACATATAAGCGAAAGTTTACATATTTGGAAGTTACTTGTGAAAGTCTCCACCTTGAAGGCAGTTGCTTTGTTTCCATTTTTTTTTTTTTTTGCTTTTTTGGTTTACTTCCACGGAAACGTTACTAAACAATCTCTATCAATCGAATTTGCTCCTTCGAAGGTCTGTTACTGTCGATCCCACTTCTGGGTTTTCTTGACAAGAGGTGTTCAATTTCTGGGTTTGTTTTTGATTCTTCGATTGTGGGGTGGAAATGGCGCTGGGTAAGACTAAGAGATGCAGTTCAATGAAATTGAATGGTGGTGGGAGCATGGATGGAGGAGAAGAAGAGGGGATTGTGCTGAGGGAGTTCGTGAGATACACGCGCTCTTTTGGGAGGAAAAGGATTTTGATATCGAAGGATGATGGCGATGTCGATTTGGTGACTCAGGATTCTTGTCCTGAAACTCCCTTGAAGAAGTTTTGCAGTGGGAGAATAGTGGGTCTGGATGCTGAGGATGAGGGCGAGAAGTCCTCCATTGAAAGCCTGCCTCAAGAGATCCTGGTTAGTACTCTGACATTCTAGCTTGATACTTCAATTTTCTGTGTATAATTGAATGATTTTTAATGGGTGTTTCTAATTTTGGCATGCAGATTAAGATTCTCTGTGGGGTAGATCATGAAGATTTGAAGCAGCTTTTCAATGTATCGAAAGCAATCAGAGAAGCTGTAAGTGTCATTTGGTCACTGTTTTGGTTAAAATTAGCTCAATTCTTGGTTTCATTTGATTATTGATTTGATGGGGACATCTGGCATTTTGTTTTGTCTTTTTGGCCAACAGACTGTTATTGCGAAAAAATGGCACTTTGCCTATGCCACGCCTACAAAGATTCCAGCTTTTCGAGCTCGGATTAACGTTGAGAATCCAGATGAGTTCGATGAGATTGAAGCACCCAATGCACCAAAGCAATCAAGGCCTCGCAGGTCGAGATTAAATGGGAAGAAGAGTCTGGCTGATATATCGGTGGCCTTATTTGCTACCCCTCCCAAGGAGGGGCTATTCATGGAAACAGAGGTTTGAAGTAGATGGGTTGTGTAGAAAATTTACGATTTGTTGTTTTGTTGTAGATACATTGCGAGAGAGATGTGGGTCTTTGGAGATTTGTGCTATCAGATTTCGTTTTGGGTTTTGGGGAATCTGTACATGGCAACAGGAATCTGTGCAGTCCATTTTGTCTTCAACATTTTCATTGAAGAGGCCCTTTTGGCTTGTCTGTAACCTGTCTGTATGTGTACATGTGGGTAAGGAGGATATTTGTTGCTAGGGCAATCTTGGCCTTTCAGTTGGATAAAAGAGAATCAGAAATCCACCAATCTTTGTTGTACATATGAACACAATTAGTGCTTTAATAGAAATGAAAGAATGTTTCTTTGTTATTTCTTCATCTGCCATTTGGGTTTTCATTTTGTGCCTCGTCCTCGCTTTGCTTGCTTGCTTGCTTGGTGATAGGAAATTAGGAATGTTCTGTTGTCCAGTGCGGATGGTGGCTGGCAGCAGCTAATGTCTAGAATGCGGTTACCATTTCTGAGCGGTGTTTTAGCATTAACAAGTGGGAGATTGACAAAGAAAAAGATTTGCTTGGGAAGCTTAGGCAACAAGTATGTTTTTTTGAGCTGAATTTATGGGGACGGTATTTGTGCGACATCTAGTTTGAGACAGCTGTTACTAGATTTGTGTCTATTTATTTCCAAACGCGGAAAGGTTTCAAAATCACCATTGAATGTGCCATGGTCCTGGACCGAGCTGTACTCCTCTGAAAGCTAGGAAACATATTTTATTTGGACAAAAAATGAAAAAATATATACTTTGTGGGTATATTGATAATTTTATTTTTAAGTTAAAAATGGTTATTCATAGCTGTCTTTATTTAACTTCTATTTTTAAAAAAATGAGTTAGCATTTAAGTATTATTAAACTCGAATAAAGTTTTTTATACTAAATTTAAATACCTATACTAAATATAAATTTTCATTTTATATCTAAAATAGATGGCATTGAGGAGGTTTAAACCCGAGTCAATAGTAAAAAAAGCACATCCGACCATCACCAGGCTATTACTTAGTGGTGCAAAGATAAATTTTAACCACTAACATACTGGTGACAGCAGGGAAATGTTCTGAGATTTAGAATGTCTTCATTTTCAAGCCAACTCGTTTTCCGTGTTAGAACTTAGAATCCAAGGCGAACAAGCTTTAGAAAATGACTGAACCAGCCATTTTAGGAAAGTTGTGCAGTTTAATATAATGCACATATCAAACCTAATCCTGGTTTTACCAATAAGAGCACTCCAACCATCATTGGCAATGAGTGACTATTAAACTATTTGCCTTCAAGATGTTGCCTACGAGATTACTCCATTGTGATTGAAAATCACTAGTTTGAGTAGTCTCCAAGTAAAATATGATCCCACTCTCTACGACTATATTATAAGAGTCTCCCGAGCAGACGCTTTCATATTGGGTATGAGGGCTAAGTCTATCTCTGGCTGAATCCAGCACATTGCTGTGCAGGTCAGGTTACATTCCAATCACAACGCTCGGACTTTATACACAGCTTAAGAAAAGTTCTGTTTCTGATAATAGCTCAAGTTTAGCAAGGCTTCAACATCATTCAACAAACAATACCGCAACAGAAGGTAAGCATCTTGGGATTGCTAAATTTGGAGCAAACTGTCTTTCAAATTACAGATATTGTTGTTGAAAATCAAATGTGCTTGCCTCCTCTGTCATTCTTAATCAGAAATTCTGAAAGTGGAAGCAGATCTTCGAGTGCACAATAACGTGGCATGAGGCCAAAATTTCACAGTTATCATGAGATGGAACAATAGACCACTGAAATCTCCCTCCTGTAAAATGTGATTCCCGACAACCATTTCATTGTCCTTGGAGTTTTAGAGCAAATGTTGCACCACAATAGTTCTTGGAGATTGCTGAGAAAAGAAGATGCCTTTTATGGCAATCGCCGAGTTCTATGAATATGGCCTAAATATCACTGCATTTAGATGCCAAACCAGAGGGTTAACTTTTCTTTTTAACACTTTTTAACTCTTTTATTTTCTGACGCTGTTGTAAGACATAACTATATTATCTTTATGCATGAACAATTATGCATGAAACAACTTTAACGATGAATCTTGAAATTTTATATTTTTTTACACGAGTAGAAAGAGTAAATACTTTAATGTATTTAGATCTTATAGAATTTTGATGAAAAAAATTAATAGAGTATGATTTTTCTTCCTTAGGTCCTTTTCTTGATGATAGATAGAACACAAAATGTTTTGTTATTTTTTAATCATAATTTTTATTGTATAGCACTAAGTCAAGTACTTGACATTTGATGTAACAAATAGAAAGATGACCTGTCTCTTATTTATAAATTGTAAAGGTTGTCTTCTATCAACACTTGTCAAATGTTATTTCTCTTGGCTTATAAAGAATTTTATTTAAGAGTTTTTTTTAATTAACCAATATAATTTAAACATTTAAATTACTTGTTAAGTCACTTATAATTTTGTCAAATAAATTGATACTTGATCAACCGCGCAAAGTATCATATGTGTCCTAACATGTCTTACAACCATGGGGGTGAGAACATTTTACAGATCTGACAAGTAAGGACAACTCAAATTGCCATTGCCATTTTCTTTTACGGTTTCTGGAATCTGTGTCTATCCTCTGATGTTGCATGGCATTACGATTCTACTAATAACGCGTGGAAAGCTTCTGAAATCATCAATTGACCTGATGAGGCTGGAATCAATGTCTCAAGTCAGATGCGATGATGGTAAAGATTTGTCGTCTTCCGCAGCGGCCAACCACCCTTCCCTTCTCCACAACCTTAATAGCATGGCTGGCCCCCTCCAACAGGCAGCCCATACGTGAGCTACCTTTCTGTGCTCGGGAAAATTCTTATGGTAAAACCAAATGATGGAAGTTACCATATGTACAGCAGATAAACGGTTATCAGCATGACATGTACAGCTTTAGCCAATTCGCTGAAACACGCATATGAGGGCCCTGTGGACCCTTTGGTTGACGCAATCCTTCCATTGAATTCACGCTACGCTTTAGTGGTCGACCAAGCTTCTTTCAATCAAGGTCCGAAGGAAAAGGAAGCCAGTTAGCTGTGCATCTTTCAGTGTTGTGGCAATAGTCACGATACCAAGTCATAAAACGCAAAAGTTAGAATTATTTGATTGGTATTTCAAATTCACTAACATTAAAATTAAATAAAGGAGAAATTCATCTTACACTACTAATACTTGGTGCTAAACAATCCACGTAAAAAAATTAGATAATAATATCAACGAGGGATCCTATATCAGTCTACATGTACTATAAGAGACATACTTGCTAAACAATTTTTTAATTGTTTGAAAAAAAAAAAGGGGAATACTTTGGCTTGGCTTTTGCCCTTTTCCATTCCCAAAAATGCTCAAGAGGATGCTTTTGTGGAGAATATTCCACGGCACCCCCTAGTGCAGCCGCATGTAAATGGTGAGCAACATGGGATTGATGTAACGCACCCATGCCTATTGGTCTAAGTACAATTACAGTTTTGATTCCACATTTGAGAGCAAGAACTGTAATAGACCTCCCCTTCTCATTCTCATTCTCCTGTTTACGATCTAAACAAGAATTGTGCAACCGATTCCCATTTTTAGTCCAGTTTCAGGGCTGTCTAGTTCTCAATCAGTCCGAATCTAATCAGAACCGGGTCCTATATCCATGAATCGGTATTTCAATGATTGATTTAACGTCATCTCGGCAACTGCAGTGTGAAAACAGCCCGACACAACGTACCACCACCATTCCCACAACCCTTCCCTTTAAATATTCCAGGCCTCTCTCACGCACTCCCAGGTTAAAGACTGTCCCATGAAACCCCTCTCAGCCTCTCTTTTTAAAGTTCAGCATCTATCTCTGTCTCTGTGTCTTCATGCCTTTGAGTGATTGATTGCCAGAATCCATGGGAAGTGAGCTCCACTTCAGCCTTGCTTCTAATGGAAACCATGACCATCTCGTCCAAAACTATTGCTCATGTCTCCGATAACGCTCTCTTTTCTTGCATCATCACTCTTTACACCATAATTCTCCTCTATTTTCCTCATGCTCTGAAACTCTCATTCTCTCTCGTTTTCACACTCACTTTCCTTCTGTTGTTGTTTCTCCTCCGTCTAGGCGCCAGCCAAAGGCTTCGGAGTCAAAACCCTGAAAGCAAAGAATGCTTTGAAGGTGAGAGGCAAAAGGTTGATGCCCAATTGATTGAAGCTCGAAATTCTGAGTTTTTGACCCGGTTGGAGAAGTGGGTCCCTGGCCAATTCAAAACTGTTCTTGAACCGAGTCTGAATCCGGGTTTTGAGGGGTCGTTTGTTGAATGGGACGTGAGGGCACCGCTGGAGGTGATACATGAAGCTTATGAAGGAGAAGAAGAGCAGGAGGATCCGAACTATGAAACGAACATTGATTCGGATTCGACCCGGTTATTCGGTCTGGAGAGGCCTCCATCTTTGTCCATGTATTACCCAGAAACTGATTCGGATTCATCTTCTGGCGGAGAATTTGGGGTGACAGGGGAGTGGGGGTCAACGGAAAGAGTTCGTTCTGAATGGGACGAGGAAATTAGAGAAGGGTTGATAGAAATTGCGTTGGATGCCAATGGCAACAAGCATTCGGGTCCGGATTTTAATTTTGAGGAAGACAATTTGATAGAGATTGACATTTCTCCGAACTCGGGTCAGGCGGGTTTTTTATAAGGTTTTCCGGTTTGTGCGCTGGGTTCTTGTTTTTTTTTTTTGTTTTTTTTGAAGACTGTGTTCCGCTTGGAGTTTTGGATTTTTTTTTTTTTGCATGCTTTCTTGTATTATACCCTATATTAAGTGCACTTAATCACTAAATCCGAAGACTTAAATCACTTGACATTTTCAATGACTAATATGCCCTTCTAAGTACGAGGGAAAGAAGGTATGATGGATGGTTTTGGACTTCAGGAGTTTTTGAGTGGATGGTGTAGGAGATTTTCACATTATACGGTTCAGAACCGCGAGAGGATAACACTTGTGCTGGTCTCGGAAATGAGTGTTGCCTTGGTTGATGGTAAAATACTTTTTGACTCGTCCACTTTTGAATTTGAGGGTATTCTTAGATGGGAACAATCACGGGACTGTTCTCCTTCGGGGATAATTGTTTTATTTCTTATGTTTTTTCTTTTTACATACGTACTTTTAAAAAAAAAAAAAAGTGTTATTTGCTCAAAGCAATTTCTGCAAATTCAAATTTACAACCATCATACCACAATGAAGTAAGGGACTCGAAAAGCATAGCTGAAAAAGAAATGGACTTTTAAGAGGCACAATGAGGCGTGTCTTTTGTCCAAACTCCAAACTAAGAAAGAAATTGGATGGCTCGCAAACAATGGCTGATGGGATGCAACACAGAAAAAGGAGAAGAAAGTTGAATGACTTTTTTTGGGGAGGCTGTCAACTTAAGCCCATGTGACCTAAAGCTGCCTCTGCCTAATGCCTATATATCTTTTGCTCTATCATTTCGAATTGGTGTGTGTTTCCTTTTATGAATGTGCACATCGAATGAGCACTTGAACTCATTGCATATGATAGGCGCTGTACAAGGGTTAAAAACGATCGTGTGTATTCGGCCTTTCAATGTTGCCTACTCGAAAGGCCTTTCTCTTTCTTTCTTTTTTCTTTCATGAATTAAAGAGAAAAAAAAAAAAAAAGAGAGAGAAAAAACTTTTGTGGGGTATCTTGAATAGACCCAAGTCCTTTCTCCATGGAAGCTTTCCAAATGCAACAAATAGGTGGAGCCATCACTGTTTGCTTTTGTGAAAACACCTAGCGAGGCTACCGCATGCTTGGTTGATAAACTTGACTGGATATATGCCAAAACGTGTTCTTGGATTGTTGGGGTTGATGAAATGGCATTCACGGTTTAAATTGTTTTGCCTTGAATTATATCTATTGTTTAATGGGTCCTGAATTAGCTTACGCCAAGCGAATCATGCCTATTTTTAATGGAACAAAAATGGGGTCGAAGAGAAATATCCAAATCTCATCGTTTAACCAACTTTTAGGACTTGATTAGGCACGTTTAGGCACGTTAATCCCTAAAAATTTTGGCCATATTAGTCCCCTTAGCCGGACAAATTTCTGTATCATGTTTCGTTGACGGTAGCTTGATTTGCAAATCTGAAAGGGACTTCTGTCCAAGGTGCTACATCCAATTGATACTCTTTTAAATTGCCCTTTGCTTTTGAAAGAAGTTCGTCCTCCGTTTCGTTTTTTGCCAAAAAGATAGGCCATTTTTGAGTAAGAGCATATAAAAAAAAAATGGAAGAGGAAAATTGAATTTAAGAAACTTTGATAACACTGAAAAAAAAAAATAAATAGTTTACAACCCACGAGCTGTCTTCGTTTTCCTGCTGCGAACTACAAAGGAGGAGAATTCCAGTCCAGTGGGCTGGTAATTGTATATCGAAATTAATTAGACTATAATAGCAAATAAATAACTGGGCTCGCATGGATGGCCTGATCAATCGACTTTATTAGCCCAGTTGGGTTGATTCTTCGCTACAGTCTTCAACGGTTGAAAGTTTCGCCTTCGAGTCCAAATTGACGTAAGTTGATTTTTTTTTTTTTTTTTGGGAGAAAAAAGTCTTAGTCTATGGTCAACTATATAATTCTTTCTCGTGATTCTTTTATATCATGAATTGAGTTTAATATAAGATATAATTGTTTTAAATCATTCGTAATGATTCTCAATTTAACCCAAGGATATGACTTGTTGGGGTAACTCTGTGATAATAACATTTTGCTGTTAGTCCCTAATGCAATGAAAGCGAGGACGAATTGGGGTTCTAATTGCAAAGTGGCTATTTTGAAACTTATGAAAACGAAGAACACCAATAATCACAGAGAAATACCAAAATTTTCAAGATTAAAAAGATTGCCACTATATTATTGAGCTCTTATTAGATAAGAATATAATTCAAATTGATTTTGACAATTCAAAATTTCTCTTAAGTCAGAATATGCGATGTGCTATAAGCGTTTAAAATAGAAAACACTGACAAAAATATATTTTGTGTAAGTGATCAATTCGTTCAGTTAAATCAATAATTTTTTTATAGTGCATAATTCTTTTTAACAAAATTATGTATACCACTTTTTTATTTTTTATTTTATATTATGAACCGAAAATAAAAATGCAATTTGAGTGCTAAATTCGAACAGTCGGACCATCATGACGGGGGTGTGGTGATCTAATTTTATTAAATTGACTTGGGACAAAAGGGCCATTTAAATGAACTCAACTCAAGGCTTAATAATAAGGTAAAAGCAAACAGCATAATGTTCAAACGTTTGGTGAGATAATATTTACGTTTTTCTTTCTTTCCATTTTTTTTTTCCCTGCCTTTAATGACAAATAATTCTGCCGTTTGGTGAATCACCTCTTGCCTACCTGTAATATGGGTGACTCATTGAAGTTTTTAATTTTATACCAAATATTTTATTAATAAAAGTAATGAAACAAACAGTTAAAATATTTAAAATATGATATTAAATTTAGAATTCAATCAAAAACCATTATATATATAATATTTCACGGTGTTAAACGATGAATTCACATCAAATAATCAAGTGAAGATTATTGTTATAGCTGTAAGGCAAATACTTACATTCACTTAGAGTTTATAAAAAATATAAAATACACACATAAATATTGTTTAAAAAAAAATAATTCAATGTTCGACCAATGAGCCATTGACGCAAAAAGCCAATTTGAATTTTATAAGTATTCCAGAACCAACGTGTGCTGGCTGTTTTGACGAGGAGAATATCTTTCCTTCCCGAGTAAAAGGAATACAAGTAGGCTTGTTTTCTTTCGAGTCAAAAAAGGAATAAAGGTAGGTTTTTCTTTTTGAGTGAAACATGGAATGGAGGTGTTAGGTGTTAATTAAGAAGATATGTGTGGGTCATTAAATATGAAATCAAATTGATTATTGTTATTTATTTTTTTCTCTCAAAGTCAATATATAAACATTAAACAACACAAGAATTTTTTTTTTTATTTATCATAAAAATATTATTTTTATTGAAATGAATGGTTTTTTTTTTAATAATAAAACTGTCTAATAAAAATAAAAAGTTATTTATTTTAGTAGTAAAAATAATTTTTAACATTATTTATGGGCATTTTCTAAAGATGCTTGCTTTGACTTTGAAAGTCAATTCAGACTGGCCAGACGCAAAATCGAAAAGAAACTGCAATTCGCACAGAAAATCATGGCCATTGTTAGCCCCGTTCGCCGTCAAGCCTTTGTTTGTAAAGAAACAAACTTGGAACGCTGCCCAATCAAATGTTAAAAGGGTGTTTTTTTTTTTTTTCTCTTCTCTTCTTCTTCTTCTTCTTCTTCTTTTTTTTAATCCCACATAATTGACACGTGCTGTTCTAGAAAAATTTAGACCAAAAAAAAAAAAAAGAGAAAATCAAGTGTGAACGGGGGAGGAGAGATCACGGAGCGCCGACGTGACGTACAAGCCCGGGAGCAAATTTTTTTTTTTAAATAAAATTTTTAGTGATTGAAGAAAATGTAAAAGGTATAACAAAATATTATAGAATATATAATAAATATAATTTAATATAAAATAAAATAATTATCATATAATTTATAACTATATTTATATATAATTTTGACATAATTTCTCAACATGGTAAATAAAATTAATATTTTTGTGAGAAATAAAGAAAAAAAGAAAAAAGAAAAATCAACGGCGGACATTTGCTTACCAGCCAAGTCAATAAAAAATGAAGGAAAGCAGGGGAAGTTGCCCTCATACGTTGCATTCCTGAAACGAGGAAACCGCTCCAAAACTTTCGGGGGCTAGCTGCTTTTACATTTTCTTCTTCGTCTCCCACACATTCCGCAGCCTCTCTCTCTCTCTCTCTCTCTCCCTCTCTGTGCAGTAATCGAAAGATCTGAATCTGCAGGAAAAGAAAAGGGGAAAAATATAAAATAAAAATGAGAGGATTCAGCTTCAGCATGTACGAGAAAGCATCTCGAGCCTTCCATGACTATTCTTCGTTTTCTAAGCTGGTTGTCATCTTCACCGTCGGGTACTCTCTCTCTCTCTCTGCTTTCTTTCGTTTCCTCCTTTAACGCCATTTTCGTTTCGTTTATATTTTACTGGATTTTTTTCTCTTTTTTTTTCTGTGGAGATGTTATGGAGTTTTTTTTTTAATTATTATTATTAGTTGCGCTCTGTTTGGTTTCCGAGATTATGGGATGTTTTCCGAATTGAAAATGATTGAGATCCGTTGTTGCTGGCAACAATGGAGGATTGTTTGAATACTATTTGGTGCAAAAAAATGTATTAGCAGGTTGCCTAATGTTTCTGTTAATAAGACAACGATTTGAAGTATTAGCAGGTTTTACAATGCAATGATTAGTTACTTTTCGTGGATCAGCCGCGAGTTTGTCTATGTGAGATTGTAGAAGATTTGGATGTGATCTGCCAAATTTAGCGTCACATGAGCATAGATGTGCGTGTGTATGTGCGTTTCTGTTTGTCTGTTTTGCGTGTGCGTGCGTGTATGTGAATCCTCTAGCACGTCGTGATCAAGTGCCAATGGCAACAATAGAGTAATTTTTCCTGCCTTTGTTTCTCGTTGTAGCAGCGAGAGGAGCTAGTTTTTGTGTTCATAGCTAGAGGCTAGAGTCCTTTCTTGAAAAATGATTGGTTTATAAAGTATGTTTTAGGTTACATTGCTGCCTGGAAATTTTGAGTTGTTTTCCCCAAAAAAAAAAAAAAAAAATTAGATTGTAATATTGAATATTAGTTATCTGGTTATAATCTTTATCCTTTGTTGGCTTTTGACAATGGTGTTTCCGTGCAGTGGTGGTGGTGCCCTATTGGCTTATGCTGATTCAAGCTACGGTGGTGTAAATGCTATTTCACCACCTGGGGCAGAGAACAAGAAAAAGAAAGTGGTGGTACTTGGAACCGGATGGGCTGGGACGAGTTTCTTGAAGAAGCTCGATAATTCCTCGTACGATGTTCGGGTGATATCACCTCGTAACTACTTTGCTTTCACTCCTTTGCTGCCCAGTGTTACCTGTGGCACGGTGGAAGCTCGCAGCATAGTGGAACCCATTCGTAACATAGTCAGGAAGGTGAGGCAAATTGACAATGGAGCTGTCATTGGCAAATCTTATATTCTGCAGAGAATCTAATTTTCATTTAATGTTTCCTAAAATTTCTCTTCCCTTTTTGCAATTGCCATCGACTATTGTCTATATTAGGAAAAGAATTTGTTGTTGCTCTGTTATGCGTTCTATTATGCTTATTGAGAGTTTTTCTTTAAGCTTTCTGGAATCCATAATTTGTCTTCAAAATGTAATAACCTACAAGGTCTCAAGGGTCCTGGATTTGGCTTCCCTTCTAATCTTGTATTTGCCTGCGGACATTCCCCTGTGTTTCATGGTCATAACATGTTTTCTGTGATTATGAATTGGAATTCAGAGGTGCAGCAGAGCTCTATGTTTGCCAAGTAACTTGTGGTACAAAATAGATAGTTTAACATAAGGAATTACTCATAAACATTTCAAGTGACTGCAAGTTTCTGATAAGGCGAAAATAGAACAACAGTTGATTCTAGTCGCTTAATTTTCTGTTGACACGGCAGGTTTACATATAATGAACTGAACTGAACAAAATGATCCATGTGAGTTTGTTCTTCATGTCTTACTCTGATAGCTGCTACAACTTGCTTCTAGTATACATTTTGAAATGGTGCAGTAATTGACCTTTTGCATTTTCATTTTGCAGAAAAATTTCAACGTTAGTTTATGGGAAGCTGAATGTTTCAAGATTGATATGGAAAATAAGAAAGTTTATTGTCGATCTACACAAAACGCCAATGCAAAAGGGAATGATGAATTTGTTGTTGACTACGACTACCTTGTCATAGCCATGGGAGCACGTTCAAACACATTCAATACACCTGGTGTTGAGGAGCATTGCAATTTCTTGAAGGTCACTTCTTTGACAGTGTTCTAAGATATGCATATTTTCTTCTTTCTCATGGAATATAATATATAAATTTTCAATTATATCCTTTTAGGGATTTCCTCTTTCAGTCTGTTTAAATCACATAAAAGAATATGAAAATTACTGAGACAGTATTGATGCTGTGCTCGGGATTTCGGTGGTGGTCAAGGTCTAGTCTCTTTCTACAAATGCACATCTGGTATCTTCAGGAAAATGGATTTCTTTATGCAGGAAGTTGAAGATGCTCAGACAATTCGCAGGAATGTTATTGATTGCTTTGAAAGGTCAACCATGCCAAATCTAACTGATGAAGAGAGAAAGAAAATCCTTCATTTTGTGGTTGTTGGTGGTGGACCAACCGGGGTGGAGTTTGCTGCAGAGCTGCATGATTTTGTCAATGAAGACTTAGTCAAACTATATCCCACGGTCAAAAAATTTGTGAAAATAACACTTCTGGAGGCGGCAGATCGTATTTTGGGCATGTAAGCACTTAAGGCATCGTCGCATATGGAATATTTTCAATATATGAACCCTCTGTTATGTTGAGCTTTTGCTTCCTTAACTATCATCTACTATATCTCTAATTTCTGTTACTAGATTTAGAATTATCTGTGCAAATCATGCAACGAGTGTGTGAAGTTTACCGTAATGCTTAATTTCAGGTGATTATATTTTTGGGCATAATGCATTGGATTGACATGTATCATACGGAACCAATTACATTGCAGGTTTGACAAAAGAATTACGGAGTTTGCCGAAGAAAAGTTCAAAAGAGACGGTATTGATGTGAAATTAGGGTCCATGGTTGTAAAAGTATCCGATAAGGAGATTTCTACTAAAGAAAGAGTAAATGGGCAAACTAGCTCTATACCATATGGGATGGTTGTTTGGTCAACTGGAATTGGAACTCGCCCGGTCATGAGGAATTTTATGCAGCAGATTGGTCAGGTATGCTTTTCTAGGCCCATGAAGCCTTCAACTATTCTTTAACTCTCTAAAAGCTTCTTGGAGTTACTCTTTGCTGCTGTAAAATAGCCAGCGGTTTTTATTTTTCATCTTAAGAAATCATTTCACTGTACACAGGGGAATAGGCGTGCTTTGGCAACGGATGAATGGCTGCGGGTTGAGGGATGCAGTAATATATATGCCCTTGGTGACTGCGCAACAATCAACCAGCGCAAAGTCATGGTACCTGAACTTGATACAAATTTTACGTTTTTACGCTTTACTTTGCCTGCTATTTGGATTCTCTTTTCTTTTAGAAGTTGTATGCAGTTGATGCCCGATGTCTTTTTCAGATTAAACATACTGCTTCTTCAGACCAAGAAAAGCTCTCCGTCTATTTATCATTCATCTAACTTGCAATTGGTCTGGTTTCATGATTTTAATTTCCCTGTTCGCTATTATAAATTGAACAAAGTGCGGAGAGACAAAGATTCTCTATGACGTGCAGATGTCAAAGTACTGACATCATGCAAATATAAGCCTCCTGAAATGATCCTGAGTAAATGACATGCTAAACTTTCTTGCCATCATGTGGATACGTATTATATTTATGTGGACACATTAGTGCAGTTTGTTATTTAAGTTTGTAGGTAGCTGAATCTGTGCAAGAATTTTGAACGAAGAGGCCTTGCTTAATTGATCCTAGAAAATAAATTAAAAAGGCTTAAAAAAAATCTTTTTCTGCAAGTCGTATACATTAATATTTCAAATTCTAAATGTCAGAGCCTTGCCTTCCACGGTCATTCCCATTTAGTTAGTTTTAATAAGTTAGACTAATGGTTTAGGAGGTCAATGTGGCATGTTGACATTTAGATAAAGCAGAAGTACTAAAATCATATCATTGATGGTTTTTAGCAAGTTATGCACAAAAGCAATCAAATTTGGGATTTAAAACAACTAGGTTTCACACCTAAATTAGTGCATGATAAGACGGAATGATGTGAAAAGACTAATGGAGCCGAATGCAATTAAATGGGATTAAGGCTTTGTCGTTGTTGTGCACAAAAACAGTGTGCAAGGCGTTAGTATGGTTGGACAAAAAAGGCTCATGCAAAGGATCATACCTTCTTTGCTGATATGGTGACATTTACTTTTTCCAATTATCAACTATGCTTGTAGGAAGATGTCGCAGTAATTTTTAAGAAGGCAGACAAGGACAATTCTGGGACACTCACCGTCAAAGAATTTCAAGAAGCACTTTCTGACATCTGCGAAAGGTATCCTCAGTTTGGTATTTATTTGAAGTCCAAGAAGATGGAGAATCTTATTGATCTCTTGAAGGAAGCTCAGGGGGATGCCAATAAGGAATCCATTGAACTGAGTATTGAAGAGTTTAAGAAGGCCATTTCTGAAGTGGACTCAAAGATGAAGCTTCTGCCTGCAACAGCACAGGTGATCTCTGTTATGATGCGTGCAACATATTATCTTGATTAAGACATGCCTGACCAAGTGATTTATGTGTTCCCTTCTGTCAGGTTGCAGCTCAGGAAGGCAACTACCTTGCCGATTGCTTTAACCGCATGGAGGATTGTGAAAAGAACCCGGAAGGTCCATTAAGGTTCAGGGGTGAGGGTCGCCATCGGTTTCGTCCCTTCAGGTATATCGGAGTCCTCTAATCCATTTTTATATGTAGTGCTTGGGAGTGTTGACGTAACAGATTGAACCATATGGATTGCAAAATGGTTCGCTTCTGCCTATTCTTGTCATCTAAATTTGGATGCTTTCCAGAGCACAATGTAGCCATGCTTGTGGCTCCCTCACTCAGCTTCTTCTTCTTTGCTCCTGTAAATGACAGTTTACTTGCTGGTTTGCCTCAGTCAGTGTCTATTGTTTTGACACTTGATATATATTGTCTACATCTGCTGTTGGGTTATTAATTCGTCAATCAACATGTTTGTCATACTGTTGTCTTCCTCAACGGTAAACGTGGAAAGAGTTTCTATGTTCCGAACCTGGAGTTTGAAAAATAATGAGCTCCTGAGCAGTTTTTAATATCTCATCTTCATGGCATGTTGTAGGTATAAGCATCTTGGACAATTTGCTCCACTGGGAGGAGAGCAAACAGCGGCACAGCTTCCAGGTGATTGGGTTTCAATTGGTCACAGCACTCAGTGGCTGTGGTATTCTGTCTATGCAAGGTAGTGACTCGGCCTTCAGCTGCATTTCCTTCTAAATGCATCCAATTCTTATAAGCATTAGATTGCCAGTGACACTTTTTCTCTCTGGCTTTCTTCTTGTAATTCAGCAAGCAAGTGAGCTGGCGAACGAGGGCATTGGTGGTATCGGACTGGTTGAGGCGCTTCATCTTTGGAAGGGATTCAAGTCGCATTTGAGTCAGAATCAACAACATCGGCAGAATCATGGCGTACACTATCTTAAAACAAATTTGTTTGTAACGAAGAAAATTTTGCTTCCTCATCATCATTTCCATGAATCCATTCATTGAATGACCTTATTCATTCGTCTTGCCCGCAGCCCGCATACATGTGAGTGAGCTTTTTGTGGTTTATTGCAGTATCCTTGGATTAACGGCCTATCCTTCTAATGTCTTTGGAGGGTCGATGGCTGGACCCCACCCACCCATGTCTCCATGATTTCATTGGGATTAATCTTTTTTTTTATTTTATTATTATTCTTTTCTTTTTCCAGATTTGTTTGTTTCTTCAATTTTCCTATACGTGGCACCAAACTATTCAGTTGCGGGGTGGCCGGGGCTGCCAGAGCAACATTAATTCGAATTGTAAAAAACTCTTTTTCGGGGAGAAAAGAAAAAAATAACAGTAACGGACAAAAGAACACTAAATGCAGTCGTGTTCGGAATGCGTCTAATTCATTGCGTTCCGATTGGAGTAGCTTTTCCAATGCCTTTTTCACTTTTGATCGCTCTGAAACATTACATCAAGGACGTCACGAACTTACTGTGAATTCACAGAAATTGTTGTCGGGGGATTGGGGAGCGTCAAAAGGGTCATCATGACCAATTGCAGCTTTTTGTTGTGTTGGTTCTAGATCTTAGTCATGAAACTAATTTTACAATTTAATAAATGAATAAAAATAAAGGAATATTTCAAACATGAGAAAAGGAATATTACTACCCTCCTTTTTTCTCCTTCGCCCTTCCGTTTTTGCCATTCACCGTATGGTAGAGTCATCATTCCTTAGTTGAGCCCTATTTACCAATTCTCGGGGAGATATGCTCTCTTTATATATATATATATATATATATATAGTTTTTGGAGAAATTTTTATCGACTTTAAGTTCATTAGATAGATTTATATTTTTTGTGAAATAACTGTTCCATAATAATGCACTGAAATATTTGAAATTATATATTTTTTACAAAATTATTATTAAGAATATAAAACTCTAAACCTTTAAAGTAAATATAGTTTTCACTTTGGGTTTTAAAGTAAATATAAGATTTTAAAGAATTTTTGCAAAAAGTATTAATTCTAATTGATAAATAAAAAAAATATTCAAAAGAACATTACTATTTTGTTGACATTATTGTGCTTTTTTTTTTCTTGGTTCTAATCATGTCATTTTCTTGGACTTAAAATTTTCATAATAAAATTTTGATATATGTTTTTTTAAGGCTTTTTATTTATTTTGGTGTGTAAATATTGATGAAATGGTCTTCTCAAGGGGAGCTGATTATGGATTAGTTACGCATTTATACTTCAACACCAGTAGTGTTTACAAATCAACCCAATGAAGTTGGTTTGGCTCATGAGCTCTCTTAAAAAAATTTTGTCATGATTCATCAAGACTGTAATTCTCTAATCATCTTTTTTATGACAATCTTACAATCAATTAAAATTTCCCTGGGAAAAATTTTGGTAACCTGTCTCATTCAAATAAGAACTAACAATAACCATATAATTCTTGAGGCAAGCTTGCATGCTTAACAGTTAACACTTGAGGACACATCAATTTCTAGATATAAATTGTGAGATTTGAGCTACTCCATCAATTTATCATACCCATTCGTCAAATGTCTTGGAATGCCGATTTGAGCTCGACATTTAACCATCATCATGATCAAGATTTTTAGTCTACATCTCAAGTTTTCAAATTGGAACTTTGCCACCATGTTTGCTTATCACATGTAAATGAAATAGAATTAATGTAAACAATTAAAATTCCAGAAACTTTAAGAAGGCATAGAAAACTTGTAACATACGGTGATTGGAAGGATTCAACCACCATAATTTTGGCATTATTCACATGGGTTCTACGCATTGACCTGTTACATTAGTGGTCGTTTTTAGTGGCAGCCAGAATAGAGAGCCAATACAACACTAAACCAACAACCTTCTAGTACTGCTCATTACCAAAAAAAAAAAAAAGAAGAAGAGGTCAAGTAACAAGGTTCCAAGGGCTAGGTTGGAACCATATTGTAATTGTGTCTGTCATCATCAATGCTAACAGCTCTCTTTAGCCCATCACATCAAGAGTCAAAACTAGCTCATTCTTAAATCTGATCATTTCTTGGAATTTAGCTTAACAAATTTTCACATATGGGCTAGAGATTAGCATAGAAGCTTTAGTAATTGCTATACATTTTATCTCCATGTAACATGGTGGATCTCAGCCTTTGAATTAGGGAAGTGGTTCTTAATGTTGAAATTTGAGGGATAGAATATAGCCAATTCCATTGGCAGTTTAGTGCTTCAACATCTAATAGTTGGAATGATTAACAACGATAATAAAATGGGTCATCAAATCTATATGCCCACATTAACTTACTAAAATCTCGTCTCATTATTGGTTCATTTTTCTGTCACTGATGATGTGAGTGATCATGAAAATTCGCTGTGCATGTCTTTCTCTTCAAAGCCAAGGCAGGCCAAAGCCATGTTTCTGTCTTGAATTTCCCTTGGCCGATGTGAAAAATCATGAAAATTTGCTGTGCATGTCTTTGTCTTCAAAGCCAAGGTATGCTATCGCCATGTTCCTGTCTTGAATTTCTCTTGTCCTCCACTCAAAGTAGTCTGGGAAGTAGGAACCATTGCTTCCTTGCCTTTGCATACAAATAGCATTCGTACCTAACGACCAAAACACCGTTGCATTCGGGGTTTTATGCCATCTAGCAATACACAACGGCTACGCAGCAATAAATTTTGAAATTATGGCATCTCTCAACCACCAAAACGACACGATGGAGTGATGATAATCCTGTGATCTAGGCATGGGTGACCACAGCCAAGTCCCGAGATGGGCAATCATACCGTTTTGTTTGCATTTATCATATGTGAGATAAAACTGGCGCCAAGAAATTTAATGCGGAATGAATACATGTTAATAATATATACAACTGACGATTATGATCATATAACATATAGGTTTAAGTATATCTCTCATTCATGCACCTGGGTCTGACAGGATGGAAGTATCCTAGACATATCCCCATACAAAATTGTTCTTACTGAAATAAAATAGAAACAGGAAATGCGACAAATATACATGTGAAAAATAAAAACTAAAGACCTGCTAAAATGAGAAATTCGAATATGAAAAGCTGAATTTGTTAGACACTGGGTCCTTAGAAATCGAACAATTGAGGCCATATGTGTGTAGATCGTATTATTTGTGGTATAGCGAGAGGCCAGCATGGGAAAACGAAAACCAAAGCTGAGGACAATGCAAAGGGGAAAAGGCCGCCTCCTCCAAGTGTTTTTAACATTAAATAAACTGAATCACATTATACCACGAGCTGAGTAAAACTAATCTATTCAAAAAAAAAAAAAAAATTTAGCTTAAAGAATAGTCATTATAAGAAAGACTGATGAACTGAACATCCACAATAAACACTGTAATTAATAAATTTTTGTACTGCAATAAGACAATATTAGACACCTAATCATATCATGGGTCATTCATTTACCTATATTACATTTGTCTTCTTCTAAGCTGGAACCTCAATGTGTATAATGCTCTTGATTCTCTTATTTATATATATGTATATAAAAAAAAAAGAAAAAAAATTCAGATTCCTCCTATACTTATTCCAGAAGCTAAGCCTTTTTGTTCACTTTAGCAAATATTGGTTTGACAATACACGGCTTTAGGGCTTTTTGGTTTAGTCACAATCACTATTTTATCTTTCACACAAAAGATGAGAAGAAAAAAAGAAAGAACCTTTCTCCCAGTGGGGCTGTGTGGGTTCATCTCCACTCCCCGTTCGAAAGGTGACTGCTAGCTCAAGGCATCCAACAAAGTGCTTCACATGGTGGTGGGGTGGGGCTTCGTGTCATCTGCCCCATCTCCATATGCTTCGAAAATTGAAAGCTACTCTTTTTCTTCTTGCCAACTAACGAAACGTAGTGTCTTTGTTGAGTATGGTCCACAAGGGTTTTCTTTCTCTCACGGTTACTTTATTTTATTTTTTATTTTGAGGTAAATTTAATCTCGCAGTCCTGTTTCTCGTTTTAATTAGTTGTTCCCCATCTTGTAGCTACGCAATAGTTCTAAAAATTAGATTTCAATAGAGTGAAATGGCAAACCATTTTTCTTGTTTGTAAGAATTAAAAATTAAATTATAGATGTGAAATTAAAAATTTAGATAATTTTATCACTCAACCTAATGACTAAATAATCAAACCATTTTCTTTCTAGCCAAATGATAAAAGAAATCTTAACCCCAATTTGATTTGTTATCAACACTAGTTCAATATAAGCTATTCATCCTATTCTGATTAAACATGAACATGTTTCATAGAGTTTTACATGAACAAAAGTTTGTTAGCATTTGACATACTGTTGCAAACAGTAAAATTCATTTGGTAAGCTGACATACAGCATGTTGTCATGAAAGTAACAGTTAACAAATAGCTACCGGTTAACAGTTAGCGTCAAAAAACAATCAAAAATAATAATAAAAAAAATTAACTAATGAGCATCAGCAAAGAATAATTAACAAATAGTTGGCAGTACCTTTTTTTTTTTTTCATTTCTTTTCTTAATGAAAGATGATGCATTAAATCTTTATTTGTTAGATGACGATGTCTTCTTCTTTTTTTTAAAAAAAAAATAATTATAAATATATCAACTAATAAGAAATTACTCTTCTGCATTTAATTTTTTCTATAAGAAAATATACCACTTAAATACTATTAAATTTAAGTAAATTTCATTTAATTAAATTTTAATATTGACAAACCTGAAACTTTAACATTAAATTTCACAACAATTGGACTTAATTTTTTTTAAGCAAAATACTAATACAAAATCTCAAATTTATATCAATACAAAGAGTTATTGAATCACTTATTAAATTACAACCTCAAATGGTATGATGCATTCTTTTTGTCTAACTTTATTATCTGTCTGTAAATATGCATCTTGCCTACATAATTTAGAGAGTCATGACAACCTTAGTATAATAAAAACACTACAAAAATGCATACATTATATATAATTATCATATCACACACGCACACAACCTTCACCTTCTGTCCCTCGGTAAGCCCACATGCTCCTCTTCCATCCCCATCTGCTCTGGGCAAGGTCCCAAGTTCCAAAAGAACTGGAATCCCCCTTTTACCCCTAATGAAAACATTGAGGCCATTCCATTCTTAAGGGCAGTCCTGTAAATTCAAGGTAACTCTCAATTGGCAGTTCTGTTCCAGCCCCATAACAGAAGTCAGAAAGATGAGCAGCAAGCGCAGCTAATAGATCATGTAGCCAGTCGCCATATCCCTCTCTCTCTCTCTCTAAAAAGATCGGAACTTTATATTCCTCTCTTGATAGATAAAGAGGTACAGACATGGGTTCATTTCAAAATCTTTGATAAGAAAGAGGAAAAAAAAATATGGGCAGAGAAAATGGAAGAAAAGATCACTGCTTGGAAGCTTCTTCAGAGGCCACCAGTATCAGGCAAGCTATTGAGGATATATCTGCTTTGATCTCCCGTTCTCATTGTATTAAAGGTTTTCCAGGGAAATGGAAATTCATAAGAAGCAAATTGGAGGAACTAAACTCTGGCCTGATTGCCATAGAGAATTGCGATTCCAGCCAAAACCCAATACTTTATGGCTTGATTTCTGCCATAATAATCTCTGCAAACGACTGCTACGATCTCGTTCGACGTTGTGTGGATCTTTCCTACAGTGGCAAGCTCTTGATGCAGAGCGATTTGGATGTAATGGCCTCAAAGCTTGATCTTCATGCGAAGAATCTATCTGGGATTTGCACTGCAGGTATTTTGACTCATGGTTCTGCCATTGTTGTGTCTAGGCCTGGAGTCAACGCTTCCAAAGATGATATGAGGTTTTTTGTTAGAGATTTGTTGACGAGAATGAAAATTGGTGACACAGAAATGAAGAGCCAGGCTTTGGCCAATTTGCATGATGTTGTTGCAGAAGACGAGAGGTATGTCAAAATAATTGTTGAAATTGGTGACATTGTTAACTTGTTGGTTAACTTCCTTGATTCCCCGGAAACGAAAGTCCAAGTGGAGGCTGCCAAGGTGGTGTCTGTGATTTCTGGGTTTGATTCCTGTAAATCCCTTTTGGTTGGAGCGGGGATTATAGGGCCTTTAATTCGGGTTTTGGAGGGTGGAGCTGAATTGAGTAAGGAGGCTGCTGTAAGAAGTTTGCAGAAATTTACTGAGAATTCTGATAATGCTTGGTCAGTTTCAGCTCATGATGGCGTCACAACTCTATTGAGAATATGCACTAGTAGTGATTTAAGGGGAGAACTTATTAGTACTGCTTGTGGGGTGTTGAGAAATCTTGTTGGGGTCGAAGAAATTAAGAGATTTATGCTTGAAGAAGGTGCGATTTCTACGTTTATCAAGCTAGCAAGATCAAATGATGAAGCTGTGCAGAGAAGTTCTGTTGGATTCCTTCAGAACATTGCTTCTGGAGATGAATCAGTCAGACAATTGATTGTTCAGAAAGGCGGAATTTGGGCATTTGTACAGATGCTGGATCCAAAAAATTTATCTGCTGCTAAATCTCGAGAGGTTGCATTAAGGGCAATTGAGAATTTATGTTTCTCCTCAGAAAGTTCCATTGCTTTGTTGATGAACTATGGCTTTATGGATCAATTGCTATTTTTAATCCAAAACGGAGAAGCTTTAGTACAAGAATTGGCGTTGAAAGTGGCGTCTAGACTATCTGGCACATCAGAGGAGACAAAGAGATCAATGGGTGATGCTGGTTTTATGCCTGAATTTGTTAGATTCCTTGATGCCAAATCATTTGAAGTCAGAGAATTGGCAGCTGAAGCACTATCTGGCATGGTTCTAGTACCTAAAAACAGAAAGAGATTTGTGCAGGACGATGGCAACATTGGCCATCTTCTTCAATTGCTTGACCAAGAAGGGGCGAATTCAGGTAACAGAAAGTTCTTGTTATCTACACTAATGTCATTGACTAACTGCAACAGTGGAAGAACGAAAATAGCCAATTCTGGGTACTTGAAGAACATAGAAAAGCTTGCAGAAGCTGAAGTTTCAGATGCTAAAAGGCTTGTGAAGAAGCTATCTACGAATAGATTCCGAAGGTTGTTAAGCGGAATCTGGCATTCTTGAATGTAATTTGCCTTTTTAGCTTCTTTTTTCACTGTATATTTACACAAGTAATTTCCATGTTTTCCTCTCTTTGCTTTGCAATCTCAAAATATGAAACTTCTCTATTTTTTCTCACTTTTTTATCTGCAAAAACAGCTTTAGAGTATCTTCCCACTTGGGTTGTAACTATTGTAGTCTTGCTAATAAAAAGGCTGTTTTAGATATCCTGGCATTGCTAATTGCAAAGCTGAAGTTACATTTCCATCGTATAAAATACTGAAAGATGATGTAATTACAGTCATTGAAGTTAACAGGAGATACAGAGGAGACATCTGATAAGCGAACTTTTGTATGCATGTGTGATTGAGCACATGGGAAAGCCACGAAGACCCCAGAAAGGCACGCGAATAGAGCTATTAAGCTTTTGTCCATCTCCCAATGTGGGCATTCAAGACAGTGATAGATGAAGTTTCTTGCTGTATTTTGCTCGTTTTTTTGGCCATCCTGTCGTCTCCTTATCATGGCAGTTTCAGCGATAATGTGACCCTTTTTTGGTGATATTATGCTAAAATTATCAATACATGGTAAGCATCTCGATCTCAATCATATCCGCTTAGCCTGTGGTGGCATACAGGTTAGTTCCAGAGTTTCCGTTCTGTGCATTATCAGCTGGACATAACTATTTTAGGTACCTAAAGAAGCACTGATGGCTGGAATATTTGGTTGACACTAGCAAGTACAGTACACTACAAAACCCCAGAGGTTGATCTAATTGACAAAGTGAGTGGACACGGGTTGGTGATCAAGATTTGACTGTTGAGATCAGTCTACAAAGGCGCAATTCCTTAAAAATGCAATGATGTGGGCAAGGACGGATGACTTGTTTTTGACCAAAGAAATAGATGAAATTATTATAGCCTGCACAAACGAGATGTGATACCATTTGACCACAAGGGAATCATATCTTAGTGCACAAACCTCTCGTACCATGATGTTGGGAACTTTGAATTTTAAATGTAAGGGTGAAGCTAAAAGTCTTATATTAAAAACTTAAAAAAAAAAAAAGGAGTAAAAAGCAAATAACTTATAAGTGACAATAATTACAAATTTAATGTTTAAAAGTTTTAAATTAAAATATAATGTTAAATTTATAAATTTATTACTTATTTAAATTATGACATGTGATTTTAATGTAACTTATAAAATAAAAAAGATTAATGGAATTTTAAATTTGAATGTAATATTGAAAAATTTATATTAAAAATGAGAAATGAGTAAATTTATAAGTAAAAATATAAATATAATATTTTTAATTTTTAAATTAAAATGTAATGTCAAATTTATTTTTTATATGCGTGATATAAAATAGAAATAATGATAAAATATATTCTTATCTTAGGGATTATTTTTACAAACTATGTGATATAATTTGACCGCAAAAAAAAAAAAATAATTAGGGTGGTTCAATTAAATTCTTGACATATTAATATTAATATGAAACATTGAATTTTACTGGTTTTCAGCCCTACAATGAAATAAATTTTCTTGTGTAAAAAGATGGTAATTGTTAAGAGCTGTTTTCTTGTAACTTGTGTGAATAAGCGTATTATCTACATTCCAAAACAAAACCAATTTGTCAATGAATTGGCATTGCCTATAGCAAAATAAATGGGATGTGGTTCGTTGGGGGATTAGTTTGAGATCCATACAGCCGCACCAAACAATGGTTTTGGTCAGGCAACTCTTAACGCCTGATGACCACCCTAATATGAATGTTGGTACACCATATGGGTTAGGTGAGACAAATTGGCAAAATTTGTGTACTTTCTCGTGGGTTTAAACGCGCTTATCCCATGTGGTATAAGGAAGACTATTTGACAAAATTAGAAAGCAATAGAGTATTTGATGGTAAATTGGAATTGTACGTAATGTCTGCAAAAAATTATTAAAACTAACAAAATAAATGTTAAAGTATGAGGTGCTTATACATTAACTTTCCTTCTTATTAAGTGACTTAATTTTGATTAATAAAAGTAATAACAAGGGATAATTTCAAAAAAAAAGAAAGAAAAGAAAACTTAGTTTTGATTAATAAAATGTGTAATAAGTGGATTCTTCTTAATTTCTATTTCTCTTTGTGTATCACCGACGCTAACTGGGCATGAGTAAAAAGGACGTGCTAAAAGATGCTGCATGCGGAGTTGCGTCGAAATAAAACCACGTGTGCAATAGTGTCCTCGAGCAAACCTGCGTGTGTGTAAGTGTGGTAGCAAGGTGAGGTGGGGCTGTTTGATTGTGTGCCGTGTAAGTAACACATGGCATCCAACATTGTCAATAAGCTAGCATTCGATTTAAACAAAAATTTCATGTTAAAATTTAAATAAAAATGAAACTTGTTGTACTTACCAAACACGAATTCATCAGTCTACCTTGATATATTGGGTAAAGTCATGATTTTTTTTTTTAAAAAAAGAATAAAATTATCTCTTTTCTAGGGAATAGCATATAGACTTGATTGAAAGGATTGTCCACTCCACTCACCATAAACCCCAGCCCACCGTGCTAAAATGGTAAATGATTTAATGGGCACTCCCGCTGTATCGAAGCATTGTGTCAAAACAATGGCGTGGGCTTGGTTAATGCATATACTTGGGGAGAAATGGAATTAGAAACCCAAGCCTAAGCTAGCTGGTTTCCGTCCATTAGTGACGTTCAGAAGCCTTCAATAGTTAGAAATTTAGGACGAATGGAATCAGAAACCTAAGCCAAGAGCTAACTAGCTTATGTTCGTTGAGACACTCGAATTGTTAAGAATAATAATACTCTAGCAGTTAAAATCAAGTGCAACGACCCTTTCATTGGTTTGATGTCAAACTGTCAATCTGCTGGTAGCATTTCCAAAGATCAAATCTCAGGGAAAAGAGAAGAGGTGTGCAGAAAATATGTGCTTTTTAATGTGCCAGAAATTTTGTTAGGCTCCTGTGGTGGCAATACCAAAGATGGTAACAACTGCTGCCAACTGCATGGTTTGATAATGAAGTAGCTAGAATTTATTTTTTTTTTTAAAAAAAAATTTAACTGGCATCGACTGAAACTCGAACTTAATTAAAAATCTTTAGTTTTGTAAATAACTCTAGTATCATTGAATCAAAATTCATTGACAGTAACTGCACTCTTGATTTAACAATTGATGGCCCATTTTGAAGAAACATGAACTGTCCATTAATATGTTTTAAGTCCATTTTGTAGAGGCCCACTAATGCCCAAAACATTTGGAAAGTGCGAGTCCGACCATCGTCCGCTCGTTGTGGGGGCACGGCTTGTTGTAGCACACTTTCAAGAGTCACGAGTTATCATCTTCGATGCATTCATTGCTGTGTCTGCAGTGTGTCTGAGTAAGGTTGCCTATAACCTATAACTTTATCATAGCTTCGACAAAAGTGAGAAACCTTGCAAAAATCGTTGGTCGTATGTGTGTTCAGAGCAAAATTTTCGAGTTCGCATGCTGCAGCAAAACAGTGATACGAAATGAATGCAAGGTTCTCACGGCAAGCCTGGCTGGCTGAAAATCTGTCCAGATGTTCCTTTCGGAAAGATTTGCAAGATTGAATTTATGGTCTGTTGGTTATTTCCATTAAGAGGATTTATTGGTTTAAGAGTTATATGGCTTGTTTTCTTTTAAGAGGAAATATGTCCAGATGTTACTTTTTAAGACAATTTCATTTAGTGTGTTTGTGATTATTTTAGCGAAAGAAAATCAATGAAAATATCTTTCTTGTTCATATTTGTGTGTGGCATCTTCGCTTTCTCCCCTTTTGTTTTTTTTTTTTGGGAGTCTTTAGTTGGTGACATGAAAGATTAATTAATTGATTATTTATAAATGTGGGAATTTGAAAAATGCGAATGATTATTAATTTGCCAAAAAAAAAAAAAAAGAGTCATTTGCTCCAACAAGCTGAAGTCTCTTAATATTTTTCTTTTGCATGATAATATATTTGAAATAGTGCCACTCCGCCCGCGGCTTCCGTCACCGGGGCTAAATGGGGTAACAGCATAGCTAAGCTAGTCTCCAACCCTCCGTACATAACTCAAGTCGTAAAACAGCAATCTCTTAAAAACCAAATTTTTAGATAAAGCAACTCCAATATGTCCATAAGAAAATCATTTGTATTTACCGAATACAATGGTCTAGTGATAAGAATAATGTTCATTTTAGGTAATATATATGAGATTTGATTTAATTTGTTTTGTTTCTCTGGTAGATTTAGTACAGAGGGACCAACCCATCAAAGCACAATTTTTGTTAAGGTAACTCTAGACTATCATCTTTGTTTTTGTTTTCTTTTTTTTTTTTCACTTGTGGTATGGTAATATTAATTTTTTTTGGTTAGTAGTTATCAATTTTATTATAAAAGTAAATTTGAAATTGTAACATATATTATTTTCTTTACTTTCTCTTTTTACTTTATTTTCAAATAAAAAAAAATTATTTTTCCTTTCTCCCACTATTTAAAATATTTAAATAATAAATCTTCAAAATAATATATAATAAAATATTCTTATCATCAAATTTATATTTATATTATAAACTACAAATTTTTTGTGTAAAGTGCTTGTACATAAAAACAATTAGCTTAATACTCGGCCAAAAAGCCTTTCGTTCACTCAGCAAGATGATGACTCATATCTGAAGTTTGAAATTCCCCCACTTTCACTAACTACTTTCCAATTTTGGTAATTCTTTCTCATTATCACTGTTTCTTCAAAAAGACCAAAAAAGAAAAAAGAAAAAAGCGCGTATTCTGCTGTCAATATATATATATATATATATGTATAACGCACTGTCCTTCGCGCTTCCATCTTCTTTTTTTACTCAGAGTCTTCTGCTATCTCTTTGTTTTAGTCAAGTGTTCAAGAAACGTCAAAATGCCAGCAGGAGGGATTGCCCCTGGCAATGGCAGGGAGTATCCAGGCAACCTCACATCTTTTGTCCTTGTGACATGCATGGTTGCTGGCATGGGTGGTCTGATCTTCGGTTATGATATTGGGATTTCTAGTAAGATTGCAGGACTTTTTTCTTATCATTTCTATGATTTCTTACTGTTTCTTCTCCATCTGATTGACTAAATGGAGCTTTTGTTAGGTGGGGTTGTGTCGATGGATGTGTTCTTGCAGAAGTTCTTTCCCTCGGTTTTCCACAAAAAACATCAAAGCTCTTCAAAGAACCAGTACTGCCAGTATAACAGCGAGAAGCTGATACTGTTCACGTCTTCGCTCTATTTGGCTGCCTTGATGGCATCCTTTGTAGCCTCCACAGTTACCCGCAAGTTTGGAAGGAAGTTGTCAATGCTCTTTGGAGGTGCACTCTTTTGTACTGGTGCCATAATCAATGGCTTTGCCGCTACTGTCAGGATGCTGATTGTGGGTAAACTCTTGCTTGGTTTCGGAATTGGCTTCGCCAATCAGGTTCAGAAAATTTTTTTATTATATTTTTTGGTCCTAACTGTTTTTGTTAATGTGGAATAATCTCACTTAATTTGAGGTTTGAGGTTGTTTATGTGGCCCTCAATAGAAGAACCATGTTTCAGTATTCTTAATTTAATTACTTAATGGTTGCTTTAAGAAAAAAAATTGTATTTGGGATTTAATTATGTTTGTTTTGCTTGTAATTGCAGTCTGTGCCGCTGTACCTCTCTGAGGTGTCTCCATACAGATACAGGGCTGCACTCAACCTTGGTTTCCAGTTATCAATCACAATTGGAACCCTCATAGCCAATGTATTGAACTGTTTCTTTGCCAAGATCAAAGGTGGTTGGGGGTGGAGATTGAGCTTGGGTGGTGGCTTGGTTCCTGCCATTATAATCACAGTTGGTTCACTAGTCCTTCCGGACACACCAAACTTCATGATTGAACGCGGGAAACACAATGAAGCAAGAGAGAAATTGAGGAAACTTCGCGGTGTTCATGACATTGATGAGGAGTTCAATTACATTGTCATGGCTAGCGAAGTATCTAAGAAGGTGGAGCACCCATGGAGAAAGTTGTTGCAGAGAAAGTATAGGCCTCACTTGACAATGTCTATAATGATCCCCTTCTTTCAGCAATTCACTGGCATTAATGTGATCATGTTTTATGCCCCTGTTTTGTTCAATACTATTGGTTTTGAAGACGATACTTCACTCATGTTTAATATGATCATTGGCGTTGCTAACACTGTTGCTACGTTGGTTTCAATCTATGGTGTTGGTAAGTGGGGAAGGAGATTTCTTTTCCTTGGGGGTGGGACTCAAATGTTGATTTGCCAGGTGAAATTCTGGGCACGGCAGCAAAACTTCCACAGACTCTGCATTGCTTTACTTGACATGGTTTTTTCTGGTATGTGCAGGCAGTTGTGGCAGCATGCATTGGAGCTAAGTTTGGAATAGACGGGAATCCTGGTGAATTGCCTAAGTGTTATGCCATTGTTGTGGTGCTTTTCATCTGCATCTACGTGGCCGGATTCACATGTTCTTGGGGCCCCCTTGGCTGGTTGGTGCCTAGTGAAATTTGCCCACTTGAAATCAGATCTGCAGCACAAAGTATCAACGTCTCTGTCAACATGCTATTCACATTTATTGTGGCTCAAAGTTTCCCAAACATGCTTTGCCATCTGAAATTTGGCCTCTTCATTTTCTATGCATTCTTTGTGCTGCTCATGTCCATCTTTATCTACTACTTCTTGCCTGAGACAAAGGGCATTCCAATTGAAGAGATGGGCATGGTGTGGAAGTCACATTGGTTCTGGTCAAGGTTTGTTGAAGATGAGGAATATCCCAATGCAGGCCTTGAAATGGGAGAGGAAGGCCAAGCTTCAGAGAATGTGTGATTACTAAAGCTTCTTGGCTAATCTCTAGCCCATATGTGAAAATTTGTTAAGCTAAATTCCTAGAAATGATCAGATTTAAGAATGAGCTAGTTTTGACTCTTAATGTGATGGACTAAAGAGAACTGTTAGCATTGATGATGACAGACATAATTATAGTATGGCTCCAACCTAGTCCTTGGACCCTTGTTACTTGACCTCTTTTTTTTTTTTTT